>OX579642.1:22524177-22801737 GCA_951230915.1 Antitrichia curtipendula
TTTCTAAATTGCTCACAAATCCTAAGCTACCCTAAAACTGGAGCACAGGACTTCGATAAAGACGCGAACAAAGGATGTAAACTCTGTTAAGAGTCAGCAAACAAGGGGGCTCACGAGTGCATGAAAAAAATAAAAAATAAAAAAAATAGGAAAAATCAACTCCTAAAAAAGTAAGGTCAATAATGAATACTCACAGAGAGTTTTTCGAGGGAGCTCAGGCTCCGAGGCTTCTAGAAATTCCATCACAAAGACCTATCTCGCAGGATTATTCAAGGTGAAGAACATTCAATTAAATGATTAACTCATGGGAATTGGGGAAGAAAAGACGAAAACACTAGCAAAAGCAGAGGAGACTGCAGAACTTCCAGCACTCAACATGATTCTATACAAGCGCAAACACTGGCATGCCAAATGGCGCGTCACAGCCCCAAACCCTAAAGCGCTCTAAAACCCTAAACACTCCCACGCTTAGTTGTCACTCAGATTCCAACCACTATCCATGGTTCTCAGCAACCGATTTCGAATCACACTGCCTCGTCAAGATGAGACAATCATAATCCACGAAAGTGCAAAAAGGCGTTAAAAACGAATTCAAAGCCCCATCAACATTTATATATGCTCTGAAAGAGTTACGACGGTTAAGCTCCACAATCTCTCTCGACTGGACGGCACAAACCGCAAATTCTTAAAAAAGCGCCATGAAAAGAGAAATGGCACAAATCAGTTCAATACTGCTTCAATGAAGTAGCAGCCATGGATTCTGTACAAGCTCAAACACTAGCATGTCAAAGTCACTGCACCATACGACCACGGCCTCAAACCCTAAAGCTTCCCTGAAACCCTAAGCATCATCACCATTTGCTGTCTACCAAATTCTGATCCCACGCATCAATATCACCGACCAATACGACCTCATCAAGACGGAATTTCAGGGAGGCGTTCAAGCTCCACGACCGTGCAAAAATGCGTCACAATGCGTTAAAAACGAAGCTCCAAGCCTCATCACTTGACGGCTGGCGCTCCAGGTAGAGGGGGAGCTCCCAGAAGCCCTGCTTGCTGGCTCTCCATATCCACCATCTGCTGCTCCCGGTCCATCTCAATGATCAACGGCACCACCAAAATCAAGAACGTCGTGCCGGCGATCCACGCCGCTTTCCCAGTGCTCCACAGCAGCTTCTGGCTAAACCTGGAAGTGTTGGACGCCGCCCTACGCGCCTTCTCCGTGATACTGGAACCGGACACATTGAAACTGACGCCTCGACCCCATCCCTTCCCTGTGCCTGAGCCCGCACCCGCACCGCTCTTCGAAACTGCAGTGCTTGGGGGCGCCATCGCTGAAACGCGCCTCTCCCTCGAAGCGCAATGCCCCTACCTGATCTTGGAATCGTTGGAACTGCAAAGATCTGGGGCACGCCACAAGTCCCAACAAGCACAATCGGTCGGAAAAGCTAAAGCGACTTTGAAATCTGGACAAGCACACTCATCCCGCCTGCTCACGACGAGAGCGAGGGGCACAGAGACTACAGTACATACACATACCCTAGAAAGCCCCTAACGGACGTGGCAGTACCTTAATACATAGTTCCCATAGCGCTCTCATGAACGTTCGCAGTGTTCTCTTTGAATTATTCTACTGACACGTGGCAAATCTGCTTCAAAGAGCTTCAGTTGTTTACAAGGTAAAACGGCCCATTGTGGTTAGAATTAGGAGTTTGACCTTGTGCGGTTGCTGAAATTTTTCAATTTTTTCCCCACCGTAGTACATGTGTGAGAAACAATGAGAGCAATTGAAATTATGTTTCTTTTCACAAAATATGAATTTGCTATGAATTTTGCAGTGTCTAATGCATTATGGCCCAAAAGAGTCTGTAGACTACCTTAGAACCAACAAAATCTGAATCCATCATGCTCATTTTGCTCACCTAATTGACCTAAAGTTTTCATTGTATTTTTTAACATGGAAGAACTAAAAAGTCAATTCTTACAAATGAATTCATATGAAAAAGTTGGAAGTTCCTAATGAAGTCACTGACCACTCCATTATTGCCATGTAAGACATGCATTGAAGCCAAAATCTCACAAACTAAAAAACCCATAATGGAACCATTTCCTAGGTGTCCACTATGGGTCATCTGACTACAGTGGGTTGTTCTATCTTAATTTAGGGAGCAAAAAAATCAGTGATACATTCCTCCAATGGCACCATGTCTATCTTAGCTCATCTTCAAATGACTTCTCATACGTTCAAAGGCATTCTTTTTTCTTCATCTTCTTTGGTTGAGGGGCTTCTCACCATCTTGCGTGATTCACCTACTTAACCAAACTTGACAAACTAAGTCATTGATTCTATAAATAATGTATGAACCAATCCTAATTCTGACAATTTCCTATACTATTGGGTTAGATATTGACATCAACTTTTTCTGTAAATCCTAAACAAAAAATGGCAATAAACCCAGCAACATTACAAATCCGAGCACTCGATGAAGACCCCCATTCCAGCCAAAAATTCAAAGCTTCCACAATCCACACTCCGAACAACATTCATTGCTGTCAACGTTTCCTAGCCCCATAGCCAAAGTTCTCATGTCAAGGGAGCCCAGCTAGATGTAGAAAAAATTAAATAGAAAGAATATTGGGTGATATTAACCCTTTAATTAATGTATAGTGTTCTCTAGAATAGATGGTTTGAGAAAAATTATTACAAAATACTATTTGGAATTTTTTTTGGAAGTGATATGCAAACAAAATTTGTAGATTTTGAGTTTTAGGTTCCAGTCGTATGGTTAGATTCACCAATGCTATCATCAATCTTTTTTTTATAAATTTTAAAAGGAAAAGTTCAAAATTCCTTCTAAATTTGATTACAAGCAAAATATTATCATTTTTTGAATAAAATTTGTTGGAATGGATTTGAAATGAGGTTCTCTTCTTATGGTGATTTTTTGAATTTTTTTTTATCTTTAAATATATAAAACCTCATTTTTGCAAATCCAATTTTGAACTAGAGTCAATGCAATTTTGGCTTGGTGAACCACTTGACATACTACTACATTTGTAATTTAAAAAATATATATGTACTCTAGTAACACCAAATCCAACCATTAGATAGGACAACAACTTAATAAAATATCTCCACAAATTAAAATAACTTTCATCCAAGTAGTAATGAGAATGAAACTTGAGTTTCAATCTGTTAGTCGTTTAGAAATTGGACGTCGAAGTGCTTTAGGGTTAACCTACTTGAGAAAAATTCAAAATCCTAGATGAAACAATCACACCACTGTAAATGCAAAGTGGAAACAAGCGTGACAGGAACATAACCAAGAAATTAGACCTCTAAGTTGTTGGTAATACCCACATACTTATTAGGGTTTGTTCCCATGGAGGATTGGTCCAGATCTCCAACCAATCCTGCGGAGGTTTGCATGGCATAATTGTGGACCCGATTTCTGATGTGGAGCTCTAGTTCTCCTTTTTCTCCTCCCTCCTTGAATGTAGGATTTGCAAGCCCATTCTCCTTTCCATCAACTCAACTTACTATTTTTCTAAAAGTATTCTCCTTTTGTGTCCTTGTCTCAACCTATTCCAAGACTTGCCTCTATGGCGTGCCTCATTCATTGGTCCACTAAATTACAAACATTACAAAAAAAAGTGGATATTTTAATTGGAGAAAGGGTGCGCATACGGAAGCAAAACGTGGCATGGACCAGACCTCTAAGCTTGGCGCCTGGGGCTCCACCTCCGGTCCGGTCCCTGCATGCGAATAGGCCCTTACTTGCATATACCGGTAACTCCATTCTATTACAATGCTTTCTTTTATTCAAGAACTACTCGACGACGAACTCAAGATTAACTGTTGCTCGTCTCAAAGATCAGTTACCGATCGACTCGTCCAATACACTCCAAGTCCCTCACACTCGAGAAAAACGAAAAGGAATTTTTATTTACGCATTTTCTTTTGAACAATCCTAAAACAGAGGCAACGGAAAAGAATCTTTGCACAAAACTCGAACACGAAACTTCCCGTCTCTTCACTTCATTTTCTACAATGTCATTGCCACAGTATTGAACGTTCACCATCAATTACAAAAACAGATCGTCTCTGTGATGACTCTTTACATATCTTCCTCCCCGAACAGAAACGCGATTTACATCATTATGGAGATGGCAAGAGCTCCCGAGAGCACGAACGTCCACGTTCCAATGGCCAAGCCAGACGCACCACTGCCACCAACACCTGCTTGCAACAAGCAACATTCAAGCAACAATCCATCGATCAATCTCCGCTTCTGCAAGGGATCGTTATAAGGACTTCGTGATTGACTCATTTCCATTTTATTCTAGGGTTGCAATTAACATACCTGGAGTAGGAGTATTTTCATTGTAAATCGGAATGGCTGACAAATTCGCACTCGGGAGCAACACTTGGTTGATGACGTGCACCACAGAGTTGCATACGAGCAGGTCGGGCGTCACGATGGTGGCATTACTAGCGTTTCCGACGAATGTCACCGTCGTCTGCAGACAAAAAATTCCAACACACAACATCAAATACACAAATCCGGAAATTCGATACTGTTAGAAAGAAACTTAATTCATTTCCGGAGACGTCTTTCTAAACCATAAGTTGCCTCTAATGAAACGATTTGGAAAGGAACTTAATTAGCCAATTGTTGAAGCGAAAGCCGAACGTCTAAGTTTATTCTGGATAAACATTTCTGTTTTCAATTTGCTTCTATGAAATTATTAAGAAAAGCATAGAAATGCCAGATTACGAAATATCTATTGCGATGTTAGCACAATAATAAAATTCAAATCAAATGATCGCTCTCAATTCAAAACATGAGAAAACAGTTCAAATTTTCATTACTAACCGTGGTAATGGTCGGATTCATCTTGGAGACGGTCAAGTTGTATCCAGTAAGGCCGGTCGGCCAGCTCTGCCCGTTCACGAGCTGCGAAACGGTGAGAGGGGAAGTGATGATGTGGTACAAGAGAATACTCGCGGCGCGGTTGTTATCTCTGCAATGTCAAATACATAATAAGAAGCCAATTTGAATTTATACTAGTTTGAATGTAGAATAACTTCACTAAATTTAACAAAAACGGCAAAAACAAATTAACACCAACTCCTATCCCGTTCAAAGCAAAATTATACATAACATTAGCTTGCATCGGAGAAAAACCGATCCCTCCCGAAGGGGTAACGATGCTCGCACTTACTCCTGGGTGACATTGGCCAAGGTCAAGTTATTCCCTGCGAGGGTTGAGTTCAAGCCCTGGAACGCCACATTAGTGGGAGCAAGGATAGTGACGTTCTCCGTCTTACTGATCTTGTCGCTCAGGCCAGCTTCTTGAATAACCTGTGCGAACTGCGACAGGGCGGGATTTCCAGCCACGGCTTGCAGGAGCGTGGTGTTACACTGCAAACACACGCAATCAAGCCAACCTTAACTTCACTCTCAATAGCAGATCAATCCAGATTGATGATCCCCGATTTCTCTGACGGAAATTAAAGAACTATGCAACTCCAGTACGCCATTACCGATCAGGTCTCTGTCGAGACATTCAATATATACTATCCCGGCGTTCCGAGTACTGGATTTACAATTTGCCACAATCTGATTAAGTCGCTCTACAGACTGCTCTCGCAGCTTTGTAATTGCAAAAAGAAAAGTAAAAACACCAGATTCATTCAAACGGGAAAATGCGCGGTGTCATCTAAGTTCCACATTTTGTGTGATCTTGTTAAACGATTGTACATAATCATCTCCGGAACGCAGAAATTATTTTATCCTAAACATAGTAAGAGCCAGTTCCACTTCATAGACGAAGGTCATTTTCCGAATTGCAGAAAGAAGAAACTCATATCCTTGAATCCAAAAGTATAAGTGCACATATTAAGTACTCAAGATTGAGTAGCGAATGCAGAGAGAGACTCCCAGGGACACAAACTATAGATTCACTACCAAATTTTCTACTACCGAATTAATTTGCGCCGTCGGACCGGCCGTTTTCTTACCTGGCCATAAGCTGGAGGCGCAATGGCTACCAGCACCAATACTGCGAGAAGACAGCTACGAACAGCCTTAGAGTATGCCATAGCAAATCTAGAGGGTATCAAGACAAGGGACCGAGGCGATGGTTCTGAAGGATTGTGATGTAGGAATGGGAGCTCCTAGACTGCAAGTTCTAGTTTTCTACTAACAATAGATATACTATCAACCTCCCTAATTGCACACTCCGTAATTGCACACTCCGTAATTGCACACTCTGTAATTGCACATCACTATTATTTTCACGGAAACGGAGGCCCAGTCTTCTGTGCAAAACTGCTGCAGTGACTATACAGGTCTTCTGTTTTCCCGTTTTTCTCTCTAGTAGTATCACAAATGGGTGTCCCCCCAAATATTACAAATTGGACGTTGCGGATGAGTGTGGAAGTTACTTAACTTGTGTACATATTTATATATATTCTTTGTGCGCGCAAGACATGAGCTGTAGATGCTTCAGTTGTGAGTACCTTACAAAGAGATTTTAATTTGTGATGCCACTTCTAAAGCTGTTTGTTAAACCCCAACCCACCCACCCCAGGAAACCAATCCATGAAATGTCTTCTCTGTCGTGTCACGACCGAGAGCTTTTTGAAGAAAAATTCTGAGGTGCATTGATTATAAATATTAACTTCGCTCTCCAACTAAACTTTGAAAAGAGAAACTTTGTTGAAATTTTTTTCGTAACTTTCATAGCTGAACTGCACCCAATTTAAGTACACAATTGTTTTCAGAAGTTTACAACGACTCAATCAGTGTCAGTACAGTGAACGACTCAATCAGTGTCAGTACAGTGAAGGAACCGCCTAGTACGCGGAGAGGTGGCATCCAGTGGGTGGGAGAGGATGATGAAGAGCGTTTCCAAGAGGGTTCAGTTATGGACAGAGTTATACAAATTAAAATGAATGAAGTACATTCAAGTATAATGTTGAAAATCGATATGCTTTTTTTTGTCTATTCTTTGGCAATAGAACTAGCTTGGTCTGACAATGGTGCTTCTTGGGAATTTGTATGCACGGTTACGAACCAATTCAATCATGTATAAATGCGAAGAAAATGGAAAACATACAAATATGTATTAGACAACCGATGAGCCGCATTGGCGGCGAATAGGTTATCATACATAACCGGTTGTACATTTTCCAATCACAACCTTTGATCTTCATGATCCAGTTGAAGGGTGTAGGAAGCAAGTTGAAAGGAAAGAAGGTTATGAGATGCATCTTGTAATGGCAATGGTGACAGGTTGTCAATGGGATAGTGCCACATTAGCGTTGCAAAGTCAACAACTGGTTATGAATATATGAATATTATCTTATGTTTTTGGATTCTTCTCATTGAAAACTTACAAATATGAACATATTATTCTTATGTTTTGGATTCTTCTCATTGAAAACTTACAAATATGAATATATTATCTTATGTTTTGGATTCTTCTCAAGTCATATATTTCATTCTAGGTGTGAGTGCTCTGTCAATGCACACAGTGTGGCTCTGTGCATGTCACTCTTGAAACATTTTACCCAACAGATTTGCTGCTGCTGCTTGTTTGGTGTGAGTTGCCCCAAAGGTTGAACTAGAAACGCACGGTCTCGTCAAATGCTGGTACTGCAGCCTTGTCGTCGTCTTTGTTGACAGTCAAGGACAGATGGAGATAAGAAAAGACCAATGGAAAAAGTCTGTCAATTAAGTTCAGTTAGGTGAGTTCCCTCGGTCTTGTTCTGCCGGGCGAACATTGACACGTACTACTGCCTTCCAAAGTGACAGTTGGGTAGCATTTTCATATGAGTAAAAAAAAAAAAAATGTAATACTTTTAATATGAAGGATTCAGTTGGGGTTTTACTGTTAGAGGAAGCTGCAATCTCTCGCAGATAATGGAAAAAAAAGAAGCAAAGTCACCGACACCCCCACCCCACCCCCGACTAGTTTTACTGGTTCATATATTACTGTTTGTCTTGGTTGTTCCGCCCCCACGTAGATGAGGTCAGCTTGTACGATTGGATATGAAGGATCAGATACAGTCCGTCACCCACCGCTGGGCACAATTGACTGGTAACTCAAATTAAAAGATTGAGAGAGAGACAAAATAAAAAAAATAAAAAAATAAAATAAAAAAAGCTCCAGTCAATATTGGGCTTGTCGAATAGAGAGGTTCTAGGGGCTTTTTTTGACCAGAGAGCTTCTCATTCATCATCAAACTGAGGTTTGATTTCTTTCTTTTTTAAAGACTTTTCGTATGATGAATTTGATGAAATTGAGGTAAGGAATGTATACAGGTAGAACCTCTCTAAGTGCATCCTCTCTTACTAGTGCATCACTGCCACTTGTGTAGTTAGTAGGTGGGTTCAATTTCAAGCCCTTTTTTGTGAAAAAGTAGTGTAGTCAGAGCCGACATCTATTAGGTGGCCACTACTATACCTCTCTAACTGCATAAGCCTCTCTTAGTGCATAGTCCTGGCATCATGCACTGAGAGAGGTTCTACCTATATTCATATAAATATTAAAAAAGTAAAAATTATGTAAAGATTCAAAAAAAGGATTAAGGCGCTAATTAAGGAGTTAAGGGACTGTTCATTTTAATTAGTTCCTACGACCAATCTCTAGGATATATTGTAGATGAGTGGCATCAAAACAACATACCTTTGTGTGAAATGAAGGGAATAATATTAGAAGCTCTTGTCCTTGGAAGAAAACTGTAAGATCATTAGAGGAGTGTCTATTATATGGACCCTTTTTTTGTTGGACATAATAGCACGTGGTGTGACCTACTCTTTTGCTAAAAGTTTATGGCCACTAATCCTTTAATGAAATATTGTCTTAAGATAAGATCAATCAAAACGAAGCATGTCACTTACTAAAAGCATGTCGTAATAAATGTATATATTGAGTAGATGTGCATAATACAATGTTCAATACAAGGACATTGAAAGTAAAGCACAAATTTATATAATATATAAATGTACCTCAAATGACCTCTTATAACTCCCAAATTATAACTTTTTCAAACAATGTTTAAATGCTTATAATAGAATTCACCTAAATTTAGGATAATTTGTCTACATATGACTAAAATATCAAACCTCATTCAAACCTCATATATAGGTTAAAATATCAAACCTATATAGTCATGGCTCATAAGATTTTGTTTGGCTTTCTCAAATGACTCGATTTTACTATCACTTAGGATAGTGATCAACAAATTTTAACTTCAAAAGTGCCAAAGAAATTCATTCTAATTTGTTACAGTCAATTGCTTTCAACAAGTTTGACTCTTAAACATTTAAACCCGAAACCCGAAACCAAAATGAGTTATCCACGGTTCTATTGCGACTTCTCAAAAATTACGTTGCACACAATTTTGAATGTAGATTTAAGTGATGCAAAGAATACTTTTTCTCTTGGTCTGAACATTTATTTGAGTGGAATTTGTCACAAAATTGTGTCAAGATTATGTATTAGATACGTGCATGTGAAGATTTGAACAAAAATAAGTTAAGGGTAACTTCCTTTAGCTATTATGTGAGACAATTTTGAATGTTTGCATGAGCTTAAGATGAACTCTTACATTAAAGTCATCTGTGGATATAAGCAATGCTAGCACTTGGAGTTTCACCATACGTGTAAATATTCAGATTTTTCAAATTGATATTTTGCAATGAATTGGAAATAATGTCATAATTATGCTTTAAAAAACAAAAAATTATAAAGACAAGTCCAAAGATTAAAGAAAATGTGTTCATCCTTCAACATTCTTTAGAAAAGGTTAGAGGCTAGAAGACAATGGATTATCATTCTTTAATTGTTCAAAAAGTTGTGTCTGATTCACAAATATGTGCATAACTTGGAATACTATTTTACAAAAATCTTTCAATAACAATGTATGAATAGCTCTATGGACCACGTCAACAATCTATCACAGATCTCTAATTGGCACACATATTCAAAAATATTTTGTACTCTAAAATCAAAAGTATGATATGTATTCAAACTTCAACACAAACTTGAACTCAAAACTTGAACACAAATTTACAAAGATTCATTAAAATTAGATTTCACATGAACTTGCCTACATTCCATTTAGCCACTTCGTCACCAAACTTGTACATGGGGAATGTATTAAATGCTTGAATTCTTACTTGATTAGAGTCCATTGCACAATGCACACTCTGACAAAGATTCTTGAAATAAATTTTTTAATTTTTAAATGACTGTTAAAATTGTGTTAACAACACAAGGAAAACTAGTTCAAATGAAAATTATGACCAATTGAGGTAAGAAATCTAGAAGGAATTCATCCTAGAAGAATACTTCTCTAATATAACTCCCTAGGAAAAAAATTATACACATTTTCATAATACTTGCGTAATTAATTAAATTTTCTAAAATACGATCTTTTTCATTTCTCTCAATGCATAATTAGAAAATTATCATTTTTGACTTTTTTTTTTTGCTTCTAACCATATCTTCATTTTTTAGGGTATATAAGATGGACACCCCCTCAAACGCCACTATTGCTAATGCACCTAGTTACTATTATTAGAATGGTCAAATCTTCATATTTTCTTGTCGACAAGTGAAAGGAGGTTCTAATACACCAAAAGAAATAGCATTTGGATATTGTATACAAAAGTTATAAAGGGTCAAATTTTTTTTGGTAGAAGTTCTAAAATCATTTCTTTCATTCAAGTACGTATTGGTTTTGGAAATGTACCCGTAGTGATAATAGGGTTTTGGATTAGTGCCACCTTACAAGCGTTTTTTTGTCATTGACAATGTTGCCAAGTTATCAATTCTCTTTCAATGTTTCATCATTAGCAGTAGTCACACCTTCCTCCCCAAGTAGGTGGAGAATGGAGAATGACAAGTTCGTGAGGGTTGGGAGGAGCCAATGGGGAGCCGCGGTGGGTGAAGAAAGTGTGACACCCTCGAAAGTTGTTTTGAGAACGAGAGTGGAGAATCAGAGACCAACATTTGACGTAGAGCGTAGGATGAACATGAAGGTGGTGTACAACACAAGATGGAGAATATACTTAAATGAACAAGTCTTTATCACGTCCATTATTCACTTTCGGAGGTGAAGACTAAGAATGCGAAAGATATAACTAGTTAAGAATATTCTACTGCGAAGGGCCAACATGAAGCCAACCCTAAGCCGCCACATCTCTGTTCTCCATTCTCCAAGTGCGGAGTGAATAAGCTGTGACCACCCCTATGTGACCACCCCTATTGTTTCGTGGAGATTTAGAATTTTAGGGTTTAGATTGTTTGCACCATCCTTCCTACTGAAAGTTCATCGCTACGGATTCTGGGACTTTGTACATTGCGACAGGATCAAGCAATTGGCGACTTTCGATTTCGCTCGGGTGGCTTCTGTTTCCGATCGTTAGGTATGCTTGTGATTCCACTGTGAGAGAAGACGCAATTCATAATTTAACCACACCTGAATGCGACACTTTAAGCTGCTAGACGGACCAAATTTTGATTGCTTCTTGTTAGGAATTTCAAGGGAATCGCAATGCACCAATGTACTTGCTCATTTGAATACTGTTTGCGAAATCTGTAAGGGTTCAAGAATTTAATTGTTGGTGACCTAAAGTCGACACGAGTTCTAAGGCTAAGGTGGTGTACATTCGAACATTCGCAAAATCAATTTCCGCTCATCATGCAAGATTTTAGTGTGTCGCAAATATGTACCTCTACCTTATTGTGGCTTTGGTGTTCAAGCAGCAAGGCTCTTGAGACCAGATTGAGTTGGGGTTTAAGGCGTACATTGCAGAGTGCAAGAGCTTGTCACAATTGCGTTGATCATTGGCTTCAGACAGCTGGGCTTTACCGGGCGCCAGAGCGTCGATAAAGAGGTACTCGCCTTTAGTCCGGTTTTAATACTTTTTTTGGCTGTGCTGTGCTGGTCGTGACTGATGAGGTTGCAAGAGGTGATTCCAATTTGCTAAAGAACTTATTGGAAGTACCGAGGTTTGTCCTCGACTTGCACCTTGCAGACTTAGTGTGGAAAGTGTTTTCTTTTGCAAGGAATTAAATTTAGCTCGCAGCTCTAGAATTGTTAGATGCACAATTCTACAGACCTTGTCTACTGTGCTTAAGTGCGCAATCACCATTATGATTGGAAGTCGCATTTTGCTCTCCTTCTGTAGGGGAAAGCCTAGGTTACAAAAATAAGCTTAGTCGTTGTTGGACATGTTTCCCTCGCAAACTTTGCATTTGTGTCCGTTGCGTGCTCTGGTGAGAGAGCGTCAAATTCTTTCGTCTCCTCGTCAATTTAGGGTTTGTCTTCTATCTATCCATTTCGCAGCACTTCTTCATGTTCCCAATTTAGAAAAATTAGATTGTCGTTTGGACTTCCTACCAACTTGTGAAGCCGAAGTATGTTCAATTGTCTCCTCTCAGGCCTAAATTTGTTGATGAACGTTTTTTCTGTTTATTTCAGTTTGATGCCTCCACTGACTCGTTGGGGAGGTGCGGGAATTTCATTTGAAACAAACGATGATGCAAACTCGTCGGCATTACTGGGTGTTTCTTCTGCTGTGTTCGATGTGTCTGGTATGTGCTTGCGCGTTGCAAGCGAAAGGTGCACATACATTGGAGAGGTGAGCCTTCAGTCTTCAACATGACTGCTTTCAGTGGTCTGTTTCGGTTAGTTGATGTAGTGCCTCGTTGATCTTTTATGCCACTTTTTCCATATAGTACTGATGGTTATGACAATGGCTTTGGCGATGACAGCGAAGTTGTTATTATCTGTGAAGCAGTCAAATGTTTACGATTTTGAATGTAGGGTTTCCATGTCATTTATTTGGAATTAGGGTGCACTAGAATTTGATGTTGTGATAGATAAAGATGAGTATACTGATTTCTGTGTCACAAATTATTACAGTTCAGAGTTGCCAGTACTAAAAGTTGGAGAGGAGAGAAGACGGGAAAGTCTCGCATTCTTCGATGGGAGCAGCTGCGAATATGAAGTTCAGGGCTTGCAAAATGGCAAGTGGTACGAAATCAAGATATCTTACCCTGCCTCTGTATGTTCCTTCTCTCCACTTGCTACGAATATTTATCATTGCATCTTGGAAGTTTTCTTTGGCCCATCTTGCTCCAGAAATGACCCTATCCCCGTACACTTCTTAAGACTCGTGAGCCTCGACTTTGGCTAGTTGCTGTATATCCTGAAACATTAGCTCTGCAGTGAATCAAGTATCTTGATGTTTGCTAGAATTTTCTACTAATCCTCGAGCTAGATTCCCTTTTGAGTACAGGTACCTAATTGCGACACGTACCTAAATGTGTCACTCTAAAATCTTGCACGATGAGTACATATTGATCTTAAGAATGTATTCCACTCTAGCATCAGAACTCATGAACCCATTAAAACTTTGAACCCTTGCAACTCTTGCGTTTAGTATTCCTGTAACACATGCTTCGGCGAATTGGAATTCTCCTTAATTTGTCAACAATATTATATAAGAAAACTGGCCTTCTATCAACAATTGCAACTACGCTTTGCACTTAAAAGTGCGGTAACCTTAATAGATTTCCAGTTGTCTGAGTATTCTTACGCCACTTACAATGGTCGATATTGTCCACTCAGTCTTGTTTGCGTGGCAGATTCCCGCAAGCTTTGACATATCTTTTCTCCAGCATAGGCCACAGTACAGGCGTAAAGCAGGGCGGAGGCTGCTAAACATTGAGAAGACCGTGTTCTATATTGATGGGATATATTCTCAACAGGTATGCCGAATATAGAAACTTGATAATCAATAAATGAAGCTAAATTACATGAGGGTATGACTTTTTGACACATAGATGACATTTTCCCCATGAATTGAGTTTGTGACATGTTCTGAACCTGCAGGACCCTGGGCCATTGGGACGTGTGCTTGTGGAAGTTCATCCTGCTGGTGTCATATCTAAACACCATGCCTCGGATCATGCGTTCATTATCTACAATATATGTATGTCCTCCCTCACTAGTCTGTCCTGACGATTCTGCAGTAAGCACCAGTCTTACAATCGCAATTATAGAAAAGGGAATTCGCATTCACTCGAAGTGGTCACAATAATCAATAAATGAAACCAAGATTGTGTTTTGTATTTCTTCATACGTTCCTTTACGCCCTTTGACTCATTCGAGTTACAAGTCATGATAGCTGACTGGATACTGTTCGTTCTCTTGTTAACGTTTTTTGCTTTTCAGCGAGTCAGTCATTGTTGAGGATCAATTCTGATGCCATGTTGTCAATTTTCGACATTTCAGTCTTCCATCTTTGCAATTTTCTTTTATCCCGCTCGTCATCATTTTTTCAGTGACAACTTTTGATTTGA
This sequence comes from Antitrichia curtipendula, assembly GCA_951230915.1. Classification (NCBI taxonomy): domain Eukaryota; kingdom Viridiplantae; phylum Streptophyta; class Bryopsida; order Hypnales; family Leucodontaceae; genus Antitrichia; species Antitrichia curtipendula. The sequence continues at coordinate 22,538,566 of OX579642.1, forward strand.
AATGCAGTGTGCGAGGAAGTGGTCTTGGGGATTCCAAGGCAGGCATGGTGGGTTGGATTCTTAGCTGTCTTTGTGATATGTTCTGCTTTTTACATCTCGGGTAGATTGCCGGAAACTCTCGTTCCTGCCAAGTTGAGAGTTGTCAAACATCCAAGGGAAGCCAGGTAGTTGCAAGTTCCAGATGAGTTGTGGGTGCATGAAGATGTGGATTTTGAGGATTTAACTCCTAAAGGACCATGTCCCTTCGGGGACAAATTGGATTTCGGGCAGTGCCTACGGTCTCAATTTTTGCCATGATTTTTTGAAACTTTTTTTGGAGATACAAAATCTGATTATCTTTGTAGGAATATAATTGTTTTTCAAGTGGTGCTTGAGAACAAAAGTTATGCCTAGATAAGTTAAAAACAGGAGAGCTCAAAGAAAAATTTCAAATTTCAAATTTTTTAATTTTTAATTTTACTCTTTCATATATTATATTTTTGTGTACATGGAAAGTTTTGATTCATTTCATTTGGATAAATGATGTGAAAGATATGGACAATCTTGTTTTTTGGGCAATTTAAGTATCTTCTTGAAAAAATAATTTATAGGACTCATTTTTTAATGCAATTTTCACAATTTTTCTAAAAAAATAGTTTCACATGGTTTAGTTTGCTTGCTAAAACAATCTCACCATTGGAATTAGTGCGTTTTAATTTCATCTTCCTTCTATCTCATATCTAATTTTTTTAAGAAAAAAAATTAAGTTTTTTTGAGATTTTTTTCTTCTAGACTCTCAACTCAATTCCCCACTATAAAGATTTATACCTCAAAACTCTGTAGTGCAGAAAATTTAAGTTAAGAAGGTTCAAAGTTGAATACTATAATCCAGTAACGTACAAAAAAAACTTGTTTTCTTCACTATAAATGCAGATATATTGCAATTTGTGCGATCAAAAATTTTGAAATTTTTTCCACATATTCTCATGCTTGTAGGGTCCTATGGTTAGATATGAAAGAAAAAAAAATTCTAAGATTTTTTACTCTTAGCAGTAGAAATGGCAATTTTGAGTGTTTTTTGGCAAAAAAGGCCTTGGTTTTTTAGAGGTTAAAGTATAGGATACTATTTGCATCATTTGGAAGCATTTAACATATGTAGGAGCATGATAGATTGGAGATGTAGAGAGTAGTGGAGAGTAATGGAAAAATCTTTGTGTGAAAGAGCTAAATTTTTTAGGATTAGTTTTTGAGTAATGTAAATGAATTTCTTATGCAATTTCAAAGTGGAATGTTATTTTATAGTTGAATGGTATAACTTCCATTCAAAGATAAGTGACTATAGGCAATTAGAAAGGTCATCCGTGCACCACTTGCTAATTAGTCTAATCAAGTATAATCAAGTTTATGAATAGATGAGTCGTTGTTGGCAACAAGGTAGTATAGGTGATTAAAAGATGAAATCCATAACAATCACTAGGGAATAAGGTAACCTTGCTTATGACAAGCAGAATTTTGGACCAACCTAATATAGACCAAAAACTTCATAACTAGTACATTTCACAAGACACATATATTGCTTATGAAGTTCTGAGCTTGTTTTAGGTTGGTCCAAAGTTGGCAGAGTTACCTTAATGGTACTTGTGTTGAGCAATTTTGCACTGATGCAAGGCTAGGAAAATGACATTAATGATTTATGGTACCATTGAAAAGCAAACAAGTTTGTTTCTTGATCAAACAAGAAATTGATCGATCCTATTCTCCCTTTTATCCCTATGAAGATGGAGCTTGTGACCATGTAGTCAAACTTAAAAAAATAGTCATAGAATTTTAGAAATAAGTTTACAGCAATGATCAACAAAGACTTCATATGATTTTCGTTCAGCACATTTGGATCATAACATGACGTACCCATGTAGATGGAATGTCTGTAGTGTCCAAGATAAATGCAGTTTGTTGATTACATTTAGTATAATCTTTCAATGAAAAAAGTTTGGCCATTTATAGAGTTATTTCCAATAAAGGTCGTTCCTAGTTGTAATAGAGGTATTAGAAGAAGGTTTAATTAACAACTAGTGTGCCTTGTACCATTGCCACAACCAAAATTAAAATAAAATAATTTTGTAATTTGTAATTTGTAAAAACTTCGGAACTCAATATTTTTAACAAAATAGTGTGAGAGGTTGCATTCTTGGTAAAATAAAAATAAAATAATTTTCTAATTTTTCTCATTTTAAAAATCCTTGAAATTCAATTATTTTCATACTATAGTGTAAGAGGTTGTATTCTTGGTACAAATAAAAGGCTTTATGTACAAAGGAGTGCAAGGGCTTTGTTTTGTGGCGTTTGGACATGCAATACAAAACTTACGTGTATTTTTTCCAAATAAGAGATAATTTAATTCAGCTTTCTAATTTTAAAAAATCCATAACCTTCACATAGTAGGTCCAAAAGCCACAAAATTAGCACAAATAGAAAGCTTTATGCACAAAGGAGTGCAAGGCTTTGTTTTGTGGCGTTTGGACATGTGACATGAAAGTTATGATTTTTTGCAAAATAAAAGAGAATTAAAACTAATTTCCAAATTCATAAAAAATTTAAAATTCAATAACTTTTAGACCATTTTTCCAAACGCCACAAAACAAAGTTTGGGCACCCTTCCTTGTCAAGAGCTTTTGAGCGGTACCAAGAATGCCACTGGACGCCTTATGGTTTGTTAGATCTCAACCGAGATCTCAACGTATCAAACAAAACAAAACAAACAACCTAATTTTAGGTATAGACTAGACTAGTATAAGAATGTGTGGAAGAAATTTCAAAAACTTTGACAAATGTAGATTGCAAGAAATTTTCATTTAAAGTGAAGAAAACAAGTTTTTTTTAAGAAGATGCTTGGATTGCCCGAAAAATAAGATTGTCCATAACTTTCTCATCATTAGTCCAAATAGAACTAGTGTGCCTTGTGTTGTTGCTATAGCCAAAATAAGAGTAAAAATAACTTTCTATTTTTTTACTTGAGAAAAACTTTGAAATTCAAGAAATTTAACACAGTAGTGTGATAGGTTGCATTCTTGGTACAAATAGAATGTTTTATAGAATGTAAGGGCTTTGTTTTAGGTATTTGTACATGCCATGTGAAAGATATGTTTTTTCCAAAATAAAAAATTTAATTAATAAAAAAAATTAATTAATTAATTTTTAAACTTTCACATGAAGGTCCAAACGCTAAAAAAGTGGCACAAATAGAAAACTCTATGTACAAAGAAATGCAAGGGATTTGTTTTGCGGCCTTTGGACATGCAATGTGAAAGTTATGTTTTTCCAAAAATAAAAAATAAAGTAATTCAATTTTCTAGTTTAAAAATTTATAACTTTCACATTGTAGGTCCAAACGTCACAAAAGTGGCATGAATAGAAAGCACTATGCACAAAGGAGTGCAAAGGCTTTGTTTCGTGGCGTTTTGACATGTGGCGTGAAAGATATGATTTTTCAAAATTAAAGATAATCTATTTTTTCGACCCATTTCGATCCATTCCATGACAGTTCGATGAAAATAAAAAATAGTTTAAATCAATTTCCGATTCATAAAAAACTTTGAAATTTAATAACTTTCACACCGTTTGTCTAAACACCACAAAACAAAGTCTGTGCATTCCTCCTTGTCAAGAGCTTTCGAGCAGTACCAAGAGTGCCTCCTGGTTTGTTAGATCTCAACATATCAAACAAAACAAAACAAAATAAAAAAACCTAATTTAAGGCATAGATGATTCAAAGCTTCAGATGTAGACATAAATGAAAGGTATTTGAGAAAAAAATTAAAAATTAAAAAAATTAAAAATTTTGTGGTTTTTTGAGGTTGCCCCTCAAGTTGCTTTTGGGACTTAAGGTGGCATAACTTTTGCTCTTGGGCATCAATTAAAATTAAAATTATATATTCACATGAAGCTAATCTAATTTCCTAATATCTTAAAAAAAAAAATTCAAAAAATCATGTCAAAAATTGAAATCACACAAGCCTACCCGAAATCCCAAAGTCCCTCGTAAAGACTTTGGGACTTTAGGGATTAATGATGGATGGATGATAATCAATATTAGTCAATGAAATGTCGCCAAATGATGGATAACATCAGTACGATGCAATGTGCTCATAAAGGAGTACAGAGTGAATACAATCAAGGGTTCCTGTAGCTATGTACTTTGCAAAAATTTTGACTATATTCTACAAGTTCCCACAGTGTGCGCAGATGCATGAACCTTTCTTTTCTTTTTCTTTTTCTTTTTCTTTTTCTTTTCTTTGAACAAATGGGAAACCCATAGATGCATGAACCTTTCAACTGATTCAGACTTGAAAAAACATGAAACACAGATGCCATGAACAATCAATCCTGACCACAAAAAGCAGCTTCAAAAAATTGAGCGAATGAATACCGATTTCATTTCATTTCATTTTGAGGCACACGAGTGTTTGAAACTCAAATGAAAACGTGTTTAAAACGCTTTTCGCACGTTTGCAGAGAATCATGGGAATAAAGGACTCAGAAAGTGCGCACTTTTGGAGAGAATTGAAGCACCTCACTGCCACATAAGGTAGGATCTCGATAAATTGGTTGCACGAGATATTTCACGAGGGGGGGGGGGGGTAAAACCTGTCCCTGTTTTTTTTGGTTTTTTTAAAGTAGAAGGGGACCTCCTACAGTAATTTGCGGCTGCAGGTCCCAAATTTGCCCAAATTTTTTTTTTAAAAAAAGCCTCCGGACCCCTAAAATGAGAAAGCCAGAAATTTGAGAGGGCAAGGGCCCACCTCCTGAAATATCTCGTGCAACCAAAATATTGAGATCCCATAAGGTAAGGGGTCTGTAAAAGCAACCTCTAACACAGAGGTTCATTTTTACTTTCTTCAATGTATCGATGTTGTACATTTCAGGAAGGGGGCGCTTTTTGAAACCACTGCGTTTCAACTTCAAAAATTTGTATCTCATTCTACGGAAGGTCTAAAAAATATGACACGACTTGGATTAGATGTCAATTATTCCATTTTTATCTTCCTCGTGAAATTTACTGAAAATTGTTTCACGGTGAATTTTAGCTTCCCTGAAAATGCAATCACCTCTTAAAGAGTTGCTTTAACAGCCTCCTACCTTACTGAAAATGCTGAGAACTTGCGCAATACATGGAGTAAGGTAGTATGCTCTTATAGTGACCATTTAAGGGCTGGTCCACCTTTTTCACAGGCTTTTGTGGACGAAAATATTTTTAGACCATTTTTCAGAGAAAGAAAAACAGATGTAGAACCTAACACAAGTGGTTTTTGTATTTTTTCAAGTATTTTTGAATTCCTTATAAATTTTTAAAGATTCAGGGCATAGGCACCTATTTGTAACCATAGGTCTTCCAAAATCTGTCCACTTGCAACTTGTAAAGAGATGTGCGGAAATCAAAGACAATGATTGGCTCTTGCAATAGAAAAATATTTTTTCCTTGATATATTCAATTGTCCATTTAAGGACCACCCCATCTCCATTCTCCACCTAAAAATAGGGGCGGTTTGGAGAAGATGGGTGCTTTTAGAGCACACTACCTTACTAGTGATTCTGAAATACAACCACTGTAACAAAATGCTTCAAAATTGAGTAGGAAATATCATATATATTTCTTTCTTTATTTATTTTTTCATTCTTTCTTTCTTTCTTTCTTTCTTTTTCTTTCCAACTGTACTATAAACTTTGTGTTGTGAGGCACTCTCAAATGTTTTGTGCCTTTGAGCATTTCTATTTCTACTGAAGTTGTAAAAATGCTTTGTACAAGAGAAAAAATTCTAACCCTCCACTTTAAGCCGTGCACATGTAAATTTGGCATTTGCTTTGTGTGTTTGTGGAGTCCGTGGTTGTTTTGTATCCACTCTTTGCCTTCAGATGAACTAAGGTAGTATGCTCTAAAAGCGCCCGTCTTTTTCGAACTATCCCTATTTTTAGGTAGAAAATGGAGATGGATTGATCCTTAAATGGACCAGTTTAGTAATTAATGTATGGAGAAAAAAATATTTTTCTATTGCAAGAGTCAATCATTGTCTTTGATTTCCGCTCATCTCTTTACAAGTTGCAAGTGGACAGATTTTGGAAGACCTATGGTCACAAATAGGTCCCTATGCCCCAAATCTTTCAAAATTTATAAGTAATTCAAAAATGCTTGGAAAAATACAAAAGCACTTGTGTTAGGTTCCACATCTATTTCTCTTTCTCTGAAAAATGATCTAAAAATAATTTTGCCCACAGAAGCCTGTGAAAAAGGCGGACCAAATCTTAAATGGTTGCTTTAAGAGCACATACCTTAGTGTGCCCTGTGCCGTTGTCACACTCAAAATAAAAGTAAAAGTAAAAAGTAATTATCTAATTTTTTAATTCATAACTTTCACATCATAAGTTTGGAACGCTACGAAACAAAAGCCATGTGCTTTGTGCTGTTGCCACGATCAAAAGAAATAGTATGTCTTTTGCCGATGTCATAGTCCAAATAAAAATAAAAATTAATTTTCTAATTCTTTTAATTCATAACTTTCACATCATAAGTTGAAACACCCCGAAATAAAAGCCTGTGCCTATGCCTTGTGCCATTGCCGCAGTCAAAAGAAAAGTAAAACTAGTTTTTTAATTTTCTTACTCATAAAAACTTTGAAATTCAATATTCTTTTCTATTGTAGATCCAAAACTCACAAAACAAAGCCCTTGCATCCCTCCTCGCAGAGAGCTTTCCAATGGTACCAAGCACATGATTGAGGGATGCACAGTCCAAGATATCTCACCTTTACAAAAAAAACAAAAAAAATTTAATGGATGGATTTGAATATGTACATGCCCTAGCTTTAACCCCTAAAGCCCCGAGGGTGTTTTTTGCCAAAAAACACTCAAAACCACCACTTCTGTTATATTCAATTAAAGAAACCAATTTTTTTGGTTTGGGGGGGAATTTAACTGTAGGATCTTGTACTTAACTTGTCTGAGATCATGTAATAATAATTTCATCAAATTTCACCGTACGGATTGGAAGATATTAGCATTCAAAGTTGAACAAAAAGCTTTTTTCAAGAAGATGCTTAGACTGCCCGAAAACCTAAGATTGTCTATAACTTTCTTATCCCTAGTCCAAATAGAATGAATCAAAGCTTCACGTATAGGTAAATATAATATTTTAGGAAAAAAATTTTAAAAAAATTATTTTGACTTTTTGTAATTTTGGGGGGGCTGCCTGCCAATCTCCATTTCTTGCTCATTGTGCCATAACTTTTTCATCCGGTATCTGATTGAAACAAATATTATATATCCACAGAGCTCTTGCAAAGCTAAACAACCTCAAAAAGTCCCAAAAGAATTCACTTCAAATTGAGACAATAGGAACCTACCCGAACCCAAATTGTCCCCTGAGGGGACAAGTGGGGCTTTAGGGGTTAACAATTAATTATAGAATTAAAATTTTGAAAACATGAAAAATTTCACAATCTTCAAGATGAATTTTTGTGAGCTTTGAAAAATGAAAACTTTAAACTTAAGACGACAAAGTAAGAAGTAATCCCTTACTAAATGAATTAAAATTGGTGGTGGTTGGTGCAATGAATGAATTTTCAGTGAAAAGATAATGAAATCTACACTCAATGCAAGTAGTTGCATAATTTTTGGAATAGTGTACATTTAGATATAACTAGTGTACCCTGTGCTGTTGCCACAACCTAAATTAAAGTAAAATAATTTTGTAATATGTAATTTGTAAAAAAATTGAAATTCAATATTTTTCACAACGTAGTGTGCAAGGTTGCATTCTTGGTAAAATAAAAATAAAAATAATTTTCTAATTAAGAAAACCTTTGAAAATTCAATATGTTTTATATTGTAAAGTGAAGGGTTGAGTTCTTATTACAAATAAAAAGCCTTATGTACAAAGGAATGCAAGGGCTTTATTTCGTGGCATTTGGACATGCAATACAAAAGTTATGAGTTTTTTTTTTCAAATAAGAGATAATTTAATTTAGTTTTTTAATTTTAAAAATCCATAACTTTCACACTATTTTGACTTGTTTTGACCTGTTTCATGCCGGTTCAATGAAAATTTAAAATAATTTAAATCAATTTTTGATTCATAAAAAACTTTGAAATTCAATCATTTTTGCATCGTTTGTCCAAACACCACAAAACAAAGTTTGTGCACCCCTCCTTGTCAATAGCTTTTGAGCGGCACCAAGAGCGCCACCGGACACCTCACGGTTTGTTAGATCTTTGCATATCAAAAAAATAAAAATAAACCACCTAATTTAACTAAGGTATAGATAATACAAATGAAACAGAGCACTGAATTCCATCAGATCCAAATCTGATGCTCTAAGGAAATCTAAAGAGTTTCATTTATTATTTTTTCTCAAACTCCGGTTCTTGGTTCCACATTGCATACACTTTAAGTTTTAATTCATATTTATATCTCTGATTTTTCAGTTAAATTACATGCTAACATAATGTAGATGGTGCGCTAAGGTTCTTTTAGCACAACTTTAGTTCATAACTGTAGTATATTAAAGCCAACGACTTTTGATAGAGGCATTTACAAATTTTGCTTAAATTGTGTTTAGGAATGCATACACGTTGTATCTTCTTTGTGAGTATTTTCTAAATAAATATATATGCATTTGCTAGTGTGAAGTCTATTATGATTGTTATTACATCTTTCAAGTAATGTTCTGACCTATTGACAAACTTACATTACGTTTTTGACTTGCCTAGCTACTATAACCTATTCAAAAAGTTTACAAAGCTACATAATTTGTAATTTTTTGTAGGCCCTATAAGATATATATGTAAAGAGACATGCAAATACACATAATATAAAGCATATAGCTTAAGATGGTAGCCAATTAAAACATGGACTTCTTACTTTTAAGAAGTGAACATTTAACATGAACATGCACATATCTCATTATTTAATTATTCAAAGATCCCTACTTGTGAAGATGGCAAAAGGCCCCCCTTAAAAATAAAATAAAATGTTATATATGCCACATTTAACTACTTCTGGACTATTCAATGAATTTTGGAGATCTCATAATGTTTCACAATATTTCTATTGATCTCTCGATGACCATTGTGGGATCTCCCAATGACCATTATTAATTATAGACTTTCAAAAGTTCAAAAGTAGTTAAATATGGCATATATTTATTAACTTCTAAAAATTCAAGAATTTCACTTTGGGATTTTTGAGAAATTAGCAAGCCATGTTGACTTCATAATTTGAAACTTTTGCATTAATTTTTGAGGATGCTAATCATTATATCTACATACAAAGTTTGTTTCATGTCATTTTGATAAACATTGCATAAATTAGAAGTTTATTTATTTATTTACTTCATTGTCAAACCGGGTAGCTAAATATATATTTTACAAAAAATACTATTTAGTCTTTGTAGATTTTTTATATTGGTACATGTTCTAAAGCATTTGAACCTTTTAATTTTGAATAATGAAGTAAAAATTATGAGGAGTTTGATTTTGGAAGCAATGAAGGTAGGGAAACATATAAAATCATCTTTTTCTCTAAATTTAAAAGAAATTAAAATTAAAAAAAGGATACTAGTTGTTTACTAGAACAATTTTACCATTAGAATTAACAATTCTCAATTTTTTGTAAAAATTATTAGCAGTTTAGCTTTTTTATTTCATTTAATAACACCCGTTATTTGATAAAAAAATTTAAGACAAATACAAAAGTTCTTATGGTTTAAATTTTGAAAGACAAAACTTCACCTTTTGGAAGGATTAGAAAAGCTTGCATTTTGAAATTTAGGTACATCAAGCTTGCCAATCAAAAGAAGTATGCATTGAAAAAATCTGGAAAAAATATACATGAGCAAATTAACTAAAGGATCTTATGATTGGATTTGTTAAAAAATAAAAATTGATGAAGATTTTGACCTCATTTTGAAGATAAGTATTTTGAAGTAATTTGGACCTATGAGCATGAAAGAGCTCTACTCCATTTTGAAAATTTGAAAAATTCCTAAAATTTTATATATCATTGCAATTTGAACTTTAGAACTATTAATATGAATTACTGATTTTCAAATGACATGATAAATGTTTTGTATTGTGGTATTGTAAGCTTTGAATACACCTTTGGAGTAAAATTTCAAATTTTCTGAGTATATTTTAGTACTTGATATGAAGAAAACTCTCTTTTATTTAAAAATTTAGAATAAACTAAAATTTTCATTAAAAAAGACGTATTTAAAAAATATTTATAATATTTGTAGAAGATATGCTATTAGATTTATAGAATGAAAAAAACAAACTCAATTATATAGAATTAAGAAATAGAACATATAAAAGGTAAGAACTTTGAAGTGGTCATAGATCCATCTATTCAAGGTTAAAATTGTACAAAACAATTTAGCCATCTACATGTCAAAAGTCTCAGTGAAGTAAGATATATTTTTTACATTACAATGTTCATTCTACTTAGGTGTTAATTGTAGATGCATATGCCACAAATTTTCGCAGATGAAAAGTATAGCATGTAACAACTGTCATGTAGGTGATGCCAAAATTCATCTGATGCACATTAAAAAAGTATACATGGACAATAATCCCAAACCAAATTTGCAAATCACTAGACATATTCTTAATGCTTCAAAAAAACTTATAAACGTTAAAACATATGCCACATTCAAAATTCATTAACTGGAAATTCAGGTTTTGCCACTGCCTATTCCAATCACCCAGAGTTCTTCAAATCCTGCATTGCGTTGACATATTTGTATCATTCCGAATTATGTGTTGTAATCAATTTTCAGGATGCACATCAACATTGTTCCCAATCCTCATTCTCAGATTCGAAAACCACCAGAGTGTTCAACTCATCGGTGCAACAACTGAATTTAAAGTACTCGAAGTGTACAGCACGATAATAAACTCCACCCCTCACAAGTCTAAGCTTTTCGCCGTAAGGAGTTGCACATTTTATTCACCTACTATTTACCGATTCTGCATACCCCATCTAAACCTATCTATTGTAGTAATAGTACAAGACTACAGAATGAAGCTAGACTCCTAGCAAAATTACCGAACGTGTACGGAAGGTCGTTTACACAAACATAAACAGCATCTGGTCCAAGAAATTCGTGTTGCAGCGACAAAACCTTGGAGTTGTTCTGTGATTTTGATTGAAGATCTGGAAAGTGTTTCGATAAACGACATATTGAAAATTTAAACTTCAGCGGTGGCGACGACATCTTTCGTAAATACATTGTCATCTTTGCTGAGGTCCTGCTCTGTCTCCTTCACTTCCTCCTGCAACTTGGCTGCCTTCTCAGCTTTCTGGACGGCTGCTTTCTGACGACCCTTGACGGCGGTCTTATGCTCTTCCACTTGCACACCTAATTTTTCGAGATGATTTTCAAGGTCTTTATTTCTCTTGTGCAGCGCGTCAACTTCCTCCTCTAACTCCGAAATTCTGCTCTCCAGATCTTTCACCTTGTCATCAACGCCCTCAGCCTTCTGAACAGCCTCGTCCCGCTCAATGCGCAAGTTTTTCAACTTCGTGCTCACTTCTGTGAGACGATCAGCATGTTTGTTTAAGTCTTCATCCTTGGCGGAGAGAGCAGCCTCTTTCTCTTTTGCCTTATCTGCCTCCGACTCGAGGTCTGATTCGACGTTGCCAAGTTTTTCTTCCTTCCGGGCAGCCTCTGCAGACTTCTCCTTTGCCTCGCTTTCCTTCTCATCAGCTTTCGAAAATGCTCCGGTCACCTTGCTCCTCAGGCCGCCAATACTGTCCAGCAGCCCCCCTTTCTCCTGCTTGACTGCTGTAGCCTCCCCGCTTGCAGCATCCTTCTCTCCTTCCAACGCCTTCTTATCGGCCTCAATATCGTCGGCTTTCTCCTCAGTGACACCGAGTGCTTTCTCAAGCTCAGCAATTCGCTCGGCTAAAACACGTCCATGACCTGCATTCGCATCATACTTCTTCTTAAAATCCTCAACTTCGGATTTAAGAGAGCTCGTCTTCTGCTTCTCGCTAGCAAGCGCATCAGCCAACAGGTTAGAGCGTTCAACAGATTTCTTCAACTCCTCCTTGTACTCTTCGACAGAGGCGGCAGACTTGTCCTTAGCATCACCGATCTCTGTCAGCTTCGACTCCGCGCCTTTGGCCTTAGATTCAAGGTCGCCCGCTTTAGACTCAAGTTCAGAGGCTTTCTCCTCTGCTGGAATTGCCCGTGATTTAAAGTGGTCAACCTACAAGAGTACGAAAGCTATCAGATACTAAGCCACTCACATGACGATCGTTAACGAAGCAATATATTTAATGGACAGAAATTTTTGAACACCGCATAAGTAACCGATCAATATGAGAAATTTACCTTCCCGGAAAGGTCGCCAATCTTTGCTTCCTTCTTCTCCAGGATTCCATCCTTCTCAGCCAGCTGCTGATTAAGGTCTTCAAGCTTCATCTCTCTATCCTGCACGCCCGCGTGCACGCCTTCCAGATCCTTCTCAAATTTCGTGTTCGTTTGCTCGACGTGTGCTAGCTTAGATTGGAAATCTTTCAGCTTCTTTTCAGCTTCCGCATGCTTCTCGTCAGCCTCCTTCAATTTCAACTCCAGCTCTGCAGCCTTTACACCGGCAGCTTGAACCTCTCCCTCCAGATCCTTGACACGTGCCTCCAGCTCAGAAACCTTCCCCTTCGCCTCGCGGGCTACTTTGTTCGACTTTTCCGTTTCGCCGTTAGCCATGGTGAGGGCTTGCTCGCAGTTTTCGAGTGATTTCTTAAGTTTCTCATTTTCAGATTCTAACGATGCGATTTTCTGTTTCAACAACCACCGCACGCAATCGCTTAGGCAAGTCAAACCAATAGGACTCCAAATGACTCAGAAATTCGAAGTTCCAATCTCTACGGATAGACAAAGGTTACTGTACTACAATTGGCAATTACCAAGAATCAGAAATCACTAACTTATCTTCCAACTCATTGGCGAAGTACAGTTTGGTGAGATTCAAATACAGGAATTCAAGAAACTAGAAACAAGAAACCACTATACACTCAGCTTATAGCTCTTCAATTCCTAAATTGCAATTGCAATCTCTACAAATGAATCAAGATTAGTTCACTGCAGATAATTAAAATCTACCAAAAATCAGAAATCATTAACATAATTATCTTATACTTCATTAGCAACAAATCAAAGCATTAATACAAATCAAGACTCAGCCATATCACTTCAAGAGACGAGAGAAAAGTAAATACAACTAACCTCGTCCGCCTTCTTCCCAACGTCAGACGGCACCACCACCTGTGACGTAATAACAGAGCTGTTCTCCGGTCCTCCCAGCTTATCCTGCGTCTCCTTGGCCTGCGACTCCAATTTCTGCTTGGCGAAGTTCACAGCATCCGCGTTCTTCTCGGACTCCAGGGTCGACATCTTTTCCAATCAACAACTGATCTCAACCAAAAAAACTGATCTCAACCAAAACTTTGAACAAAAAGCTAAGGAAGGCGCTCCGATCTCACAACAATAAACAATGACTCTCTCTAACAAATCTCTGTCAATGCGTAGCCGGTACTAAGTGAATTGAAGAGCAGTTTCGCTATGGAACTTACTTATAGCGCAGTGCTGATCCACGGCAAATATGAGTTGATTGCGGAGTCCGCCAGCGGTTTAGGCAGGCAGACACATGTCAAGTGGGGGGCCGAGCGCCAGCTCAGAATGTGCCCTGCGCTGCCACGTCAGTTACGGAAGAGTCCAGGGTGGCAAGTCTAGTCAATTCGAGGACTGACAGTGTTTCATCCATTCTCCGTTATTGTGAATGAAATATGCTGCTTACTGTGAATACAAGCAACCGACACAAAAGCCTGCATGCATTACGATATGATCTGTGTAAAGTGACACCGATCCCCCAAAAAGCAGTACATGAATGCCATGTGTGCAGTAGCCAATGAAGGTGTGACACGTGTGCAGAATCTTTCTTTTGGTCTTGTGAACGATGGATGAGCATATGTACAAACCATCGACAGCCAATACTCTTTATAAACCTTTAACATCTAAAAGCCTCGAGGCCATTTTTTTATTTGTCAATAAACACTCAAAACTATCATTTTTTATTGCAAAGTACAAAACTATTCAAAAACATTGTGTGTGCTTTTTGCATTTCCATCCACAAGATCTTGCATCAGAGTAGTATGAAAATACTTGAAGAAATTTCAGAAAATTTGACCCTATCAATATTGATGATATAAACATTTAAGCAAAGAAAACAATTGTTTTTGCTCTTAGCCTACTAGACTATGAGATTTTGTATCTTATTAACTCAAATGATTTCTACTAGAAATTATGAATTTAATTTTTTTTATGTTGACATATTGAGTTGAAAGTTTGAAAAAAAAATTATCATCCTACCCAACTTCTGATTTACATTTTTTTTAATGTTAAACATATAGAAGATAGAAAGAAAATTTTAATTGTTAATAGCTGTAAGAAAGAATTAAAACACACTAATTTCAATTGTGAGATTGAGTTCTATAAAAAAAATAAAACCATGTGCAATTTTATTTATTTATAAATTTGTTAAAATTGAGTTTGTATGTGGATCCAATACACTATTTTCTCAAGAATTTTGCTAAGATTATCCACTAAACAAGAAGCTTCATAATTTTCACATCACTTATCTAAATGGACTTAATCAAATATTTTTAGATAGAAAAATATAATCTATAAGAAATAAAATTTTAAAAGAATTATTTTAATCATTTTTGTTACTTGTCCTTGCCTATTTTGTAGTATAATTTTTTCTCCTAGACATTGATTAAAATAAAATTTGTGTTTCCAGATAGCTTATTGTTTTGTCTATTTAAAAAAATTCAAAAAATCTTGTCAAAAATTGAGATTATAGGTATATGTCCAAACCTTCAAGAGTTGCCAAAGGGGAATTTTAGGAATTTAGGGATTAAAGGCTTGAGAAGCCAATTTTGAATCCAACAAGTGTCTTTTTGTGAATTTGAAATATGAAGTGCTCAAGTTGACATATACGCAAAAAATTCAAAAATTTGTATTCATGTAGTGAGTTGGATCCTATGTCAAATGGCTCTTTTAGTTAATTATCATTGCACTTCTGACCAATGTTTATAGAATTAGCTAAAGTATGGTCCATTGCTACTTAAGATATTAAGTAGCTAAATGTACATTAGAAAAAATCCTTGAAAAATTAGATTTTAAACAAAATTGCAACACACAATAGAATTTGATAGCCAATTTGCAACTTCCTCTACATTGAAATTAGCATCTATTTAGTCAATTTTGTGTTATAGTATTCCCAATAATCCTTTTTTAATTTGCAAAATCCTTTATTTTTTATTTTTTTAATACTATTCATTCTCAAGGTAGCCAAAGTTGATGTTTATTTGTCTTGAAGGTAGTGTATAGCACCAAATTCCATAAACTAGTTTTAGGACCACTACTCCGACATATCAGAGAAGTTGCAAAATGGTCATGAATTCTACATAGTGTATAGTGTTGTATTTGAACATGATAAGTTTTAAATATTAAAATGATCTCCAAATAAAAAATGTTAGTTGTTGAGTTTTCAATTTAAGAATAAATGTCTTGTACTCTTGCCATATTTGAGTACTTACTTTGTATTCCATGAATAAAATATAAGTTTGTGTATATGATCTCTACTAGACTTGTAAGGGATATTTTGGAAATGTTTAGGTCCAAAAGTGGTTAATGGATGGTTAAAGTAGTAACTTGTTCTTTATGAAAAATAGATTACTTTCATCCAAGTTTTTTTTGTAGAGCCTTCCTTGAATGAGACTCTTGATGTGGAAATCTCTTCAATGAAGAACTATAGAATTTTTTAGAGAAGTAAATGCTACATCATTAGATCGCAAAAGATCTTTACAAGTGTATTTGGTAATTATTGCCCCTTTAACCAACTAAAGTCCCAAGACCAATTTTTTGTCAAAAAACATTCGAAACTGTCAGTTTTGTTGCATTTGCCCAAGAAAACAAATTTTTTTCTTAAGAATTTAATTGTATGATCTTGTACTTGACTTGTTTTAGATCATGTGATAAAATTTTCATGAAGTTTGACCGTACAGATTGGAAGATATCAGCATTCAAAGTTGAAAAGATAATTTTCTTTGAATTCTAGCTTGCAATTTCAAATGACTTTGACTGCCATTTGAGGAATTTTTTTGCACTATACAATTTGAATTAAAATTTTATTAAGTTAAATAATTGAATTGAAAGTCTAGAATTTATTTATTTATTTTAGATACTTGTTTTTCATTCTTTAAAAAATTGTTTAGTAGAAGTAAATTTAAGATTGAAAGAAAGACTAAATTGTTCATACCTCTCTAAAATGGAACTGGAACACAATAATTTCAACAATGAGATTGTTTTAGCACGCTCGTTTAACCCTGAAAAACATTTATTTTTGGAAAAATGTGAAAATTGCATTCAAATATGAGTTCTATAAGGGTTTGTTTTTTGAAGATGCTTAGATTGCCCAAAAAACAAGATTGTCCATAATTTTCTCATCACTAGTCCAAATAGAATGATTCAAAGCTTCACATGTAGACAAAAATATAATATTTTAGGAAAAAAAAACTTTAATTTAATTTTGGCATTTTGTGATTTATTTTATGTTGCCTGCCGACCTCTATTTTTGGCTAATTGTGCCATAACTTTTGTTCCCGGGCACTAATTGAAAAAAAATTAATTTTTCCATGAAGCTTATGTGTTTTTCTAACTTCACAAAAAGATTAAAAAAATTATGATAAATATTGGGACTATATGAGCCTACTTGGGGGTGCATTTTGACCCTTACAAGGCCAATGGTACTTTAGGAGTTAATGTGCTCTTGATCTAAGTTTTAACCCCATTGAATAGATCCTTTCTGAATTTGAGTCCAAATAATTGATATGAAGCTTATAAAGTGTTCTACACTATGATATACAACAAAGGTGAATTTGTCAAATTGTTCCAGATTGTTTGGTATCTGATGTGAATTTTTCTTTACTTTTTTGTCAAAATTTTATGATAATTTCAAATTTTGACAAAGTAATCTGTAGTTTCTTTGACTTATAAAAGATGCTTGATTTCTTTGAAAAAAAAATTGTATACAAAGTCATGGTCATAGACTTTTTTTTCATATCTAACGATAGGATCTTATAATAGACTAGTAGAAGAATGTATGCAAGAAATTTCAAAAACTTTGACCGTATAGATTTCAAGATATTTGCATCCAAAGAGAAAAAAACAAGTTTTTTTGCACCTTGCTTGACTAGAATTTCTTGCTTTGAATCTTCTTAACTTAAATTTTTGTACTATCAATTTTGATTTTTCAAAGTTTTTATGTTGAATAATTGAGTTGAGAATCTAGGAAAAAAATTCAAGAAAAAAACACTTAATTCTTATTCATTAAAAAATTATTAAATAGAAATAGGTTCAAGATTGAGGGAAAAACTAAATGGTTAATAGCTCTAAGATGAAACTGAAATATAATAATCCCAATCATGGTGATTTTGTTCTAGCAAGAAAATACAACCGTGTCTGACAATTTGTTTTAGAAAATTGTAAATATTGCATTCAAATATGAATCCTATAAGTTATTTTTTCAAGAAGATGTTTAGATCTCGAGGGGATCAATTAGAATATCCATTAGAAATCACATGCGAACAAAACTTTGGACCCCCTATACACTTTCTGAATTTTGAATTTTAAAATAAAATAAAATATGAATAGATTTTCCTACTTTGAAAGTTTATGTCTTGAATTATTGATATTTTTATTTGTTAATAATAATTAGTTACAAATTTTTGAAGTAAAATGATACACTATAGAATTAAAAAATAACTTTCACACCCCTATATTATATAAGAAATTTTTTTCTAAAAAATGAACAAAAAATTCCTAAAAATAAGTCTCTTTTGAAAGCTCATTTTAAATTGAATATTGATTCAATGGTCATCTAAATGTGTTCTCTATAATTATTTGAGTTGAAAAACATGCCATTTTAGTTCATTTTCAACCTCTTCTAAAAATCATTTCATACTTTATTTGAATTGGAAATTTTGGCAATAGAAACCTATATTCATTATTAAACAGTGCTCAAAGTTTTAGGTTGAAATTATAGTTTAATTAGAAACCACTTGTTCGCACGTGGTTTGTTGTAGTAGAACTAAATGCACCCCCCAAGGTTTAGATTGCCTGAAAAACTAAGATTGTCCATAACTTTTCATCACTACTCCAAATAGAATGAATCAAAGCTTCAAATGTAGACAAAAATATATAGTTTTAGGAAAACAAATAAATTTTTTTTTTGTGATTTTTTGTGATTTTTTTGTGATGCTCGCCAACCTCTATTTTGGGCTTATTGTGCCATAATTTTTTCTCAAGAGCACCAATTGAAGTAAAAATTATATGTCCACAAAGCTCTCACAAAACCACACATTTTCAAAAAGTTTCACTAAAAATTGAGGTTGTAGGAACCTACCCAGACCCAAATTGTCCATCGAGGGGACAAATAGTCCTTTAGGGGTTAACCCCTAAAGCCCCGCCTGTCCCCTCGGAGGACAATTTGGGTCTGGGTAGGTTCCTATTGTCTTAATTTGAAGTGAATTTTTTTGAGATTTTTTGAGGTTGTGTAGCTTGGCAAGAGATTTGTGGATATATAATTTTTGTTTCAATCGGATGCCGGATGAAAAAGTTATGGCACAATGAGCAAGAAATAAAGATTCTCGGGCAGCCCAAAAAAAATTATAAAAAGTCAAAATATTTTTTTTTGAATTTTTGTCCTAAAAGATTATGTTTTTACCTATACGTGAAGATTTGATTCATTCTATTTGGACTAGGGATGAGAAAGTTATGGACAATCTTAGTTTTTCGGGCAATTTAAGCATCTTCTTGAAAAAACACTTTTTGTTCAACTTTGAATGCTATTATCTTCCAATCCGTACGGTCAAATTTGATGAAATTTTTACTACATGATCTCAGACAAGTTAAGTACAAGATCTTACGGTTAAATTTCCAAAAAAACAAAAAATTGCTTTCCTTAAGTGAATACAGCAGAAGTGGTAGTTTTGAGTGGTTTTTGGCAGAAAACACCCTCTGGGCTTTAGGGGTTTAATGAAGAATTCTATACTCAAAACCAACACAAGTTTTGAGAAGCAACCAAGGAGAGGTAAGGAATTTTTTTGAAGTAATCAATGAAACTTGAGACATTTTGTGCAACTTCAAGTGTGTTCATTTCAAGGTGACTCTACTATTAAATATAGGCTATGTTATGTTTCCAACTTTGAAAATTTGTAAAATATTACTAAAGCCTCAAAAAATTACAAAATCACTTAGGCTACATTTATCTTAGATTCGCTAATAACCTCATCAAAATTTTGGAGCAACCTTTGAGGTAGTGGGATTAGAAAAAGCGTTACTTTCAAGTGTTGTTACCTTACACTTTCTATAAATTCCAAGAAATAGCTTAACCTTGTAGGTCTTATGCAACCAAAAACTATTCCCACAAAGTGAAAAAAAAAATAACTCTTAATTAGAGGAGAACTAGAAGTGAGTTGGAGATTACTATTGGAAGGAATTGGAAGTGAGTTATGAAATAAATGCAGTTTATTTGATAGAAAATGATCTAGAAAATATAATTTCATGCAACGAATATGTGTGATTATACGTGGACATGTTTGCTAGTTTGTCCATAAAACAATTATGTGTGTTTATACACGGATATGTTTGCTAGTTTGTATATATTGCAAAAGTTGTGTTTCTTTTGGAAAAGTGGCATTGTGAATAACATTGGCAACTATTGGAAGAAAGTAAATATATAGATGGCAAAAGATGATAAGCACTTTCTCGAAAAAGGTCCCCTCAAAAGAATATGGCATTTAAATGGTGAATCACAAATGTTTCTATACTTTTATATAATAATCAACTATAAACTTTTTCTTGAGTTTCCTACCCCTATGTTGTGTTGATCAGTTACAAAAGCGTAATTATGAATTTCATAATTATGTTGTGAAACATGTATAGAAACTTCATAATTACTCTTTTGTAACTTCAAATAGCACAACTTGTGTGTGGTGCATAACAAAAGTTTCTATACTTATATATATTATAGTCAACTATATATTTTCTCTTGAGGTTTTTTTCCCTACCCCTATATAAGTATCAACCAATCACAAAAGAAGCACATTTTCTATGTAGTATTGATCAATCAAAAGATCAATTCTGAATTCAAAGAGCAAAAAATTGTATATTGATTTCATTAGAAGTTTGTGTCAATTTCGAATTGTGTGTCAATTTTGAGTCAAATCCAAGTAGAAGATTTTGTATCAAGTACTTCTCATTTAAGCATGTATTTACGCCATGTATTCACACATTGATGGTGTATTTTTTCTACATTGATTGCTTTCTCTATGAATCATGAAAGCAATGTCGACCAAATCCAAAGGTTCTCAAAGTGAATGCTTTATAATTGCTAGTGTTGCAAGCCTATATTTGCACATTTTTCACAAGTCATTGTCATATAACTTACTATGCATGAAACTCTAAATTCTCACAATATAAACGGTGATTCATCCTAATTTTCTGCACTCCCATTGTCTCGAAGATAATGTTGGATGACAATTCTCCAATTCAATACAATTACTTTCTCCTCATCCTCAATAATCCCACAATCGCTAAAGACTCTATCTGTATTCTCGTTCTCACCAAAACAGCTCTGGGACTTAAAGGGTTAAATGCTCTACCAAATTCATTTGAGTGTTTCAGAACCTAATGTGTTACCTCTTCCATTCACAACCCTCCACATTGTTAAGTTGTGCTCGACGGAAGTCCAGTACCAAGTTGCTGGTCCAAAAGATCATCCCTTTAATCATGAGGTTGATACTGTGAGACCAAAACCCACACCAAACTAACACGACTTCAAGTACTCATGCAGGTTTCAAGTAGGAAGCTTGAAAAAAAGGTTGTGATCAAAAGTCCAAGAACTTAAACTCGCATTTACGACCATCCAGACTCACAGGCAATGTTTCGTGAAATTTGCTTCAATTAAAAAGAAAGATTACCTCAAAAAAGCATACTAAAATTCTTCAAACAACAACTGCTGTCAAAACAATGCCTACAAATTGGCATCAGCTCCTTCTTCGGCATAACCCCAGAAGTCGTCATCGTCGTCTGCTGCATTAGAGGTTTCCTTCTTCTCACCAAACTTGTCCCCGAACCCTCCTTCAGGTCGTGGTCCATTAAACCTGCGGTTGCTGCACAACTCATCCCACAATTCCTCAGTCTCAGACGCAAACGACATCAAGGGGCTCAAATCTATCCTGCGCACATCATGAGGGTGTCTTCACCAGAAAGAGCCCAAATGGTCAAAAGTGGTCACTTCAATATCTTTTAGGAGTCAAAATTAATCATTTAGTAAGGAAGACAAAATGAAAAATGAAAAATAGTACCCTAAATTAGCTTCCAAGGTGGATTTTCTATTTTTAGCCTGGGCACTTAGGGGTTCATTCAAACGTTAACAGCTTTCCACAGTTCAAGCTACGATGTCCATTCTAGCAGTAAGAAAGAGCCAAGAAGATTAACCACTCTGTCTAAGCTGTCTGCAGAATTTTAGAATCAATTCTAACTTACTATCAACGACATTATTACAGGCAAAGAAGTGTCGATTCCAGCGTCGCCTCGAAAATACTCAGATGACATCATGCATGAGGAAATACAACGGCAGTCGGCAAAAAAAATGAGCCTGCAAATTACTGGTCTCTACGGCATTTTAAATTGATCACACGAGATGACTACTACTCGAACCAGTCGGTAAAGATTCCAGGGTTTAATGAACAATAACGATATTCAGAAGTAATGGAGACCTAGCCCCTAAGTCGAAATTGAGGTGCTTCCCTGCATAAGAACCATATCTGAGTTGCAGAGACTAACAGATGAATGATTGAGAGGTCTACACAAACGGATAGCAAAAGCAGAGGAAGGAGACGCAATTGCGTAATGAGGTAGAGGATATTAAAACCGTGAGCGATTTGATCACATCTCCAATACTGACCCCTAATACAACATAAACTCAATTATTCATACAATAGGTTATACTTGTCAGCCAGTGGACTAAGCGTGACTTGGCTAAATGTCTATATATACTCATCTTTGAATCAAAATGGGGTTGTCCACAGTGACTTGTAGTGATCTACAACTTCCAACTCTGAAATTGCATAAGAAATTCCCACATAAAGAAAAAAATTGAATCTCAATAGATTCCGCTCTTGTACCCAAATATCTCTCCACGCTCTAAACGTCTCCTCCAAACTACACATTTATATATGTTAAAATGCTTAATGTGACGCAAATCGTACCCTCGAACTTAGGTTCAGACGGCAGACGACCTATAATTCATCGTAGAATACGACGGGATTTAGTGAGGTACCACATTCAGAATGAGACTAAGACCAAAGACAGGGTGGGGACGGCCAGTCCAAGGCATGGAACAGAATCACGACGGAGACGAGAGCAATACCTGATTTTCCTGCGGCGAGCGTTTTGTTGTTTACGCTTCACGATATCCTGTGGCGTCTCGTGGAACCTTCTACGCCTGCACTCGGGAATCACTCCTGCTTGCATGACAGCTTTCCTAAACCTCCTCACCACGGAATCAGCCGGCTCATCCTCTCCAACGAAAACCTGAAACCCAATAGCATCAACACCAACACCAAATTTATAAAAATTGCCGAGAAATAGAAATGCTCAAATGCTCAAACGTTCAGAAAGTCTAATCCTCAAATAAAAATACCGCACACACCGCTCGCTGCATCACAAAATTTGCAATAATCCCAAGAAGTGTCCCCCACACCTGTGCATTGTAACTGCCCTTGAAGAACATGACGTTGACGAACTCCATCCCCGGGTGCAGCACTGACATGGCGGAAGAAGACGGAGACTCCCCGGCGCTCAAAGACAGAGGTTGCGTTCCCTGCTGCTGCGGCAGCTTCACGAAATTGGCGCTCGAAGCGACCCCATTGCTACTTGATTCCGAAGCAGGAGTTGCAGAGCACCGTAAAGAAGAGGAAATTGGGAACGGCGTGAACACTGCAGAAGACATGGCCAGTGCTGGATTCTCTCTCGGATTGCTAAAGAAATTGTGTAAGCAAAACCTTGCAATTCGGGTTGTGATTGTGCGATGGTCAGGTCGCAGGGGGGGGAAGCTTTGGAGCTCGAAGGGAGCAAGATAAGAGAGACGACGGAGAATGGATGAGAAAGGTATGGATGGATAACGAGTGAGGGTTCCGTGGATGAATAATGTTTTGCTGTAGTGTGCTGGTACTCGTGGGGGGAGATTAATGTAATTCAAGTATTCAACTAAATTTTGAGCACTAAGGGATTAAGGTTTAATTCTGTAAGGACAATGAGTCAATGAGGCCCAAAGCCAAAAAGTAGCCCACGGATGAAGAATGTGAATCTTCAAAATTTCAGAATTTCTTTTTTTGGTATCTCCCCAAGGCTCCCTTGTTCCTTCTTATTTTTTCTCATGCGATAAAGGACCTTTTACGGGTGAAAAAAAATAGGAAGAAACAAGGCAACCACAAGGAGATATCCACAAAAAGGGATTCTCAAATTTTGGACAATTTACAAATCTCCCCACCCCCCACCCATCTCCACCATGACATTTTGAAAAAACCTAGAACTTACACTATTCACGATGATGTCACTTGGATGACCTCAAATGCAAGCAAGCATTTAAAAAAAATCCAAAGGTTCAATCTTTACTCTAGTTTTAGGTTCTAATGACTAAAGTAGAAGCACCTAAATGTGACACTTATTTAAGATTTGCAGATCTGGAGTGTAGGGACAAAATAAAATGATGTGCGCTTATTAGGAAATGGTTTAGGAAACCAACAAAATTAGTTTCATATTTTTCCAAGCTTGTATGAATGTAATACGAATTTGTGAAAACAAGAGTGTAAATATACCTATTGTGGAAAACACCCAAAAGCAATAGACCCTAAGCTTGTATCACACTTGTTTTATTGGACAATGTCAAAACCCACCCCCATCACTATAACACATTCATGTAAATTCACATGTCAGAATTGAGTTCACTTGCACTCCACTTATTCTAGGTGTCGATAAGCGACTCCTGTTACATTTGGATGCACGTACCTTATTATTTCAAGTGATGTGTTATTTCAAAACACCAGATTCCTCTCAAAATAGCAAGTGAGCAGATACATTTTGATAAATAACCAGATTCACTTGCTGTTTTGAGAGAAATCTGGTGTTTTGAAATAACACATCACTTGAAATATTCAAGTGATCTGTTTCAATAATATTTCTTGTGATTACTTAGGATTGCAAATTTCGCCTTGTTGCAGTGGACTGGTACTAATGTAACAGGTCCAGAAATTGCCCACTTAGGAGCTGAAACTAAATTTTGGGAAGGTGAAACTTCTTGAAATATTTTTCAGTAAGTTTTCCTTGAAAGAAAAGTAGATTTGGCATCTAACCTAAGTCGTTTCAGATTTTTTGGAGCTTTTTGAAATTAGGTATGAAAATTTGAAGTTGACCTGGCATAGGGCTCCAAAATCGTCTATCCTTGAAATGTACATTGTTTGTACATCAGTGAAGGCTATGAAAAAACAGCATGTACAAATCATGTACATTTCACAGGTGGGCGGTTCTTAATGCTCGAACTATTCTCGGGCCTTCTACCTTAGTGGGGAGATTTTTGTAAACCATCCATATTTTGAGCTTTAAGGGATTAATGTTTAATCTTATAAAAACAATGAGGTCCAAAAGTAGCCAATGGATGCAGAATGTGAATCTTCAAAAATTGGGGAATTTCTTTTTGTGCTATCTCTCCAAGGCTCCCTTGTTCCTTTTTAGTTTTTCTCATGTGATAAGGGACTTTGATGGGTGAAGAAAACTAAGAAGAAACAAGGCAATCACAAAGAGAAAAATGCTCAAAAAGAGATTCTCAAAATTTGGATAATTACAAAATCTCACTACCTCTGTCCACCACATTTTGAAAAAATCTAGATCTCACACAATGGATAACCTCAAATGCAAACTTTCAAAAACCCAAAAGTTCAATCTTTACTCTAGTTTCAAGTCTAACAACTACTATTTCAAGTCGTGATTTTAGGTGCACATACAATAATTAAATCTAAACATGTCCAAATAAGCAATAATTGAGCAGTGTGTCCATTCGAAATGGCCTAATTCTCTATTAGGTTTTAATGGAAGTCGAAAAAAATAATTATAGATTCCCTTTTTATGCATTTTTTGAACACCCTAAGAATAAATTATAAATTTTTAAACTACTATAAATGAACGTCCACAAAACGACCCTTCAATCTCATATAAGAGGGGATGGAGGAGATACATTTAAGGCAAAGATATGTTAACCCCTAAAGGACCAAACACCGTTTTTTGACAACATAGCAATTTTGGGCTGCTCACTACAACCAGAATTTTTATTTATTTTTCTTTGAAAGTTTCACACAAGATGTGCTCGAGGAGTAGCTTTAAGGCTCAACAATTTTCATAACTTTTGACTATGTGGTTAAGAAGTTATAGCATGATATGTCATTTTCATTGGTCGGCAGACAACTCGGAAAACTGGAAAAAACTTCTTTAAAAATCACTTTTTAAAAAAAAAATATGAAATTGATTTTTTAAATTTATATATACATGGGAAGCTTTGAATCATTCCCTTTGATTGATGTGATGAAACTTATGAAGAGTTTTAGTTTGAGGGTACTTATGGAATCTCCACTCTAAAATAAACTTTTAAGTCCTTTATTTAACTCAATTTTTGAAAAAAAATAAAAACATTGGGTGTAGATTGTTTATTACAACATTACGAACATTGGGATTGGTATTTTTCAATTCCATGTTTAAATTCTTAACAATTTAGTGTTTTGAACATTCTCTACCTTTTTCTACTTACTATTTTTTTCCTATATGTTTACAATTCCAAATGATCTGAAATTTTTCAAGCATGTAGCCAACTTGCTTTCAAGAATGAATCCAAAGAGTAACCACCATTTTGGACAGTTTTTTCCTACAAATATGACCCTTGTGAAGTGCAGCTGCCTGCATCTTTGCAAGGACAAAAAAAGGAATTTTGTCAATTCAAATGCTAATATCTTGCGATCCACAAGGTGGAAATTTTTCTGAAATTTTTTCCACAACTTCTCAAACTAGTATAAAACAAGATCCTTACAGTTATATATGTCCAAAAATATTTTTTTTCTAAAATTTGATACTTGTATTATAAATAGCAGTTTTGGAGCGATTTGGGTGAAAACATAGTCTCTGACCTTTAGGGGTTAAGAGTAAGATACATTTTAGAAAGGAGGTGCAGTTACCTTACCGTGCTAGGACTCGATGGTCCCTTGTTCCATGAGGCTAGAGATGGAAAGGCATGGACACTGGACAACGCCATTTTCAAAAACACAGATCGGTAAAGAATGGTCGGGGGAATGTGCAGTGCTGAACCCCTAACCATACCTTGTCACATGGCACTGGAGAAAGGAAGTGGGCCTTACTTAGGGGAATGCAAAAGGAACTCGACGTCATGCTCAGCTTAGTAGTACAAGAATGTAGAGGGTCGAAAATGTCTACGATCAAAATCTAAGTTCCATTCACAGATTTTCAACCAAAATCTTACAGCAAGCGAATCGCCAGACCGATTTCCAAGCTCTCAAGAGAATCTGCACATACAAAAGAGGAAAAAAATACCCTTCTACCAAATACACAAATTACAAAGAAACCGAATTCCTAGCCTCTACTGCGCTTTCCCCTTCCACTCATCGTTTACTACTCCCGAATCCGAATACTGTACAGAAGCCTCAGCACCCTGTGTTGGATCAATCACATTGCTTTCAGACCCGTTTGGTTCAACCTCATTCTCATTTACGTCGTCAACTTTCTCCTTGGCTGCCGACGACAGCTCCCCTGTCTTCGATTGTGCGGCCTCAGCAGTGTCCTCAAGCTTGGATTTCGATTCGGAGGCTTTCTCTTGTGCAGTGTCCTGGAGATCGGCAGTCTTGGCCTGCACCTTATCCCTTGCTTCATTGAATTTGCGCTGGGCTTCGTCAGCAGCCTTCTCGAGGTTGGATCTTGATTCGGTTGCTTTATCCTGAGCAGCGTCCCTGAGGGCGTCAGTGTTGGCTTGCAAACTGCTCTTTGCTTCAGAGAACTGTTTTTGAGCTTGGTCAGCGGCTTCTTCTGCTTTCAGTTTCGCTTCAGCGAACTGTTTCTGAGCTTGGTCTGCGGTTACCTCAGCCCTCTGTTTAGCCTCCCCGGCTTTCTCCTGGGCCGTAACTTGAAACTCACCGAAATTTTTCTGAAACTTAGCAGCAAACTTCTCTGTCGACTTCGATAATGCATCCCATCCCTTGGCGGCGAGCTCCGCAACTATGGACCCTGTTTCGCGTGCGTCCTCAACTGCCAAGCTGACTGCGCTCTGTCGCTTGTCAAGAGCTCCCTTGGCATCCTCCAAAACGGTCTGCGCATCCTCACCTATGTCAGTCGCGCCCACTCCTCCATCGTCCAAATACTCCCGCCCCGCTTTAATACTCTTGGATGCGTTCCTGGAAAGCTCCTCGAGACCAGGCCGGTTCGAATCTATCCCGTCCTTCAGATTCTTGGAAAAGGTCCGCTTCAATCCTTCAAATTGGTTACCAATCTTTTGAAAATTACCCGACCTATCCTCCTTGACCTCCTGAAAATTCAGAAAATTTTCCACGTCTTTTTGAGATTCAAAAACATCATCATAGAGAAGTAGTAGCTTGGACTGACCGGAATCACAGGACTATGGATGTACAGATTCTTCTAGAATCAACGAAATCAATTTTGTAGAGGTAAACTCCACCAACGTTATTGACCCAATCGCAGGTGTTCTTGTGCAATCTTCGACTAAACCCGCTCAAGCAAACCGTAATAAGGAACACCCAGGGTTTCTTCATACCTGATCTTCGAAGAATGACCCCGAACTGCCCTGGGACCCGCCAGACTCTTTCGTAACTTCCCTGTCGCCGACCTCTGCAGCTTTGGATTCCAATGCTTCCGCAGTATCCTCTACAGTTCGGCCATAAGTGTCCGCAAGGGGTGCGGCGTCTTTCTTCGCCAGAGCATCGACATCGTCGGTGGCATCCACTGCCATATCAGATGCAACGTCCACTACTCCCTCCCGAACATCGACCTCGTACGATGCAGCATCCAAAGCGTCCTCCGTCTTCGCATCGAACACGACAGGGTTCTGCCCATTTGCAAGCTTCTTTGTGTCTTCAGCGACCTGCCCGCCAGACTCCACGGCCTTCTCCGACGCAAGCTCGCGGACGTCATCGCCCTCATTGCTCAACGAAGCACGAACCAATGGACCAATGCCATCGTTCAGTCCCCGTCTGCCAGCGAGCTTCAGTGACAGCTTCTTGTTTGGCAATCGTCCTCGCAGGTGGAGTCTGGAAATTGAAGATGTGGATGGCTCCCCTGTATTTCGTGTTCCGGCTACAGGTGCATTGTATAACACACGTGTTGTGTTGCAGCCCAATGTCGTCGCCATGTTGATCTCTCACACTTCTCAAACTACCCCCTCACCACGCGCACCACAAACAAAGTGTATATTCACTTATAAAGCAGCTGCTTCACTTTTTCGAAGTTTGAACACGCTGAAATAGTCTGTTCCGTTTCTCTGCAAAAGAAATTCACAGCATTAGCGATCACAACAACCACACACTTCTAAAACCTCAGCTAAAATTCACACCACTGTTGCAATGCCTCAACTCACCAAGCATAATTTGCTTTTTCACAAACCCAAACTTCCATATCAAGCTACAAATGCAAGTCATTCGTGTGGCAGCAAGAAAGAGTCACCATGATCAAACCACTCTGTCAAGACTGTAAATGAACCTTGATGATCAATTCACTATTTCAACAAGGACACAACAATGCAAAAAGGGCGTAGATGGCATTCAGCCTCCAAATACTCAGACTCGGAGGTTGCAAACAGCGATGCCAAGGCTAAAAATAAGCCGCAAATGTCGTCAGACATGAGACACGAAGGTAGTTTGTACAAAAACTTGCGACAGAGATTCATTAGTCCCCAGACATTTGGCATTTGACAAGCTACCAACTGCCTGAACCACAGCAGGGATAAATATTCCAGCGTCTTCTAAAGAAAAATAAATTTCAGAGAGACTGGAAACACCTAAGCCCTAAACCGTACTTGAGGTGGCCAGCTGCACAAGAGCCATATCTGAATTCCAGACAACATTTAACTATCTGCTTCATCGAGTCTCTCATGTAAATCACTACTGGAAAGAGAGAAAAGAAACGCTACAATTCCCTTACAATACTTACCAGCCTTTGCCACAAAGAGTAACAGGGTTCTGAAGGCAACCTCAAGTACTCCAGAGTACCGAAAGAAACTGCAGAATCCTTACTACTGTACTAAAATCTAAGGTGGAGAACACTAAAGCAAGTAGTGTCCTTCACAATAACACACTCCACAGTCCTAAACATGTAAACACTCATTCACATTCCCAGAGCAGAAAAAAACACGAAAAATTTCCGAGAACTTGAAAACCTAATAGAGAACGCAGACAGCTTGCAACGAGACCAAATGTATGTGAAAGATGGAAGTAGAGAACTGACTTACCCCCAATTGTGAAACTATTGCAAGAATTCCGAAGTGCCGGATACGGAAGTGAACGAGCCGCGGCGAGGATTGTTGCGCTGGGGATTAGGAGAGGGCGGAGGACTTGGAGGCTGGGGTATGCTTCATGGCTTTGCCACGCGTCGCCATGCGAGCTTCTGCTAGTCTCCACGCGGCAGGAGCGTAAGATGGAAGCTGCCACTTGGCGAATGAGCTGCGGACGAGGACAGACGGACGGGGTTTGGTCCCTGTGTTCCAACCGACGGTCGCCTGCCGTGTGTCGTGCCGACCTGCGGACGGTTTCAGAAATCTTCTGTACCTTAAGTTTCTGGAATTGTTTTGTCATGTTTGATACACTGAGATCTAAGAAATCATGAGAGTTCTGGCGGCCTTCTTGTTACTTTTGGAAAGCTCTTCTTCACAAGGAAGGGTGCACAAACTTTGTTTCGTGGTGTTTGGACCTACAATGTGAAAGTTATTGAATTTCAAAGTTTCAACAAGATTCAACAAGAGGGAGGTTGGTAATGCTCAAATGCTTAGTCAACCAATTGTAGATGCAATTAGGGTTTCAAGGTTTAATAAATCTGAAGCAATGAATTCATTGTGTTACCTCGTAACCTACACTGAGCTTTTCCAAGAACCAAGTAGAGTTATCCTACAAGTCAAGAAACGTCCCTTTGCCTAGCATTAGAGAAAATGCTAGACAAAATGAGGGAAATAGAGTCTGAAGGATCCTGAACTTTAGAAACCTCCCATCTTCTAATTCAGGGTTAAAACACAGACAGAGCAAAACGCATTCCACAAGCCATTGAATTTCGTCATGCACATGTGAGACTCTGAGCGTAGTCAATGTCTTCATTATGATTACTTTTGTTGCATCCAAGCGTACATCTGAGCAGCAGCAGCACTTTATTCACAAGCTAGTTTACCCTCAGTTTGAAAGAATTATCATACCTCAACTGGTGCAACAAATATCTATGCAGCCTGTTTGTATGCTCTTGTTTTAGGTTAATGAACATCAATTCAAATCAGTCCCCACCTACCTGCGTTAGCATTTACTTTGAAAATACTCGTCAGCCTTATTATCCATTGATGCCAGTTTCCAAATGTAGATGTTGTCGTTCACAAGTCCACACAGGGTGCCATCTTTGGCGCAGTCCAGGGTCTGGAATTGGTGGAACTTGAGTCCCGTGTTGAGCTTGGCGATGCACACGTTCTCGTACCACGCCTGGATGGAGAAAGTCTCGATCCGTGGTCACCATGATCATCACCTCCGAGTGAGGCAAAATGGTGCACCCGCACGTGTTGCTGATGACGAACCCTCCGGCCGGTACAGCGGCCTCAAAATCTCCGACCCCAGCACCAAAGGATTGTGCGCACGGTCACCCTTACTTGAGACAAGGCCTTGCCATGTCACTGCAAACGACATAAAGTGGATCCTGATGCGTCATAAGATGCGAACAAGTCTACGCCATCCGAACAGTATTCTTCCAATAACTGCAAACCTCATTGACTCCTAATGTAAAAAAAAAACTCTTGCACATGGTGGAAATACTTGAGAGCTTCAAATCAAGGAACAGGGGTTCGGGACCATCTCAGGTCCAATAAAACGGATTTTGGACCATGGTGTCTTAATTTTCATAAACATACCAGAGAGCAGAATGCGGAGTTCCGAAACAGTGCTTTATTAGGTGACCTCAGTCTCGTCAAGTCCTCTAGTCTCGTCATTTTGGTTCATGTCCGGAGAGGGAGAAGCTGCTGCTGCTGGAAGTCGATGAAAACATGCTAGAAACTCAATATTCCCTTCAGCACCAGTTATCGGAGACTGAATCCAGCCTTGACATTTGAAGCCAAACTTTTCCACTCCCCCAATCACACGTTGCAAGACCTGTTCATAGAGGAGAGGTATCAGTATCAGTGTAAGCCGAAGATTCCCCCAAAATGACGATGTCGCGTCCCAAAAGGGAAAATTTCTCACTCGATGTTCGTCACGCTGGCAAGCACACTGCTGTAGAGTAGAAAGGAAGCAGAGGTGGGTGGGTGGGTGGGGTCTTCTATTTTTAAATTAAGAAAAATTCTGAAAGGTGCTTCATAGACAGTTGAACAGTTCGTTGCATCAATGTGCAGAGTCAAGTGGGCGGGGCTAGTTCAACAAACCTCTTTGTGCACAGCTGGGTCCCTCACAATGCCACCTCCTCCGACCTATACATTCAAATATGTGCACCATAATTAATGAAGTCAGAATGACGAAGCTGGCACGAGAAGATAAATCGGATTCAACAAGATATGCTAGTCGCTCAGTATACCTAAGTACACAAACTTGTAGCGAATTTGTAATACCAGATCATGAATAATGAAATAAATTAATGCCAAGGTCAGCATAAGAACAGTTCAGAACCTGAGAACGCCGTGCCTCAAATTGCGGCTTAATGAGGGTTATAATTGATGATTCGGGCTTCATTACGGAGCAAACTGTTGGCATTACCTGCTTGACATGAAAAAACAAAGAGGCTAATGGTAAGCAATTCAAACACCGTTTTCAACAGAAAGGGACAGATAATCATCTCATTATACGACAATAAATGAAACGGAAATCTACCGCAAGGGCAGGTTAGATGCGTTGTACCAGTAAGATTGAGATGAAGGATAGGTCTAGAGTGACCAAGTCCACTTGTTCAGGAAGGCCTGGTAGGTACCGCAAATTGGTCCTCTCGATGACAGTAACACGTGGGTCAACACGAATCTTCTCCGCAACCTGATTACACATCGATCAATGTAGTGGCATAAGTGCTTCAACCCTAAGACAAAATAGTGAATCAACTGATCCCTTCACATAAAGTCCAGGGCTAGGAAAAGTGACTGTCCGGGGAAAAATGACTTTATATTAACTTGCCATAAATATTTACCTGGCCGTAGCCAACATCTACCCCATATATTCGAATAGCTCCATTTTGTAATAAGCAATCCGAGAAGCCACCCGTTGACAGGCCCGCATCTAAAACTATCTTGCCCTTCACGTCATGAGCAAATTGCTCCAAAGCTCCTTCCAACTTGTATCCTGCTCTGAAGACAGAAACTAGGTTACTCCCTTAAGCATTGAGCCTCTCAAGCAAGATAGATACAGAAGCAATCAGTGGCACCAAGATGAGCGTATAGCTCTCATTTCAAACAAAAGCCGACAGAATACTGATCATGGAAACCATACGCTCAGAAGTTATCACCCTTACGTATAATCCTAAACGTTTTCATATATATAGTGAACCATAGTCTTGCTCTTTCTGAGGCGTGTTTGGCAAAGTCCAGACGCACTAAAGTTTCTGGAAAAATAAAATAAATAAAATCTGTTACCTGCACACATATCTTGGAACTTCTGCAATGATGTCGATTATAGATGTGGCCTTGACAGAACTCCCCGCCTTTGCAGCAGGTCGACCATCCACAATTACCTTACCTGTTGACCCCAAAAGCATCAAGTCAACCTTATGTTCCAGTTATAAACTACTTACAACATGAAGTCAGTAACCACCAGCACTGGAAGACTGCATCCTGGATCACATATTAAAGCAAACTCTTAGTGATTTCGAATTGACTACACTGCAGCTCTCATGTTCAAGAATGTGAAGCCCCCGTCAATGCCATTGGAATCCGAGTACCTTGTAAAATCCACGACTGAATCAACGTTCGACTATACTGAGGAAACTTTTCCATGCACAATTCATCTACTCTCATTTTTCTCTTCGCCAACCTGCAACACACAACACTCGCATTGTGACTAGGAAACTCAACAGCCCTAAGCTCTGAAACTTGAATACTTTCAATTTGACAGCGAACATAACGATAGGCGACCATACAGCCGACAAGAACTTCGCACGGAAAAACTCTTCATACCTCTGTTTCGTTTGGCCACTCACAGTTTCATGAACGCTACTGCTAAGTTCCTGACAACGCATCCACGTAATCCTTTCACTCGGTCTCAAAATTTCTGCACATCAAAATCATATCGAAATTGGGGCAACCTCGCACACGACTGTTGCCAATTTCTACACCCCAAACCCTAAAACCCTAAACCCTCTTCAGCGGGTTTGCGAATTGCCCGCAAAACTCGAAAACTAGGATCCAGTAGTACAAAAGGCTTGTGCACGAACTGGGAACAAAGTGAACACGAACCAGAATGCGGCTTCAGGCTTGAGAGGCGAGAAGGGAATCGAGCACAAGACTTGCTCCACGAGATTCCGCACGAGGGTAGCATTGTCAGAAGACTCAGCTGCTTCATTCCCCTGACCCCCAACATGCTTACTGATCGGAGGCTCCCAACATGGCAATGAGAGCACACCGTCACGGGGGGGATGAAATTGGGAGCAACCGAAAACCCTGAACGCTCTCCTTGCACTCCAAACTCTGGGACTGCACTCTAGATCTGCTACACACAACTGAAAACTTTCGTAGACCAAGCAGAAATCGGATTTAGGGCTGGAATTGATTGATTCCCTGGTCGGAGAGAAGCAACGATGCTCACATCAAATTCTTCCCCGCGCTAACAGATGTGAGCAGCTCTGGAATTCTGCAGAATCTGTTTGTTGTTGTTGTTTTGACACAAATGAAGATAATTTCTTAGTAAAAAAACAAACTTTGGGAATCTGTTCTGGGGACGTGCTTGGATCTCCTTGAAACTTGGGTTTTCAACCTCCTTTTAAAACCTTCACTGAACAACACATAAGGTAGCCAAACCCATACCCGCCTGTTTAAGGGGAATGGGTATTGGGAAGACTCCACCAAACTGAAATAAACATGGAATCAATTAGCCTTTTCAAGCTCATTGCGTGGACAGAAAAAAATCTGCAAATAATATTGTAGAAGTGAATTTATTTAAGTCCAAAGTCACCACTAGTAGCTCCCTATAATCACCAGTAGACCAACACTGTAGCCATCTAAACTCCTTTCTTAATTGAGTGTTATTGAAACTATTTCTAACCAGTAATGGACCGTATCTCGACCACATGAAGATCCTAATGCTGCTGCTTTACATCACCCTTTAACATGCATCAATATCGTTAGCAGAGCTCTAGAGCACCAAATGAGGAGCTTTGAAAACCGTGAGCTTTAATTATCGACCTTCTGCGTTAGGTAAGCCGCAGAGGTCAATGCCAAAAGCCGTCACATTCATCCCAAAATCCGTCCAATTCATCCCGAAATCAACAGCCACTTGATCCCATCGGTGCTCATCATTTGAGAAGCCCAGTTTAAAGCTCACCACTGCACGGTGAACAGGTCTTCTGTAGGGTGCGGGATTAGGAAGCAGGCGGAAATGGGTTCGGCTACCTTATCCAGAGGTGAAAGAGATTTCCAATCAAAGCTTGAAATGTGTTTTTTTACCCCTTTTCTAGATTGGGACTAATAAGAACATGACACATGTTCCAAAGTAGTGAGCAAGAAAGTAGGAAGGAGAGAGTGAGAAAGTATGGTAACCACCCATTACCAACCAAACATCCATACCCAACCTATAGGGTGAAGCTATTTCCAACCAATGTTAGAACAGATTTCTAACCAAAGTTTGGAATGTGACTTTTTATTCCTTTGCAAATTTGGGACTATAAAGTCATGACACATGTCTTAATATAGTGAGCAAGAAAGTAGGAAGTAGTGAGTGGGAAAGTTGTCATGAAATGATTGGAATTGGAAGACTCTTTATATTGGGTATGGATTGAGGCCAACTTTTGACTTCCAAAATTCATAGTAATTTGAATTCAAGGAAAAAAATCACGAAAAATTGGCAATGCCTGTCATTTCTATCTTTCTACAAGACAATAAATTCACATTGTCTTCTACTGCTCCAAAACATGTGAGGAACCGCTTAAGTAGTCGACTATGGGAGGTTCTACCATAGTTCTTAAATGAATGGAATTGGAAGATTTTATACATTGTATATGGGTTCAAACCAACTTTTGGCTTCCAAAATTTATAGTAATTTTAAGTTCAAGGCATAAAATTATCAAAAAAATTGCAATCCTTGTGATTTCTATCTTTCTACACCGCAAAAAATTTACATTGCTTTATATTGCTCCGCAACATGAGTCAAATCACTTAAGTGATTGACTATAGGTGGTTCTACCATACACCTACACTAAGATATGTGCATTTATCGCCATTAATTACAACTGAGAA
The DNA here is from genome assembly GCA_951230915.1 of Antitrichia curtipendula. Taxonomy (NCBI): domain Eukaryota; kingdom Viridiplantae; phylum Streptophyta; class Bryopsida; order Hypnales; family Leucodontaceae; genus Antitrichia; species Antitrichia curtipendula. Next base: position 22,574,398 of record OX579642.1, read on the forward strand.
TAGTTACTATTATTAAAGAAAAACAACCTTTCTTAATCCCTAATTGCCCAAGCAGCCATATATGGTCAATCTAAAATTTTAAGCTCATTTTGGTGTGGGCAATTATATTCCTTTGAGCATTTCAAAAAGATTTACAGAGAATTTTGAAGGTTAACTATTGGAAGCTTTTATTTTTCACTAAAAAAGATAAATATTTGATTTTTGAGAGGTCTTTAAAGGCATGTATGTACCATTAGTAGAAGAGTAAAGCTTGCCAACTTCACCTAATTTGAGATCTAAAAGATTGTACGTGTCCATTTGCTTTTAAAGTAGTTCCAATGGAAAGTTTAAAGTGTTTTTATAATTTTCACCACTAAAACTTTAAAACATTCAAGTGTTACTTTGGAGTTATTTGCAATTTATACTTTAAAAGAAAATTACATTTCAACAAGTGCAAGGTGGATTGTGTAATGATCTTAATAGCTCTTCATTTGAACTTTTAGTGTGCAAACACAATTTCTAGTTGTTCATGTCACCTTCAATCCCTCAAAACTCTTATATCCAAATTTCTCAAACATTGTGGGGAGTGGCAGCATACCAAAAATAAAATAATTATATTCCTCATATTATAATCTCACAATTCCTATGCAATTTTACACTCAAAATTGGAGCACACTTATAAGCAAGCTCTTTAAACATCTAAATGATTAGATTTTGAAAATATATACAATTTCCTTAATTGGGGATAACTATAAGCCCATGTTCTTTTTTCATAGGAAAAACACACTTCAAAAGGCTTGGGCATTTAGGAATTAAATTATATTGGCAAGTGAAATAAGATTCTAGCAAACTTTAATATATATGTATTATTCAGACATTGTATATTATGAATGTTATGAATAATAAGTATAAATTTTTTAAGTTTTATCTCTAGTTGTGTCAAAAACCAACACTAGGCTATTATATCAATCATGTATTCATGTCTACATCTTGTGCAATCAATATCTACAAAAGAAAATGATTCTTTTGGATCCAAATGTTGATGTCTCATTTTAGGCAATGTCGATTATGGGTGTAAGGTAAGAGGTCCATAAAGCACTCATTTAAAAGCTAGAAATTAATTTGGAGACATTAAACTTCATGAAATATTTTTCAGTAGATATTGCTTGAAAGGCAAATGCAATTGGCATCTAACCCAAGCCATGTCATGTTTTTTGGAGCTTTGTGGAATTAGTTATGAATTTTTGAAGTTATAACACAGTAGTCACTATACGTCTCTTCTTTATGAAATGTACATTATTTGTACATTATTTGTACATTGTTAGTGCAATGGAAAAAAATTGCACAAATTATTAGGAGGTGGACGCTTTTAGAATACGAGTGCTTTATGGACCTCCTACCTAACATCTTTTAGGTTGCATGATTTATAGTCATCATACCTTTGAATTCATAGTTAGAAACCATAAATGTGTAGGGACAATTTTGGATTTGCCTAACTTAGTTCATTTGACTTGAATATGATCTATATATGAATTTTATAAGGATTTTAAATTTTAGCAACATTTTAGAAGGTTGCATCTTCCAAAATATTACAATATTAGCATATTCTTTAACTTTTAGCTTTAGATTTTTTCCAAAACCAAATTTTAAATTATGTTTATATGAATTTTTTATAAAGTTAGCAACTTCAAGTTATTAGTAACTATTAACTTTCATTCCTAAATAGTCACAAAATGGAAGTGTATAGAATTAATGGAGAGCACCAATTATGAGGATATAGGGCAAGTATTTCAAGATCGGAGGTATGACAAACATCACATGTTAATGGCAATTGGTGCTTCCTACCCAACGAGTATTGTAACCAAAACAACACAATTATATAAAAAATACCTTATCTCTCACCTTACCTTGAAAACATTATAATAAATATTTGAGCATAGTTTCTATTATTCAATTAATTTAATATTTTTTTTTCAATCTCATTGGCAATTAACAAATTATTCCACAACATTTTAGTATGTAATTTTTGAACATTTTAATAACTAAAGTTAAAATTGTGGTGAAAAATTACTAAAATAAATTAATACATGATTGATTGCCCCTGTAATTGACAAGGGAAACTATCCTTTACATCATCAATTGACATACTGCAACTTCTTTAAGGTGCCTTTTGTATCTAAAGTGGATTTTGAAATTATTATCTTTGATTTTTGTTGCAAACATGTTAATCTTTGGTTTGAAAGTTGTAATTCAAGTCCAATAGTTTGAATTCTTTTTAATTACTTAATTAAATTTCTATTTCAAAATCATAATTCTACTCTAAACTTTATGTGATTGGCCAATTTACAAATGTAATAGAACTAAAACATACCTCCAAAGTAATGTCCACTAGAAGATTTTTGCGGCATCCAGAAGACCGTGAATTCTTAGTCCATGTGTTACTTGGGAACAATGCCAAATTAGCAATTTGACATATTCAAAAGATTGCCATGTCAACTAGTTTAATTTAATTAATTTTTAAATACTTAAAAATAAGTTTAAAATACAATATTAAAAATAAATAAAAACATTTAAAATTAGAATTAATTTTTAAAAATTAATAAAAAAGATTAAAATTATTTAATAAATTGCCAGCACTGCAATGGTTCACTACAAGGTAAACATCCCAAAAGCAATCTCCCAAAGGCCTCAAATCTCTCCTAATGCGTAAAATCACTTCTAAGATTGCATTCCTTGTATTTTTTGGCTAGAAAGAATTTTGGTGACATTATAAGAAATAAAACTTGAAATAGATATATTTTGAATGTACATAATGTTCTAAAAATATTCTTTCTAATGAATGATTTTTGGAGACCCTATTTTATTTACAAGGTTTTAAAAAAAATAGCTCCCAGTGATAAATTTTATATTAGGATTATTTTAGTTTTCTAATTAATTTCCTCTTTAATAATTTTTTTATTTTTTATATTGATTGTTATAATCCAGTTATATGAAAAGGAGATTAATAGTTTAGAATTATTCTAGGATATTAGAGCTTGTTTTGTTTTGTTTTGAAGACTCTAGAAATCAACATTTGGAATTACTTGTTCCATCATTTAGGTTGTCATAAGCTCCATAGTTTTTTAATATGTTTGGCATTCTTCTTCAAAGAATCTATAATTTTCCTTTGTTTTTGTAGTAGAAAGAACTCCAACTCTATTGTACGCAAATAATAGGTTCAACAAAAAATAATGTCGATGTTTTTGGAAATTAATGGTTACATTTTTTGAAATCAATTGAAATTCAAGTCACATAATGCCAAAAATTTAATAGTTTAGATTTGATTAAAGTGACACATAAACCATCAAATAAAAATTGTAAAGGGAATCCAAGCACCTCCAAAGTGATGTGCCTTGGTCAACCTTGATTATAACTTTCCAAACAACTATTTTGGGCATTTAATTTAAATTAAGAAAATAAAGTTTGACAAGTTTGTTTCTATTCCATTTGAAAATTTGACAAAAAATTCAAAAATTAAAAGAATCCGAATTACGCAATGCTGTTTGTAATCCGTTCACTTTTATTTAATTTCAAAAAATTAAATAAATAAATTTGGAACTCATTCTATCTTTCATTTATGTTAAAAATTTCAAATTATTCTAATATACATTATAATTGGTAAATTTTTAATTTTAATTTTAAAATTATTATTATTTTTAATTATCCATAATGAATTATTATCCATATTTCTTATATTATATTTACTACTTTATTTTTATTTTTTACTACAAAAGTTAGAACAATGACAATTTTGCATGAAATGATTTGGCTTTTCTTGCAATAATAGACAATCTATAGTCATGTACTAAAAATATAAAAGTGATGTTTGAACGTAATTTAAAAGGCTAACTCTAGCTTAAATATGATGTTTGACTATTTTGCAATGGATTTAGTACCTTTGGAGATAACAATTTTATGGTCATACGAAGGGCTAACTTCATAAGGGCACTGTGATGAAGAGGAGTGGAGACATCCTCCTTATGTTGAAGTTCATTGTTATTCTCCACTCCTCAAATGGTATGCAAAAATTGAAGCAAGATGAGAGCTTGATTGGTCAAAGAAAAAAACATTGAAATTGTGTTCACTTTGGAACTTCAACCTCATTTAAGCATTGTAAATCATTGTTTTTTCAAAACGTTGTCATAAACAAAAATGTGATAAATCAAATTAAGCTTCATTTTTAAAAATCCATTTGTAATTTGGAGTCTCTAATAGAAAGTTATGGACAAGTGCAAATACAACATATAACATTTTTTTTCCCTAGCCTCTCATGAACTTTGTCCTTAATTTTTGATTGAAGGCTCCAAATCACATATAATTTTTTTAAGATGAAATTTATATTGGTTTCTCACATTCTATTGATTGATCAAATTTTGAATTCTTTTATTTTACAATGATTAAATGAGTTTTAAAGTACAATTGTGCAAACAACTAATGCATTTGACTTAACTATGATCGGTTAAGCTCTTTCATGTCCTAAATTATATATCCCATATGGATTGTTGAACCTCCTATCTTTCCAATTTTATAATTCTTGCCTTCACTCTCTAACCAAATATTCAATGATTTACAAAGACATGTGAGGCTCATTAGAACCTAACGATTTGATGAATATTTTTTTTAACCCAAAAATGTTGTTGAGGTTGCAAAATGTCCTTTAAATGACTTTATATACCTAAGACTATAGGATGGAAAAAAATTCATTTGGATTTAGTTCTGGAGGTTTCTTGAGTATATTTTCAACAAATACTACTACAAATTTTTTTCATTTATTTATTGTATTATTGAATTCTAAAGAAGAAGATACTTTATCTATGGATCACCTTGTAGTGTACTTTGGTCATTTCTTGCTATTTATTCTTAATGTGAATTTTAGTTATAAAAATGAGATTTTTTTGAAATTGAATCCAACTAATATGATGAAGCTTATTAAGTGTAGTTTCTATTCAAATTGAAAATTTGAAAAAAATTGAAAATTTTGTTATTTTATTCAACAACTGTGAACTTTAGGCCTACAATCAAGGTTTGTTGATTTAAAAATCTTAGAGTGACATGAAAACTTTGGTTTGTAGCATGTTGTTATAAAATTTAATGTTCATCTATGGTGAAAACTCCAGATTTTTTGAGTGTTTTGAATTTGATATGAGTTTTCTTCATTTAAAAAAAAAAATTCACGATAATTTCAAATTTTTTCCAAAAAATTTGAAAAATTTATGACTTGAAGTAGACATAGGAGTTCATCTCTAAAAAGTAAATATAATTTTTTTCATTCATACCTAGTTGCAAAATGGCAACAAACAAAGTGATGGACATTGAGGCTTGAAGCCAATGGTCATGGGCCCATTCTTCTAGGGTAAATTGAATTAACCTTAGAAAAATGGAATTTGTGACTATATTCTTTGTCTCAATTTTAAAAACTTTGATTCCTCTATTTAGCAACTAAGTGTGAGTGAGAATTATTTTATTTTAATTTCCAAAGATGAAATCACATATCTTCTATAAGTCATTAAATTTTCAGATTTATTGGCGTAGATTTCAAATTATTGTGATTTTTTGAAGAACAAGGTAAAAAGATTCATATTTTTCTAATTATTACTTTAATTTAAAAAAAAAATTTACAATAAATGTATATGATATTAAAGAATATTGTAATTTAAACCAATTTTTTCAATCATTCTACAAGTAGAAACTCAATAGACCATGGTAATAGACCCAATGTTCCAATTGTAACAAAATATTCATTTTTTGGAATTTTTGAAAATTTCAAATTGGATTAAAAACAAGACTTGATTTGATTCATTTCAGTATATGAAATCCAACTTAAAAAAGATCATTCCTATGAGTGAAATTCCTAGTGTGAAGAGTTAAAAAGTTGTTAGATACACTACAAGGTCATTTGTGGCACATATCCAGATTCTTTACAAAAATATGCAAAGACACCTATAGACATGTGATATTTTCTAGTGCATGATAAGTAGAAAGAACAAGTGGACCAGCCAAGAAAATGTGTTTGCTTCCTCTAACACCCTTCTATTGTCATTGCAAAGCCAACATCTAGTTCCTTAGGTGTTCTAAAGTTTTAAAAATGTCAAAACTTTTGTAAATCAAGAATTAGATGTTGAACCTACTTTTTTCAATTTAATTAATTATTTGGCAAGGAATTGTCAAACCTGCCAATTGCCTACAATATTTTAGCTAGTTTATGAAGAATTCTCTACTCTTTAAAATTTAGCAAAAACTCCTTATCTTTTATTGAAGATAGTCTTCATTTATGACATTTCTACCTCCATTAAAAAAATTTGGCACTCAATACTCAAATTTTGTATATTTATTTAGAAAAAAATTATAGTTCTTTTTTCAAATTTTTTTGGACATTCTCCATTTTGAGTTAATTATGTACACAAGTGATCCACTTTATCCATTTTTATTTTTGTAAAAATGAGGATATTTAGAGTTGAGAAAGTTTAGCTCATGACTTCTTTTTTCAATAAATCCTGAACCAAAGCTTCCCATTGACATTTTTTATTTTTCAACATGTAGTATAGTTTTTTGGGGTGGAAATATAAGTTACATTCATATACATATGAGTTAGTTTATTTTTCCAAATAGTGACTAAAGTAGAACCATCATTCTTGACCAAAGAGCCATACCCAACAAGTAGGATGCAATTATTTTCAACCAAGACTAGAACAAATTTACAACCTAAGCTTCAAATAGGTTTTTCTTTGGTTTCAAGGTTGGAACTAATAAGGTCATGACACATATTCCAAATTGTCATAAGGTATGGGGGAAGTATTGATTGGGAAAATAATCTCTTAATTAACCCCTAAAGGACCAAACACCATTTTTTGACAGCATAGCAATTTTGGGCAGCTCACTACAACTGGAATTTTTAATCTTTTTCTTCAAAATTTTCACACAAGATGTGCCCAAAGAGTAGCTTTAAGGCCCAACAATTTCATAACTTTTGACTGCATGGTTAAAAAGTTATTGCATGATATGTCATTTTCATTGGTCGGTGGGCAGCCCGGGCAGCTGAAAAAACTTCTTTAAAAATCAGTTTTTTCTTAAATAAAAATTTGAAATTGGTTCTTTAGATTTATACATACGTGGGAAGCTTTTATTCATTCCATTTTGATTATTGAGATGAAAGTTACAAGGAGTCTTAGTTTGAGGGTAGTTATAGAATCTCTACTCTGAAATAAATTTTGAAGTCCTTTATTTAATTCAATTTTCAATATTTTTGAGAAAAAAAAAATAGAGTGTAGATTGTTTATTACAACATTACAACCGTTGAGATTGGCATTTTTCAACTGCATATTTAATTTCTTAACAATTTAGGGTTTTGAACATTTTCTACCTCTTTCTACTTACTATTTTTTCCTATATGTTTTACAATTCCAAATGATCTAAATTTTTTGAAGCATGTAGACATCTTGCCTTGAAGAATGAATCCAAAGAGTAACCACCATTTTGGACATTTTTTCATACAAATGTGACCTTGTGAAGTGCAGCTGCCCGGGTTTTTGCAGGGACAAAAAAATAAATTTTGTCAATCCAAACGCTATTATCTTGCAATCTAGACGTTGTAAATTTCTGAATTTTTTTCTACAACTTCTCAAACTAGTTTAATACAAGATCCTTCGGTTATATATGTCCAAAAATGTTTTTTTTCTAAAATTTGGTACTTGTATTAGAAATGGCAGTTTTGGAGCAGTTTTGGTGAAAACATAGTCTTTGATGTTTAGGTGTTAATTGGAATTAGAAGACTCTAGACATTAGCTATGGATTTGAAACACTTTTGGGCTCCTAAAACTCATAGTAATTTCAATTTTAGGAATAAAATTATAAAAATTCAGAGTTCCAATGTTTCTTATTTCTTTAGACAAGAAAATTTCCATTGCTTCACAGTGATCTTCAGTTGTCCTTAAATCGCTGAAGTGATTGGATGTAGGTGGTTCTACCTTATCCCTCTAGAAGGGATAGGCATTACCACAAACAATTGTCAACTTTATGCACATTGCCAATCTGTATTTCAAATGAACATATTGTTGCCCATACTGTTGCCAAAATGAAAATGAAAATGAAAATGAAAGTGATTTTCTGTTTTTTTAAACTCAAAAAAACTTCTAAATTCAATATTTTTTTGTTGTAACTTGGAACATCACAATACAAGCCTATGCAACCCTCCTTGCAAAAGGCTTTCCAATGATACCAAGGATGTGATCAGGGATGCACAGTTTTGAAGATCTCATTGTAACAAACAAAACAAATAAACAACCTAACTTAAGGTATTGACTAGTGTGCCCTGTGTTGTTGCTACAACCAAAATAAAAGTAAAAGTAAATTTCTAATTTTTTAATTCATAAAAACAATCTAAATTCAATATCTTTTCTATCATGAATCAGAATGCTACAAAACAAAACCAGTGCACCCCTCCTTGTTGAGGGCTTTTTGACAGTACCTAGAATATGACTAGAAGATGCATAGTCCATGAGATAATGATATTTGTAACAAACAAAACAAAACAACCTAACTTAAAGTATGGATTTCTATGACATTATTTATTTTCAATTGAATTTCTATGACATTATTATTATTTTTTTAAATGCAAAGAAATTCAATTGTATGATGGCATTATCAAGTCTAACTTTCAAGTATTTGAGTAATTGAGTAAGAAGGCTTTTTTCTTTTGCCTTTTTATGCTAGATTGCACCAAAAAAAACAATTTGGCTAAAAAATGGCAAAAAATTGTGAATTATTTCTCTAAAAACTTTTGAAGAAAAAAAAAATCTTGGATGAAATTGCCAAATTATGGATGAAAAATGAATGATAGAGATATAATGTGTGCTAATGTGATATTTTCTATCCAATATGTGGATGAATGCAAAAAAATTTGGAACATCTTTAAAAAAATTTATATTGCCACTTTGGCACTTCCTAAAAAAATGGAAAGTAAAACCCTGCTAAGTAATAGAGAATTTCAAATCAATGTTTTTTTCACGCACGCATTTTCGCCAATTGGCAACGACCAAATGATGTTGTCTACTTTTTTGTAAAGGGATTTTTATTTATTTATTTTGGAGATCAAAACAACCAAATTACTACTATATTGTGTTTCAAGACTAGTAGCCAAATTTTACCCAAGTATCGCCTAATTATCATGTAGATATCACCAAGTATCACCCCAAAGTATCACATGAGTATTGAAGAAACAACTGGCTCCTTTTCCAAAATGGAAAAAGAAAAAAACAAAACACTGCTTCAGATATTGATTCATAACATTCAAGAGCCTTCAGAGAGGCTGCCTTTGCCTCTCTGAAGTCTTCATCCACGAAATGCATCCACATATTATTAATGTAAGCTTCAGGACCGAGACAATGGCAGTACATTTATGGTGCGATCTGTTTTTTTGGCTAATTTTAGGACAAAATATACAAACAAATAATTATAGAGATAGATGGTCTGTCAAAATCCAAATATTTTTTTGAGTATTATACCAATGAAATCTAACCATTTGCCATCAATAACTTACTTTGAGTTTTTGAAGGAAAGAGAAGCTTTTTATGTACACTTGGGGTGGTAGGAGATAGAACAACCCATGTGGGATATGTAATTTAGAGTTTGTAATTTCTCAACCGCTCATAGTTAAGTTTAAAGTAGGAATTGTGTTAAAATTATAATTTTAGACCTCATATAGGCATAGTGTAATACCTTTTTTCAAAAAAAATTGAACTAAAAAAATATGGGGAATCAAGTTAAGTTTAATCTCCAAAAATCCTTTTTAGATTTAGATCTTCCACTCAAAAGTTATGGACAAATTTCAGAGAGGATGTATAAAAATGTCAAAAAAAATCCTTTCAAACCCCTCTATGAAATTTGTCTATAACTTTTGAGTGGAAGATTAAAATCTCAAACGAATTTTTGGAGATGAAATTTAACTTGATTCTCCACCTTATTTTAGTTCAAAATATTTTGGAAAAGTTATTTATTATGCCTAAATGAGGTCTGAAATTATAGTTTTAACACAATTCCTACTTTAGACTTAAATATGAGCGGTTGAGAAATTACAAACTCTAAATTACATATCCCACATGGGTTGTTCTACCTCCTACCACCCCATATGTACATAAAGAGCTTCTCTTTCCTAACAAAAAAAATCAAAATAAGTTACTGATGGCAAATGGTAAGATTTCAATGGTATAATACTCAATGAATTCTTTGGGTTTTGACAGACCATCTATCTTTATAATTATTTGTTTGTATATTTTGTTCTACCTCCTAAGGTGGAAGCACCCAAAACCATCACTTTAAGGAATTCAGCATACTTGGAGGCATCATTTCAAAAAAATAAAAAATTTCTGATGTTAGCGAGAGAAAATCATGAATTTTCCAAAAAAAAATTAGATTTTTTGGATGTGAAATGTAATTTCTATGATTTTTTTAAGTTGCGGGTCTCTAGACCACTGAATTTGTCCTATAGGTGCACCCAAAACTGAACCCTGCGGAAATCAGCTCTTAAGCCAGTCAGATATTGGTAAGTGTCCTTCAAATATGTCAGCCAATTAAAGCCAAGCATTTGGCTGACAGATTAACTAAAGTCTAGGGACATAATTGGGTGAGTCTAGGGTCCATGGCAAGGTACAGGGACGGGAATGGGTGTTTTCACCTTACCACCCCAGTAACCCGATTGTGCAGTCATGACCTTGGCACTGAGCAAAAGTCTGACATTATTGACACGTGGCTTATTAGCTAATGTTGGATGTGGAATATTCCACATCATTCCGTCAGAGGGAAGGCAGCTGCTCTCACAGCTCTTGAATGTTATGTTGGTTTGACTCAAATTTCTCTCCCGGACCCTTTTTTTTATTTATTTTTATTTTATTTATTTTTCTTCTGTTTTGGGAGTTTCCGTTCATCATCATGCCATTGATGGGAAGAAGCTGTTGTACACTTTTGAGGATGCTCAAATCATGTGCAGGTGGGGATGCCCCTCCATTGACCGTTCAACAGCCTGAGGCTCACACTTTCAGAGTTTCCATGGGCAAACGAACTGGTGGTGGATAACTTCTACCCATGCCAGACGAACTGGTCGTACCCTAGCCAAGAATCTAAGAACTTCGAAGATTTTCAGAGGGGCGAAATGTCAGACACACTTTTTTTATCTGAGAGACTGCAAGTCTGGCAACTAGCCAGGCCACGACCAAATCGTAAGGAAAAAAACAGCGTGACCATGAGGCTTTGTCCTAGGTAAACAACAATATTAATTTTACTGGTAGTCAATATTGGGGAAAATTTTATAAATAAAAATATTTTTTTTTATGGTAGTATATTGATAGTCAGACCCCAAATCTCCACTCCAACTAAACGCTGACCGCATTGTGCAGTGTCAATATGGATGTAAGGTAGGCACCCCCCAAATGGCACTTGACTTTAAAGTGCCATCTACAGGCTGTGTACATTTCTAAAATCAATCATGTACCTATTTGGATGGAGCGCTTTTAGAAACAAACTTTGACCCTTAATAACTTTTGCATACGGTGTCCAAATGCCACGTTCTTTGGTGTGTTGGAACCTCCTTTCACCAGTCTTTTTTTTTTGGTTTCTCTTGAATCTGCATAGAGGCATAAAATCCAAAATCTTTGGTTTAAGGTAGGCTACATGCAATTTTTTTAATGCGAAAAATGTGGCTACAAAAATAAAGTTGTGGGACTCATTTGGCAACATTCACAATATCCAAGAGTGGAACAAGTGGCACTATCAAAAGACATTTGGAGTTGGTCTTGGCATTGCACAAAAAAGTTTGGACTCAAATTGTGGCACATTACTGTTTTCTACAGTAAAATAGTGGAACTACAATAACTTGTGAAAGTATACAAGGCACAACTATATAAATCTCAATGCAAAATGTGTAAGTATGCAAAGGACTGGCAAAAATAGTGATTGACGGTTTGTTGTATTTGGCACTCATTCATCATCAAAGAAGAGATGTTGGCTACAAGGGCAATCTATTAGCCTTTCAGATGGTTGACACTTGGCGATGTTCAAGTTTATAGGGGTGCAAGTGGTAGACTATGTCTGGCCCCAAATGGACATGGGTTGGCTATTTTTGATTCAAATATGGCATGTGCTCATTGTATGATGGTGCACTTCTGGCATCTGCATGCCATTTTTATCTAGTAATTTTCTAAAGGCCCGGTGCTATGCTTGAAATTATGGTGGAATTAGGCGTTTAAATGCCCAATTAAAAAACACTGTCTTTCACTTGCCAACAAGAATATATGAAAATTTGACCAACCTAATATTAGTAGTAACTAGGCTCAGTAGCAAAAAGTGGCGGCTTTGGGTGTACCCACCTTATGTTAGATAGGATTTGGAAGCTTGGATTGTCAGCCAGAAACCCACAGTCGATGATGCCATAGTCTGTGTCCAAAGGACAGGGTCAATGAAAATCCACATCCAGCCTGGAACATTCAAAATCTTGAATTTTGGTAGATAGTGCCCGTGTTGGAGAAGGATCCACTGCCGACTGGGCTGGTGATCTAGTGTGATCCGAGATGTGCGGGTGCAAAGAAATGTACAGTCGGGGTTGATTCTGAATTTGAAACTGGGGGGATTTGACAGGGAGTGAGGGAGTGAGTTCGGTCTTCGTGCGAAGCACGACTCCATAGCCAGGATCTTTTTCTGTAGCCGTACTTTCCGGCCTCGTCGCCATCGTTGGCGAAGAATTGCCCGCATCTTGTGGAGGCTGGCTGTTTTGCGAAGTCGCGGTGAACACGACGAGCTAAGAATTGTCTTCATCGGCTAGGTGTGGCGGAAGTTTGGCCCCTCTTGTGTGTTTTGGAATTATGTGCTTTGGTTTGGTTTGCTTGACGACGTTATAGGGAGTGAGAAATTGAATCAGTTGCTTTGAGAGAGACTATTTATGGATTATTGGCGTTCTTGTGGTGATGTTTGTGCTAATTCTATGTAATATTTGGACAATTTTTCGTCGTTGAGCTGCCTTCGGACTGTAAGTTAGGGAGGTGGAAGGAGTCTGAAAATGCGCTATATTATGATTTAAATTCTCTTGAGTACGTGATTATTGTAGAGCTCGGTGACTTTGCAAGTTTCAGCTTGGACTGTTGGCAATGAAGTGATCGATTAGAAGCATGTCATGACTTCTTGTGTGCTTCTGGAGATCGTAAATTCGATTTAGTACCATTTTATTTCTATTTTTTAAAAACTTTTATCTGAATTAGTTTCGAATAGGCTGATGGTTGGACATTGAGTAGCGGAATGTTTAACTGTTTTGCAGATGGTTGATTCGGTAAGCAGTGTGGTGCTCTCTCTATATGATTCGTCTAAGAGCTTCAGAAATTAATTGGAGACGGAAGTGGATCAAAGAAATTCGACGCCCTAAGAAGAAAAGCTTCTGGATTGTGACGAGGAAATGTACACCGTCAGGCTAATTTTCTTCTGGTGGCATGTGACGGTACTTGGTAACCTTGGCAGCTGCTGATTTCATGGCCTTGATACAGTGCATTTCAAGACTCTGTCGGAATCCAGATTCTGGGATTTCTATCCAGGACAGGCAAGATGGGGGACCTGGTATACAATATTCTGCCAGTGGACTGTCCGCAGGAGTTCCATCATGCAGGGATGCTGTTTCCAGAGGTACGGTACAGTTTGGGTTTAGGCGTCTTTTTCTACTTGCTCCCTCTGTTTAATAGATCCCCTTTCATGTACCTTACGTACGATTCCATGTTGTCATTTTCAGATGATATCAATTCTTGATTTCATATTTACTTGCAATTCACTTGGGATTTACATTTCGATGTACTCCAATACAGAGGAAGGCTGAGCGATTTTGAGTTCGGACTTGTGGTTTGATGTATTTGCTTATTTGAAGTATAGAGATCAGTTGAATTATCATTTTTAATGTGACCTTCAGTTGGGTGCGAATTTTCTTACCGAAGTTTGATTTCGTAGTATTGCCTTACGCGACCAAAGGGATATTTAACAACTGTTAGTAATACGGAATGCTTGGAGACATTTAGACTCACTTGCCTAGCTCACCAAATTGGAGAAAATATTTTACATGGTTTTGTAGGTGAAGGCAGCGATGGCTGCTTTGCAGAATGTACCCGTCCTTTCACATCAAGGGATATGGAACAGCAATTCGGATATGCTGGACTGGCTTGGGAGTTTCTTTGGTTTTCAGGTTAGTTTCTTTCACATAGTTGGCTTGTCACTCATTTAGATCAGTGCTTGATCGATTAGTGTCGTAGCGAAGGTGTCAACAGGGCTGAACTATATCTAGCGTATACAATTCTAGCTGCTTTAAATGATATTTTCATTCTTTACGAATACGATTCCGAATGTCTCGTCCTGAAATATCGAACAGGTAAAGACACCTGCTGCAGTCTGGGTTTCCGCTTGGACTCAAATAATCATTCCAATTGATTAATTTGACTTCAACTTGTATGTTTCATATATCACAAGACAATTTTCAAGTATTCAAAAAATTAATTAAAAAACTGTTTTTTTTCTTGGTGTCTCGCCTAATGTTCCTTTCAGACGCCTACATAATCCGACAAAAGCTTCATTGACCATATCTTATTTTCTCTAGTGCTTATTGCTATCTGAACAGGCAGACAATGTGAGGAATCAGCGGGAGCATCTTGTGCTTCTTCTTGCCAATGGATTGATGCACTTGTTTCCAGAACCGAGTCCAGAACCGACGGATTTCAACATCCCGGTATAAAAATACTGAATCATCCTTTTCTTTTGTGCCAATTGCGTTATGGGTCTGCTATCATCCCGGTGTCATGAAAACGATCATGAAGCTGAATCATTTGATCTTCAAAATGACATTTCATTCATTTTACAGTTTGTAGTGTCATGTTGGGCCTGATTTCTGTTTAGCTACTTTTAGCATACCAAGATAGGTTCAAGATAGCTTCTTAGTTGGTCCCAACATCACATGATCACTACAAGGCGACGATTTGAGTGTGGCTCAACAGGGTGAATCCTTTTGGATGTCTTGTGCTTCTTCCTGTGCTTCGTATCTTGTATGGTCAAACACCTCAAAATCCTTGTAACCGCTTTGGAATGAATTTGAGATATTTGGGTATTTTCTAACCAATTTGTGATCTTAGAATCTTCATTTACTCTCTTGTTGTAATAGCTGCACAAATTTTGAACTTTCTGGTTGAATTTTGCAGCTGGAAGCCAATGTTGTTAAGAGGATCCGAAAGAAGGTGACAGGAAATTACACCAGATGGTGCAGGTTCATCGGGTGCAAGGACAATATGCAGTAACTTCCCAATCACTTCTTGTCGTTTCACACCTTGTGCAGTGCACTCTCAATTGTGGTTGTCAAATCTCAAACTCTGTTCACGATTATCTGGGACTTTTATCTCCGTTCTCTACCCCATCTGGGTCTCTGAATGCTGTAAGCGAGTACATTGATAATTGTACGGAATAATCGTAGAGAGTTATGAGGTTTGACAAGCACCAACGATTTTTCTGCTTTCACGTTTCCTAAATTTAAACTCTTACTCGATTGTGCTGAATATAAATATGGAGTAGATCTTTGAGTACATGACATTTATACTCCTCTCTGATCTCGGTGATCCTTCTATTTGGTTCTCTTACTTGAAAGTGGTGTAATTTGGAAGCTCATCATAGATCAGTTTTTCTGTTTGCTTGGGAGGAGATATCTGTACACCTTACACAATATTTTCTTTGGTTTAACCCGTTTGTACTGGAGACTCCTTTTCGGAAGATAACTTTGAAGAGTTCCAGTTCTTCTTAATATATTTTTTTTCATAAACCTTACATTTTGCCAGATCTAGTACTAGACAGTTGAAGGTAGCGCTATTGTCCATGCCACTCTCAAAAAGGAAACGGAGATATTCTACTTGACGTTTTTGTATTTTCAGTCTCGTGAAAAGAAGACGGTTACGACGGAGACGACGCGAACGGCCGGAGCAGGAGGATGAGGAGGAGGAGAAAATGGGGCGTGAGTTGATGTATACGTGTCTATTCCTCTTGATTTGGGGAGAGGCCGCCAATCTGAGATTTATGCCAGAGTGTCTATGTTTTATTTATCACCATGTAAAACTTCTTCACCTGTCCTACCTTGATATTGTAAGATGTTGATGATTGCTAAGCTTAATTTATTTTCTTGAGAATCGTCCTCTTGATTAGTAGTTTGCAGAGGTTTTCTCAACTCTCATACGACATTCAAAGTTAAGGACTCAGCATATAGACTTTTGACATTTAGGTAGTGGTGGATATTGTTCATAGGCTATAAGGTAATCTTGGGTCGATGATATTAATGGTCTTGCAAAAGGGACCGATCGACTTCGAGAATGTGTATAAAAAATGCAGTCGTTCCTTGATTGAGAGTGTTTGTGACTGGTACCGAAGCTTAAAATATATTCTAAGTTGAATTAGAATCCAGAACTTGATCAGTGAGACCATATCTGAAGGGATATTCTGAAAAAATTGTCCTTAATATATCTTCTTCTTTGATGTGCTCTTTTAATCCTACAATTGCTCTTACTTAGTTGAATTAAAAGACCATCTCGTTTCTGTGGCAGATGCTTGTTGATTTGAACATAGTGCTCAACAACACGTTTGAGGACGATATTGAGCAAAGAGGAACGCCTAGTTACAGAGGACAAAATGGTTTTCTTAATCACGTTATTATTCCCATTTATAAAGTCGTCAGAGCGGTAAGATATCTATGTTTCTCTTCTATAAATGTCATTTCCGTAATTGTGTTTTTGAAAGGATACGTCTGTTATTTTTCATACATCTTTGTTCTAGGTACTTGTATTGATCGAATAATTTCTTGCTGAGAACTTCTATTTCACATTAATCATGCTGCGTGAAAAGATATCCTTACGATCTTATAAGTTACATTTGCTTCTCCACCATTCACGGCATTTTTAGAAAGCATGGCAAGAGCTTATTGAGTTCTTTATTGTGGAAGTCAATCTCTCAAGAGAAGATGCTTAGTCATTGAAAGTCTACAAAACTTGGACAATCGCATGGGGCATAGGTTTTTGCGACATCCGTGCTTTAGATTGCACATGTAATCTTTGATGAGAGTTCATTTTTCTTTTTATCCCTACGGGGTTGCCTAATCATAACTTGAATTTTCTATATGAACAGGAAGCAGATACAAATAACGGTGGATCAGCTCCTCACTCATCATGGAGGAATTATGATGATATGAACGAATATTTTTGGTAATTGCTACCGTTGATGAACTGGAATTTATTCTCTCAATTTTGAAAGTTTACAGTATAATTATGTGAGTATTTAGATGACGAGGACGTCAATGGTGAGACTCACAAAGATCAAGGAGATGATTATGCAACTATGTGTATACTTGGAGGCACTCCCATAGATTCTCGTGCTCACAAGATGGTGTGCAGGAGCTCTCGCTGTTTCGATCAACTGCGATGGCCATTTGAACCAGATTGCAGCTACCTTAACGAGCCTATTCGAGAGAGAGGCTATCTAGTAAGTCTCCGGAATGCTTCTGAATGTTGAAATTTGAAGGTTAACTTTTCGGTTTGAAGAGAGCATAATTTGTGAACCTCTGAAGTCGATGTGTCAATGCTGTGTAATGTTTAATGAACTCTGAATGTCACGGAAATTGCAATTGTTTGCCAATTAGTGTACTCGTAATAACAAACTGTGGCCCTGTTAGAATCGCGGAAGGAAAGTACAACATCACAAGGTGGGAAAGACTGGATTTGTTGAGCAACGGTCATTCTGGTACATTTTTCGTAGCTTCGATCGCATATGGGTACCGCATATTCTGTTTCTTCAGGTTGGTCGTTTATCAAACTTGGTATTCCATGCCATGATTGCAGTTACTAGACCATATTTATTAAACTAGCAGAGAGTTCCTACGATAAACATGGTCAGGTTCGCTATGTTCACTAGAAAGCAATTATTGGGTGCTCTGAATCTGTGCTTCTGGTCAAAAATCTGGAACTTGTGATGTACGAAACCTCTTGTAACATTTGAATCTAAGGATGCGAATGTTAAAGGATGTGAGTTTTGGGGGGTAAATTGAACGAATCCTGTCATCCTGTATCTTAGAATGGATTAGTAGTCAAGAAGCAGATTAATGTGATGGTACTCAGACTGTTGACCTTGCTCAATGCCAGGCGTCCGTTTTAATACTGTGGCACAATGGCGGCCCACCTTGGATCGAGTTGCAAAAGCCGGATCCTCTGGCACGATTTCTGAGCATCTTTATCACTTGGTCACTGCTGCGAGTACTACAAGGTACGAAACTACATCCTTGGCTGCTCATTTTATCCAGCAGATTGAATTGTCGTATCTCCATTCTTGTTGTTCCAGTGCCCCTTGTATTTAAGTATGGTTGTTCCTTTTCTGCATTTATACTGTTGTGAACTACGATTTAATGACTCTGTAACGTACAGCTTTGCTGGACATTGGGAGCCAATACAGTCTTGTCTCGAGAGAAACGTTACTCACTGGAGTGCGTATGCTTCTGAAACTATTGGTAGCCGCTACATGGACCATCCTCTTCATCATCTACTACAGGTTTGAAGCACCTTATTTACTTTTCAGTTAGTGTACTATGGGCGGGCATGCTATTTTTCACAGTCCCACTGCGAAGTTTGACATTGATAATGCCGAACATTTGAAGACACTTGTGTGTGTATATATATATATATATTTTTAAATTTTTAAATTTTTAAATTTTTAAATTTTTAAATTTTTAAATTTTTATTTATTTATTTATTATTTTTATTTATTTATTTATTTATTTTTAATTAAAAATTTTAAAATCTTTTTGTAAAAAATTTAATTAATTTTTTTCAATTTTTTTCAATTTTTTTTCTTAAAAATTAAAAAAATAAAATTATTTTACTATATGAGATTCTACTGGGCAAGGTTGCGTTCAGGATATTCTGTATTCTTTGAATTTTGACGAAGCCACGTATTACCTGCATTTATGTATGAATTGCACTTTGAATACCGTTAACTTGAGCAGGAGGATGTGGTGGCAAAGAAATATTGATCAGTATTGGACAGTTTATGCAAACAATAGACTGCATGAGTACCTGTACATAGCTGCAGCCTTCATTGTACCAGAGGTTCTCGCTCTCTTGCTTTTCATTTTGCCCTTGATTCGAAATTTCGTCGAGAACTCAAACTGGAGAGTGTTTCATATTCTGACATGGTGGTTTCAGGTATGCAAAAATTCATAACTCTTCTAGTAAACCTAGCTTCGTTGTCCCTAGTTGTGACTTCATACTATTATAGTTGTAAGAATGTCCAAGTCGGATAGGTCGTAACTTGTCAAAGACTAAACTGTAAAGATACTGTCCAGGTTGAATCCCAATTTTTGAAATAAATGAGACATTCCGAATGTGTTATCCCGTTGTACCGTAATCAATGTGTGGTACGTCCTCATGTAATTTGAAGGTGCGCTCTAGTAGATAGAAAAGAGTGAGATCGTTAAACTAAATCTTCTGTTGTCACATGTGCAGAGTCGTCTGTTTGTTGCCCGAGGTCTACGTGAAGGTCTCCTTGATAACTTGAAGTGAGTATTTACATGAAATTTAGTTTCACCCTCAATTATTTTCTACCTTTTACTCCTTGATTATTTTTCAAATGCTTTAGATTTATCCTATTGTTGGAGTAAAGTTCTCTCTATCCCTATTATTTTGTGATCTGCATGATGTCTACGCTCTTCTGTAAAAATCAGGGTCGTAAATCTCCTGTACTTTCTGTCAACAGTAGGCAGTAGAAAATGAACCTGCAATTACTGCTAGTACTCACAGCACAATTTATGTTATTGATGCCAGATACACTTTGTTTTGGCTCTCTGTCTTTGCATCCAAATGCTCTTTCAGCTACTGGCTTCAGGTATTCCTTCTATTGCTAAAATCAACACCTGTTTTTCCTGCCTGAACTTGAAGTCTATACTCTGCTTAAGAAGATTGTTGCTGTCGTTAGGGTACGTCCATCTCCTTACGAGCCAGCTATTAGTGAGATCCTTTGGGTGTCGCATTCATGATCTCATTTATATCACCTATCGCGATGGACAGATTAGACCTTTGATAGCACCAACCAAGCAAATACTTCGAGCCAGAAATATCACCTACCGATGGCACGAGTTTTTCCCCGATGGTAAGTACTGTCTCTGGTTGGATGTTCTTCGCATCCGTTCATTCACCTCGACCGGCGCGGATCCTCTTTTGTTCAAGATTGGATGACTGTAACACCTTGCCTTGTATTGAGTTTGGATGAGTTACCTTGTTTGGAGTTATGGACGACGTACCATCATGCACCAGCTGAACTTCCTTCTGCCAGACGTGTTTTACATTGTAGCTGATTTTTCATAAATGATCACCATTTTGCAGGTTCACGAGCAGCGATTGTTGCATTGTGGGCCCCTGTACTTTTGGTGAGCTGATAACTTATATATGAGTTTGTAGTAGAATGTTGCCACCGCTGAATTAAATGGCCGTTAATCGCACTCAGGAACGTTGAAAACAGAATATGGATGGAGAAGATAAAATGAAAAACATGTCTTTTCCTTCAGGTAAAACGTTCTCTTTTGACGTTCATACGTTCATAAATTCATACCTCAATGATTACAATGGCATCTTTAATATCTAAGGAACTGGCATATTGGTGACAGGGTTAGACGTCATTCTTAGTGCAGTGTGACTTCTTATATTGAGTGGAAATTTTTATTTTATTATTTTGATACATGATATCGTATGTTTTTAATGAATATTGAAATTTTCAAATGTTTTAAGAATGTAGTTTTTATAATTTATAATTGCAATTTATTCAAAGATGAGAATTTCTTGATTTAAAAAGAGTATTGAATTCTCTTATATTCTATATTATCAAACTTTTATATTAGATGGAGGGAGAAGTGCAAACCCTTTTTTTGAAACCTAAAGCACCATGGGCAATAATCTTGAAGGGAAATGCTTGCCTTTGACATGTCAAGCTTGCAATATTATAAATAGAGCTGGGGACAAAAAGATCCATTCCTCATTGAGATGCTTCCCCACATTATCAATATTTCACCAAATTTTACATCTAAGTACATATTTTGATAGCTATGAAAGAGAGACAAAAGGTGTTAAATTTTGAGGTGTATCAAACAAGAGAGGCAATAGTAAAAAAATATTAGAAATAATATTAAAATTACAATTAGAAGGCTCCAAAAGTTGTTATAAATCCACCACCAATCTACCACCAATTTAAAACTAGTTCATTCTAAATTGACAAGACGCACGCTTGATTTGAGGTGCTTTCGAGTTCTAAAAAGCGGTTTAGAGCCAAAACAATGTTGTTGGATGTTGATGAGCATAGCACATTCCTTGGGAATTATAAGTGCAAAATTGTGCTTGGCAAGGGTTAAAGGATGGTAGGGTTTAGTATGTTTTTTCCCCTTTTCTAGCTTTCAAAATATTTAGTTAGTTTTAAATTTTGTGAAGAATTGACTACATGGTAATGGGTCAAGTGAGGAATGGATTTTTTTGTCCACATCCGTATTCCAAAATGTTCAAAACTTGAATTCAGACTTCGAACCTTACAGATTTTGCAGTTTGGTGCCAGTTGCGGTTGAAATTCAGTCTTTTAAAGAAATCTCTTGCCTTTTACAACCTGAAGGAACTTGTCGACCATGTCTGAATTTGTAAGTTGGATTAATTGGAGTAGATCTTCTTCATGGATATACAAATCTGGTATTCCATCTGGTCGTCTGGGGTAGGAGCTTTCGTGGGGCTACTTCAGCATCTTGGAGAGGTTTGTCTTTCAGTCTCATTCTGGTCAAAAGGATTGACTGAATTGCATTGTAAAGTTCACAGATTGAGCCAATCATCGTGCTGTGTATAAATCATGACTTGCTCACGCTCGAAACCTTCTTGAAAATGTAATCTCTTTGAGAGTGTACAGGTCTTCCTTTGGAGCTTTGAGAAGCGATTCGGTCACAAGAATACTATTAATTTTTAATAGCCTTTACCGAAGACTTTAGAACCATGAATCTAAGATTAAACCTGGTGCTTTGGTTGATCAGATTCGAAATGTTCATCAACTGAGGTTGCGATTCAAGATCTTTCCAACTGCATTCGATTTCAGTCTTATGCCTAAAGACACAGGACATCTCAAGTAATGCTCTTGCTCATTGCAGTGTATTGTGTGCACTCCAGTAAAAACAACTTAAATTTATGATGTAGCGTGTTTACAATATGTCTTATGCCAAATTAGCCTATATTTTCATAGTGACGGAACAGAGATCGTAACAGTGTTTTTTGTTGACTCGAACTTTGTGCCCTTCTGTCCATTGCTGCAAATCTGCGAGCTGCGTGTTGAACTTGTCTTGTTGATTTTTAATCTAATGTTTTATTTTTCCTTTTTAGAATCATTCTTTTTTCATTTTGTGCAACCATGAGAGACAGAAGTGTACCCAACTAGGCTAAGCTTTATTAGGAAACTCATAGAATGATCATTCTAAAATATGTGGGGCCTCAGTATGTTAACAAATCGACTGTATTGTATTACTGTACCTCGTATCGCTCTGATTATTCAAGGACTTCACAAAATTTGATAATGGTGACACCTTCGTTGGGGCAGTTTGTGGGAACATACCAAGGACCTTATCGGGCGATTCAGGCTTAGATATGGTTGGTCTGCGATACATGAAAAGGTAGCATTTGTAGATTCCATCTTCTATCTGCTGTGAACATAAGCATGCCATTGATTGACGACCAATGTTAACACGTTAATTAGTGTTACTCCATCGATAGTCTGTCTGACACGCCACAATGATTCACTATTATTTTACTCAAAGGATTTTAGTGATAACTTTGAATACACATAAATAAGCATGAGTCATTAATTATAGTCTCAATTTTTTGCAGCAGAACATTAGATTTTTATAAGGCGTGACTTGCTTCCATGTACAACATCGCAGCTATTCTTGCGGACGACCGTTACCCCTGATATTGTTGATATTGCGTTCCATATTGGCAGGTGGAATGGGGTAATATCGAAGGAGGACGATTTGCTCATGTATGGAACAAAATCGTACATACCTTTCGAGAAGAGGACCTCATAAGTGACAGGTTTTGTCCCTTTTGCAGTATTTTTCAAAGTTCTTAATTGAACGAGCCGTATTGTTCTGCTTCATAAATAGATGAACCATAGATATCTATGTGTATGGATGCAATCATTAACACACAAGTATCTAAGCATAACATTTCTTTCTCTTGGTCTTTTCTCGATCCGGACGAAATTCGTAATGATACTTTCAAATGCTCCCTAAACCCCTAGTGAGTGGATGCAGGGAATTAGAGCTTTTGGAAGTTCCTGTCGGAGCTTGGAGGTTAACCGTTTTCCAGTGGCCTTCTGCATTGTTAGCGAATCAGGTTTGCGTAACGATATTCTGCTTGCTGCTTTTATTTCTTGATTTATGACTTTCGAGGAGAATTCACATACATCTTTATACCTGATATGTCGTAGAAATGATCATCATGCCCATATCTCGTGGCAAAATCTGTACCACGGCAGATTTCTGGATTGTTTTTACATGTACCAAGAATATTTTTATTACTCGAATGGAGGAAGAAGCTGGGTAGAGCTAAGATTTTTTACGGCAATCTCAAATTGTTAATCTTTCTCAATTTTCCCCTTTGAGACTCTTCTGAATTTCAAGGATGCTTTCTGTCTATGAAAATGGAAAACAAGCTCTCACCGTCGGGTGCGGCATGAACTCCTTGCAGATTCTGCAACTTTTGATTAATGACGTTCACTATTTCAAGGGAGACGACAAAATGTTGTGGGGTGTAGTTAGTAAGAATGATTATCGAAAGTGTGCAGTGATAGAGTGCTACCAAAGTATCAAGTATATATTACTCTATCGAATTCTGAAAACCGATTCCGTGGAGCACAAGATAATGCTGATCGTTTTCGAGGAGATAGATAAATCGATAATAAACCAAAGGTTTACATCTACTTTTCTTCTCCGGGAGCTCCTAAGCATCCATGGTCGCGTAGTACACTTGGTTGATGTTCTATTGACCATTCCAATCCGAAGGCAAAAGGTTAGGCATTCATATCTCTTTTCTGGAACGGGTGTTGTAAATGTTGAGTGTTCATTTGCTGTTCATTGTGTCATGTAAACGTATTGCTTATTTTCCAATCGCGATTTTGCCTGAGTTCAAGTCAATTTTAGGGTGAGCAAATTCAGGTGGTATGGACTTACGGTAGTGCGTGTTACTACAGGTGTCTGTCTGTTTGTGGGGTAATATCTGTTCTCTTGTGGGGCAAGTGACTGAAGCAGAAACTGGGACATGATAGTTAATTTCTTTGAATTTGTACAAAGCGTATGTTTTAAGAGAAATGTTTCTAAACCAGGTTTCTGTGACCGAACTGGTCCGTTCATGACTCTAGGTGGTGGATGCCTTACAAAGTTTGTACGAGAGTGTAGTAGAAGACTTTCCAAGGGACTCGTCTTTAAAGGACGTCATTAGAGAGCAGCTTCGTGCAATAAACAAAGAGACGGAGCTGTTTATGGATGCCGTGATACTTCCAGATACTGAAGACAATGAAGCATTTTTTAAGCATCTCAAGAGATTTCACACAACTTTGAGCACGCGGGACCCTCTTTTTAACGTGCCCAAGGGGTTAGAGGCCCGGCGGCGAATATCCTTTTTCAGTAATTCTCTCTTCATGACCATGCCTCGAGCACCACAGGTTCTTTTCAATCCCTCGTGTTCCGAGTTGAAATATGTCGTTCACTGTGTCACAATTGGTCCTGTTGGCATAGAGTGTGATAGAATCAATGACATGTGATGAGGTCACCTCTCGTTAGTATCTAACGCTTATTTGTTCACAAGGAATAAATGAACTTTACAGAGCCATACATCTTGATAATGTGCGAAATGTGCGATAAGTCGCTAAACGCGCTTGGACAGTCTAGGGCTCTTTGTATCTCTTGATGCCGGTCCCTTTTTTCCGACTTATGAGTGGATCTTTCTCGAAGTGTAGAAGCACAGCTTTAGGAGCTTAAGGTCTTTGTTTGAGCCATGCATTTCTATGTTCAAGATGGTCGATTTAATCTAGAATGGGCAACAAATCTGGAATCCAACCATCGGCTGAACGAGCGCTTGAATACATAGACCTTACAGTTGTGCAAGCCATGGTCACTCGCAGATTTTCTTACGTGCCTTAGGCTCCTCTCGTATATTATATTTTAATGTGTAGGTGGACCGAATGCTGGCGTTCAGCGTCCTGACACCATACTACTCTGAGGAAGTAATCTTCAGTACGAAGGCGTTGAAAGAAGAGAACGAGGATGGTATATCAATTTTATTTTATCTACAGAAGGTTTTTCCAGGTACCCAGCTGCTTCAACTTGTCATCCGGTGGTTTTAATGGTTATTTTGTTTTGAAAAGACTTGAGTTTGGTTTTACTAAGGCCTGGGAGTGGAAAGTCGAGTACCGTTGCAAAGTTCAAAATTATATTGAATTGGAAATAAGGCCCGGTCAAAAAATTGGTAATTAATTATTGACATTGATAAGGTGACTCACGGATACATTTCTCCCTCTAATAATAATCAAATAGGTACAGTTTGTGATTTCTAGAAGTACTAAGTTACTTATGCTGTTGAATACTTCGTTCCTCGCGAAGTTCCTCATGGTAGAATGTCTGCTTGGAGATTTGAGGCTGATTTTGCTGGATAATTTACAGAGGACTGGACGAACTTCCTGCAGCGCATGGAGAAACAGGGCCTACTTGAAGATCACTTGTGGGAAAAAGATGACGCAATTGAACTACGACTTTGGGCTTCTTACAGAGGACAGACGCTTGCACGTACTGTTCGCGGGATGATGTACTACGAAAGGTGCGGTATTGTCATCATTCTAGATTGAACCTCATGTCTTTCTTCATACTATTGAAGCGGAATCCCAGGAAGCTCTTGTTCCCTTTATTCAAGAGATGGACAAGTTTTTCGATACTCTAGCATGTTACAAACCCTCTGACACTTGAGGCTTCAACATGCGTTTGCTTTATCTCAAATCACTTCCAACTCTTCGTGCACGTCTATTTGTTTTATGGATTTGATTCCAGTTTTGACGGAGGTATTCTCCTTTTTCTGCAGGGCACTCGAAGTACAGGCATTTCTAGACTCAGCTAAAGAAGAAGATTTTATTGGCATCAAAGCACTTCTAGAACGTGGCAGCAGTACTAACAGCAGAGGCTCTATGGGTTCCGAGCATGAGTGGATGGAGGCAAATAAAAAGAACAAGATGCAGCAAAATCTTGCGGCGGCTAGCATGAAGTTCACATACGTTGTGACCTGTCAGATTTATGGGCAACAGAAGAGACAAAACGACTATCAGGCAGCAGATATATTGCGTTTAATGAAAAATTATCAGGGACTACGGATTGCTTATGTGGATGAGAAAAACGATGAAGAAGGCAAAAAATACTATTCTGTTCTTGTCAAGTATGACCATATTTTGAAAAAGGAGGTGGAAATCTACAGAATACAGCTGCCTGGTCCACTGAAACTGGGAGAAGGCAAACCAGAAAACCAGAACCATGCCTTGATTTTCACAAGAGGCGATGCAGTTCAAACGATAGACATGAATCAGGTATGCTACTTTTGCACATGAAAAAATGCTGTTTACCGGTACCTTCTACATACATTCGCTTGCATATATACTCCAATTATTGATCTTCATTTGTGTGATAATTTCTTGATGGAAGTTGAATCCCGTTACAATTTGAACAGCCATGGTGAGAGGATGCTTGGGTTATGAGGTTTTCCCTTTTTAGCATGTCATTTGATGGTGAAAGGTGAGAATATGCTTGGGCAACGGGGTTTCTCTTTGGAGCCTTGTCATTTATCTTGAACTGGAGAACAAGTGTCGATCTATCGTAACTACTGAAAGTGCTCCACAGACAGTACATAACCAAGTTTATCAGCACCATCGTAGAAAAATGAATTCTTTGAAAGAACTTGGTTCGATTGTTTTCTGAAAATCCTCATGCTTCACAGAAATGGCCTAGTTGGGATGTTGTATATCAATTTCACCCTACGTTTGTCAGTCTACTTCTTTCACAATCGTTTGCTGACGATGAAATATGATTTCTTGAAGATGAATTCTGTGTAAACAATAACTCTTCAAGGTGTTTGCAGGACATGTACTTCGAGGAGGCATTTAAAATGAGAAACCTACTTGAAGAATTTAATCGCAAGCATGGGATCCGAAAGCCCGCAATTTTAGGCGTGAGGGAGCATGTCTTCACGGGATCAGTTTCTTCCTTAGCATGGTTTATGTCTGCTCAAGAAACAGTATTTGTCACCCTCAACCAGCGTGTTTATGCCAACCCTCTTAAAATCCGGATGCACTATGGGCATCCTGATGTATTTGATCGATTATGGTTCTTGGGGCGAGGTGGTATCAGCAAAGCATCCCGGACAATCAATATTAGCGAGGACATCTTTGCTGGTTTCAATTGTACTCTTCGCGGTGGGACCGTCACTCATCATGAGTATATTCAGGTAACGTTGACGAAACAATCTTTTATCTCGATCACAATTTGGACGGTGGCAACTGAGTCCATGTCAAAGCAGATTAAAGGAATTATGCAGACCCCTTTAGGGACGTCTAGGCAGACGGTTTGATTAAGACTTTATGCGTTTTAGCCTCCTGTTAGACCATAAATCCACCTTACTGATGTTTATGCAGGCTGGTAAGGGACGGGACGTTGGATTAAACCAAATTGCCATGTTTGAAGCCAAGGTGGCGAGTGGCAATGGGGAGCAGATGCTGAGCCGTGATGTTTATCGTCTTGGTCACCACCTGGATTTCTTTCGAATGTTTTCTTTCTACTATACCACAGTTGGGTTTTTTGTGAGCAACATGTTGATTGTGCTCACAGTCTTCGCCTTCCTTTGGGGCCGTGTGTACTTGGCCTTGAGTGGCATAGAACGTTCGTTAACAACTGGATCGGGTGCTCTTGCAAACGCAGCATTGACGGCCACTTTAAACCAGCAGCTTGTAGTTCAGTTGGGTTTGCTAACTGCTCTTCCTATGCTTGTGGAAGATGCATTAGAGCACGGTTTTACTACAGCACTGTGGAATATGATTACAATGCAACTCCAGCTAGCCTCTCTTTTTTTCACCTTTGAAATGGGTACGCGGAGTCACTATTTTGGTCGCACTCTTCTACATGGAGGTGCTAAGGTATGCCTTACTACGTTCCGTGATCGCTCTGATTTTACTTAAGTGTTAATACAGTTCTCACTACGCTGTAGTAATACCGTTCTCTCTTGCGTCTTCTAACAGTTGAGTTTCTAATTTCGGAAGAGGAAAGAAGAGAATAACGAGATGTAGTAGTGTGTTGATGTTCATGCATTGCTTAACGTATTGCCTTGGCATTTTTCGTATCACCACCATTTGTCTTGTTTGTGTTTGCAGTATAGAGCAACTGGGCGGACATTTGTGGTTAAGCACGAGAAATTCGCAGAAATTTACAGGCTGTATTCAAGAAGCCACTTTACGAAAGGCATCGAGCTCTTGATGCTCCTACTTACTTATCTGGCGTACGGAGTCATTACCTCGTCTGCTACTTACGTGGTGGTTATGATATCGAGCTGGTTTCTGGCTTTCACGTGGATAATGGCGCCTTTCATTTTCAATCCCTCGGGGTTCGATTGGCTGAAGACAGTGGAAGATTTTGATGATTTTATCCAGTGGTTATGGTTCAAGGGGGATGTGTTTCTGAAAGGTGAGCAGAGTTGGGAAGTGTGGTGGGAGGATGAGCAATCGCATTTGAAAACCACCGGTTTGTGGGGGAAACTGCTGGAGATTATACTTGACTTGCGGTTCTTCATCTTCCAGTACGGCATTGTGTATCATCTGCAAATCACTGGCAACAACACAAGCATTTTCGTCTACCTCTTGTCTTGGACCTACATGCTCGCTGCTATCTTGCTCCACCTCGTCATCTCGAACGCAAGTGATCGTTATGCCGCCGACAATCACCGTCTTTACCGATTAATTCAAACTCTTACAATCGCTGTTATTGTCGCTATTGCGGTTGTCCTCTGGACCAAAACCAAGTTCACTTTCTTAGATATTCTTGCAAGTTTTCTTGCCTTCTTACCCACAGGCTGGGGCATCATCCAGATCTGCCTCGTGCTGCGGCGTCCCTTTTTGGAGAATTCGAAAGTCTGGGGAACTATAACTGCTGTTGCCCGTCTATATGATCTTGGCATGGGCTTGATTATTCTGACTCCTGTGGCCGTCCTTTCATGGTTGCCTGGATTCCAAGCGATGCAGACTCGTATATTATACAATGAGGCTTTCAGCCGAGGCCTGCAGATCTCTCGTTTACTGACTGGGAAGAAGAACCGACATGCCGATTGATGTGTGAGCTTCATATTCCTCGATCGGCTTTAACCTAGTGCTGGTATTGTGCGGATCTAATACAAGTGATCCCATAGGGTTGCAGTTTGTACTGGATCAATAGCCAAGGCTTGCAAGCATTTCAATGCATCCTAGAAGTATACGTTGTGGCAGAAACAGGATGCAGGCCAGTGAATTGTAGCTCTTTCCTTGAGTCACTACACAGTAAAGACCTGAAGTGGTATCAGTTGTCAACATATTGTCAAGACCTGGGAAAACTAGGTCAAGATGATACTGTTAATGTTTTGATTATGAGTCTCCCTGTACTCCTATTTCAAATTTCAATAGGTAAAAACCTGGATTACAGTACCTTATTTTCTATTTTCTACATATTGTCAAAGTGAAATGATCAGAAACATGGCATTTATAATATCATTTGCACATGCCTCACTGGCCAAGGACCCCAGGAGGCAACTCAACAGATATTGGCGTACCTCATCCCGAGGACGCCGCGTGCCGAAAATCAAGAGCCTGCTCAAACAAACTCCTCTGATTAGCTTCCACGCGCCAGATTTCACCCAACACGTTGTACCATCAGTTCCGAAGTCTTCCCGCACCTAAGTTGAAAGGTTCTCCGGAGGAATCACATCAAATCTAGCTTCGAATCTCAAGTCACCTATGGCGACGGGTGACATGATTAAGGTACAGTTAAGGAGGAATTAGGGCGTTCAAAACCTAGGTAGAAAAGCGTGGAATTTAAGACAGGACTCGACGAAGAACTCTTGTTCTGATTCTTCGTGACTTCAACAGAGGATAACTCAGTATTGTACCAGCCAAGCAGCAAATTAGGCGGTGAGCTCTGATGCTGTAGCGCTGGTTCATTTCTGATAAGTTTCGCAAAACGTCTACAAGTCTGCAAATCAGGAAAAAAAAAAGAAGGGAATGCTCCAATGTTGCTTCAGCTGATGGAAGCGTTTATGATTGCAGGACATGATGGTGATGGAAAAACTTACGTCCTGGAAGGTATAATGTACCCACTTCCTATGCATGGTTCACTAATCAAGTTGGATTATTGAAATTATGCAATCTTTTTTTCAAAGTTGAACATGATAAGGTGAGAGATGACAACAATAGTATCATTCATCTGTAAATATTTTCATGAAATAGACAGTTTTGATGTAACAATAAGAGAATAATCATGGATTAATCAAGCTTATGGAACAAGAGTGTGCATATAAAATGAGAACTTTGAAATGCAGGATTAAAATAAGTTTTTGATTGTTCGCCCCCAGAATCGTCTCTTCTTTTTTTACTATTATTACATTGGTCAAATTTTGTTTTTTCCTTTTCTTGTTGGCAGTTAAAAGGAGGTTCCAATGCACCAAGAAACACGACATTTGGATACCAAATGCAAAAGTTATGAAGGGTCAAAGTTTTTTTGGTAGAGGTTCAAATATCGTTTCTTCTACATAGACAACTATTGGTTTTGGAGATGTATACAAAGTGATGATGGTGGTTTGGGATCAGTAGTGCACTTCGGGTGCCCACCTTGCTATGACTATGACCCCCAAAATCACATGCACCCCAATGTCCAAGTGACTTGTATCCTCATACAAATATAAGATACGGATACATGGATATGCTACATGCTATTCTCCATATGTATACGGGATATGGATTTCAGAAACATACATTGTCCTATATCTTTGAAGCTTTGCTCTTCAACATCTGCATATATTAGATTTGCTCAAGATTTTATAAACACAAGGGCCTCACCATCTAAGGTAGATAAGCTTGTTATCACCTCGATTCATAATATGAATATTTTGGGGCCAACTCCACAAGGAGAACATGTTTTTTTCCAGAGGTGTGCACTTGTTTCACAAATCAAATCCAAGTG
Organism: Antitrichia curtipendula; assembly: GCA_951230915.1. Taxonomy (NCBI): domain Eukaryota; kingdom Viridiplantae; phylum Streptophyta; class Bryopsida; order Hypnales; family Leucodontaceae; genus Antitrichia; species Antitrichia curtipendula. Next base: position 22,605,746 of record OX579642.1, read on the forward strand.
AAATTATAATTTTCCGATTAAAATTGTAATTTATGTGAATTTTTGATGTGATCTGCCTTGAAATTCTAAATCCATTCTTAGCATGATTAGCATTCCCCCCATCTACGGTTATAGGTGTCTATGTTGTAGGTACCAATATCATAGACTCTTTTCATGTTATAGTACACCTATATTATGGGTACATATGTTATATACACCTTCAAATGGTTGTAGGTATATGGTTGTGTCATATGTCTTAGTACACATTATATTGGTCTTTGCTAGTATCTCACATTTATTTAGACAATCATTATTGTGCTCATTTTGGCCTGTAAAGTTACAAAAAATCACCAAATTGTGAAGATCTTAGGGCCAATCACACTCTTCAAAGAGACTCAAATATGACCACTTGGCTGTAAGTTTATCAATGATTGCAAGAACTTTAGACTTGTATTATTGGTTTTGGATTTGATCCTCACCTTTTAATTTTTGTTCATGACTATATTTTATAAATTAATCAATGTTTAAAATATAAAATATATATCACTAATTAAATCTTTAAAGTACTATATCCAATTCAGATTAAATATAGAATAAATTTATAATAAATAAATAAATAAATACTGAAAAACACTTGATATGATATATTAATTTGTTAAATATTCTAATAAAATCATTTGAAAAAATAAAAATAAAATTGATTACTTGTGACAACTCCATGAAATTGGTTCAACACTGGAAGAATGACCAAAATAATTTTCTCTTTTTTTAAAAATTCTTTACAAGGGATCTTAATTTGCAAACATCAATACAACACAAAGTTATTATTTTTATTATAACTTCAATCTGTTAAAGAATAATTCTTCTAACTCTCAACGTCAAATTTTTTAGAACAATTATTTAATAATACTCAAAAACTTCAAGTGTGAGATGTTTTTTATAATCAAAATTTTGTTCCAAACTAATTTTAAAAACTATTATTTTTTGAATTATTGGTTGTTTCCACCTTCAATATGAATTTTGGCTATATTGGATCATTATTCCCAAAATTCTACTTGAAAGACACTTTGGCATGCAAAATGAAATGTGAAATAGTATTGTAAGCCTTTTTTGCCATCACTTTTGTATTTGTGAGATCAACAACTATGTTATAGGAGGAAGTAAATGATGGTATTGCCTGGAAAAGTCACTTAGTGCGCATGTAACTATGCTAGCATGTGAGCCTACAAGTCTTGAGCCTAGGTGTAAGTAGGTGCTCTACAACTGTTGAAGGTTTCTATAACATACATAGTTATAATATAAGTATCCAATAACTATAGAAGGTGCTTATAACATAGGTACCTATTACAAAGACACCTATAATATAAACATCCTATAATCATGGAAGGTGCTTATAATATAAGCATCTATAACATAGGAGCATAGGCTCATGGGCTCAAGATCCAAGGCTCACACACTAGCAACCATGAGTGTACATATTAGAAACCACGAGAGATCTAAAATATGGTATTATATATTTATTGCACCTAAAAATTTAAAAACAACATTATATCTAATATAGAGTATGTAGAATTACATGTAGGATATTATAATTAATATAGGATTATGTTTAATACCATGCATTAAATACTTTATAGAAAAAATATAGGGGAACAATAATATGCCGGGGAAAATAATTTCTAAAAGTAGGTATTTAGTGTCCCTAAATAAAAGATGGACAAAAAGTGACACATTATTTGTCCCAAATTATTCATGAACCTTGAATGAGGGGCTCTGGTTGCCTCAATAGTTATTTAAGAAGTCCTTTGAAGTCACGTAGAATTTGAAAATCTATCATGAATTTTGCTTTAATATACTCTTATTGCAAACACTATATTCATTAGAATATATTGTAGACGATTAGTAGTAAATTGTTTGACACAACTAAAGTTGTATTTGTTTGGCCATAGTACATTCGTCCAAACGTATTATACTTTGATTTTCAGTAATCATAAAAAAAAATGATTTGAAAGAGAGGGGAAAAAAGAAGAAAGAAGAAAAGGATAAAAAATTGTATTTGAAAAAATATGTATAACACGTGTTAGTTATAATTTTAAAATCTAATATACGGGCCAAAATATTGGACTCAAAAGTGTTATAAAAAATATAGGGTGCTATAATAAATGAGAATTTAGAATTATTTTAAACCATAGGGTATATTAAATTATAAAATATTAGGTAAATATCCCCCCTTAAAATATCCCCAATCTCACTTATATACTAAACCTCTAAGCTAGTGACTTCTTTGAGTGGTATTGCTTCTTCTTTGGTGAACTTTTTGTTGATGGACATTACCTTGACATTAACGAATTTTTTTTGCCCTATCTACCTTTCTTGTCCATTGAAAGCTTTGAATGTGAAACATCTTCAAAACTTTGTCAATATAAAGATGGATATACTTTCATTCACTAATGTGGGAAAACAACCATTTAGAAATATTGATAATTCCATAATAGCCTATTAAATAAACTTAGTGAATACTGCTAGAATATTATTAGAATATTTTATAAAATATTCAAGATTCATTGAATATTCTTAGAACAAATATATTATTTTATACCCCTCTCCAAATCTTCTTTGCATGAAGATTACTTATTTTATAGTAAGTGCATATTCCAAGCTTGAATAACATATTAACCCCTAAAGAACCATAATCCCTTTGGAGAGGGGGCAAATGGGATTTTGGGCAGGTATCTACATGCCGAATTTTTGTCATGATTTTTCAAATTTTCTTTTGAATATAGAAAAACTTATTAGCTTTGTGGGAATACAATTTCTTTTTAATCAGTCCTTAGGAACAAAAGGTATGCCCAAATAAGCTCAAAATAGGGGAGAGGGGACAACCAAAAAAAATTCAATGTTTGAATTATGAATTTTTGAATTTTTTTCATATATTTTTGTCTTTAAGGAAGATTTTGATTCATTCTATTTGGATTTATTATGAGAAAGTTATGGACAATCTTGTTTTCCAGGCAATTAGAAAGTGTTCTTGAAAAAATAACCTGTAGGATTCATTTCTGAATGCAATTTTTACAATTTTTCAAAAAATAAAGTTTTACAAGGTTTAGTTTGCTTCCTAGAACGATCTCACCATTAGAACTAGTGTGTTTTAATTCCATTTTAGAAATATTAATAATTTAAACTTTCCTTCTATCTCATACCTATTTTTTTTAAATAAATTTTTAAAGAATAAAAATTAGTATTTTTTTATTTCTTTTTTTCCTAGACTCTCAATTCAATTCTCCACAATAAAAGTTTAAATCTCAAAATTCTATAGAGCAAAAAAATTTACTTAAGAAGGTTCAAAGTCAAATAATCTAATCTTGCAATGTGTTGAAAAAGATTGTTTTTTTTCACTTTAAATAAAGATATCTTGCAATCTATGCGGTCTAAAATTTAGAAATTTTTTCCACACATTTCTATACTAGTTAGTTTAATATTCTACACTTGAATGTGAAAACAAGAAAAAAAAACTCAATTTTTATATTCTTTGCTATAGAAATGGCAATTTTAAGTGTTTTGGGGTAGAAAAAGGCCTTGGTCCTCTAGGGGTTAAGTAATAATAGTAGAAGTCACCCTTTGTAAATAGTATTTTATTTTTTCATTGAATACTCAACTAAGTCACTACTCTTTGTAGGAAGGGACCTATTTGCATAAATTGGCATTTGATTCTTTGGGCAGGCCTATGAAATAAATCCTTCAATTATGTAGGGTTACATAAATTCCACCTTACAACATTATTAGGTATGTCTTACACTTCTTTTTGTAGACATCACAATTTTTCAAATAGCTTGAAAATTATGTGGTGTTCAAAGATAGACAACTACAAAATAATTTGAATCATGCTCAATTTTTAGATTATAGTGAAGATTGTTTTTAAAATTTTCACTTTGGATTTTGGAAAAGAAGAATATTCTTCTAGATGTCCTCAAGGAGGTCTCTTTAGAATAATTTAGAGTCGGTCAATGGGTACAAGTTCTTTTTCATTAGCCCTCCTTGATATCTAAGAAAATAGAAGGCCCCAATGAAAGGTTGAAAATGACACTACTTTTGGAAAATGTAGTGCAAAAAAGAGTTGATAAATGGGTTGTGGTCTCTAAAAAAATTCTCATGCCATAGGACCAATGGGGCAATTGTTGCTCTGCTATTTGGTCTTTATAGTAATTTTACAATTTTTGGCCCATGTAGTGCAATGTAAAGTAGCCATACCTTTCTTGCAACACCACCCCTTTGCAAATAGCTAGACAAGGCAAGTAGTGTTCAAAGCCTAGCTAGTGATCCATTTTCATTCAATTTTTTTCCTTAGGTCAACACTAATTTTCAATAAATAACCAACACGCGATGAAGAATTTTTTGCAGCAAACAATGAAAGTTGAAGCATTTCATATTTCAAGGGTGTTCAATTAAAGGCAATTTAGACAAATGAATGCCAATAGTAGGTGTTTGTTGACTTCTACTTTGAAACTTTGTAGTTTATTCACAAGTCTCTATATTTTTTCAAATTGCATTCACTTCCACTTCCACTTTCTACTATGGTATCTTAGCGTGGTATTTTTCTCATGTTAGAATTAATTATAAAGTGTGTGCATTGACAGACAATAAGTTGGAATTTGAAAAAAAAAAAAGACAAAATTCCTTAGAACACCCAAATTGAGTTTGATGGAGTTTAGAGTTTTGTTTCTTTTATACTATTTTGGGTTAAACCTTCCTTAGACACTGCTTCTACAAACTAGGGTTTACTTCTTAATTAACTCAATTATATTATTTCATAGATGTTGGATCTCAAAAAAGTGGTTGTTTTAGGAGAAGATACCTTATTATCAATGCTCTTACTTCACAACAAATTTCAAATGACTAGAAGTTTATACATGACACTAAACCTGTCCTACAAAGTGCTTCTTGTAAGATGAATTTATCCCTGGGAAAAACACAAGAATTTTTTATTTGCCACATATGATAAAATTTGCAAATTTTGAATTCATATATGCAATCAAGAGGCCCTACATTAGCTACAGTAGGTGAAGTGAAGAACTTAGAATTAACACAACACAAAATAGCTTTCCCCCCCCCCTACAATTACTCCTCAAGACACAAAATTCACCCTACAAAACCCACTTTGTACATCATCCTATAAAGTTTACCTCCTCAAAGTATCTCCAATGTGGAGATGGGAACAAACACAATTTCCAAATTTTGAAGTGGAGGTAGGCGAACCTCATTCCATTTTGACCACTTTTGAAAAGAAAATGGACCTAATGCAAAGCCAACAATCCAAACTTTAAAATGACCTTTTTTTTTAAAAGAAAGAAAAAGATTCATGCAGAAAGGACAATTTCAAGGAGGTTGAAAAAGTATGACAATGATGACTATTGCTATTGTGAGCCAACTTGTGAGTTCTTCATAAATTGCTAATTTGCTAATTTGAGGAAGAAAAATGACAGGCATAACATTCAGTAGCAGAGGGAAGGGCTGCCTTCCCCCTGATAGAATGGTGTGGAATATTCCACACCATTTCATCCGCCGGATGATATGGTGTGGAATATTCCACACCATCAGTAGCTATGGGGGCACGTGTCAAAATTTGTCAAAGGGTAAGTCAGTTGGCTGCAACTGTATAACATACATTAAAAATTAAAACAAAACCAATGTCCCGACACCCATTAAATCAAACACACAATCATCAGCATTCTACACCTATACATTGTATGTTTTGAAAACTTAAAACATTATTGGTATTGTATGAATGCAATCCAAAAACATGATTCATTGTTTTTCTAACTTTTGGCTTGCATTTGTATGTAGCTATTACTACTCTGAGTTTCTGATGGTAAAGAAAGCTATATATATACACTTGGAGTGGTAGGACGTAGAACAACCCATGTGGGATAAACAAGTTAGAATTTGTTGTTTGTGAAGCACTCATAGTTAAGTGAAAAACAAATAATTTTGTTAAAAGTGAAATTTCAGACCTTATTTAGGCATGGTAGAATGATTCTTCGCAAAAAACTTTGAACTAAAAGAAGTTTTTAAGTGAAGATAAGTTTCACCTCCAAAAATCCGTTTGGCATTTTGAATATCCAATCAAAAGTTATGGACAAATTTGAGAGAGGGGTTGGAATGGACAATTTCTTTAACATTTTTCCAACCCCTCTCTCAAATTTGTTCATAACTTTTGATTGGATATTCAAAATGCCAAACGGATTTTTGGAGGTGAAACTTATCTTCACTTAAAAACTTCTTTTAGTTCAAAGTTTTTTGCGAAGAATCATTCTACCATGCCTAAATAAGGTCTGAAATTTCACTTTTAACAAAATTATTTGTTTTTCACTTAACTATGAGTGCTTCACAAACAACAAATTCTAACTTGTTTATCGCACATGATTTGTTCTACCTCCTACCAACCCATGTGTACATAAAGAGTGTCTTCTCACTAGAAATCTCAAATGAGTTATTGATGGAAAATGGTAAGATGACAATAGTGTATTACTCATTGGATTTTTAGTGATTTTGGCAAACTAGATTTGTATGTTTGGTCCTAAAATTAACAAAAGAAAGTGGAGAATATCATAATTTACTGTCACTATCCCGGTACCGAAGCTTGCATTAATGCTGAAAGGATGAATTCTGTGGATGAGGACTCCAGAGAGGAAAAGGCAGCCTCTCTGAAGGCTAATGAATGTTATGGGGCTGGGAATAAAGAGTGACCAATGCTGGTTGCATTGGGGCGTGTTTTTTTTAGTGGCCCAGTCATCATGCAGTTGGCGTAAGTGTTGGCGTGCTGCATTGGAGCTGCTCTCAGTCACAGTAACTGGACTGGGATCACAGTCGGCAGTCTGACAAATCGCCGTCGCCGTCAGACCTGGTTCGTGCCGTCGCAGTCCGATAGGGAACGCGACGCGCACTCAAATTGAGAACGTGGCCCTGTTCTTTTGAATTCAAAACGCGCGACTAGGGACTTCGTTCTGGTGACAGGAATTGGGAACATGGGAACCTCATGGGAACACAAGACGTACAGGCCGTCTGGAGGAATCAGCTCCTGTCTAGGCCTTCTGGAGGGACCAGCCTTCTCGTTTTGGTGTCGCAGAATTTTTGAGCTCCGACATCGCCATCGCTATGTCCGTGGTCTTCGCCTCCCCTGCTTATTTTTACTAGGTCATTCAGGTACCTGATTTCTCCTCCTTGCCATTCTCTGTCTCTTCCTCTTCTTCCTGCATCATCTCCCGTGCATTTTGGCCGATTATCGAGTCCGTCATGCCATACATGTTTTTTTGCTTCTTCTCTTGTCTTGTTTCGCAGAATCCTATGCGAGAAGGAGAGTATCGAGGTGTATATGTATCTCTCGATATTCGATTGGTCTGAGTATCTTTTTGTTCGCTTGTTTTGAGGTTTTGCTTCAGTGCTGATGACAATTTTTGTTTACGGCTTCTCATGTGAGCTACCGAGTAATCGTTGCGGTTGTATTCTTGTCGACTTTCGCTGTCTAGATTTTCCGTGGATTAGTTCTTCTTTCTACTGCGTTGATCAGGTGTCGGGTTCTGTGTTTCGTGACTGCTTGAAACTGATTTGAATAGGTTCGTTGTCCAATGCAGCACAGTCGAGCACTTGCGTAGTCGACCTCAATTTCTGTTGATATGATTTTTCTCTTCTATAATTTAGTTAGCGTAATGGAATCCATGGCCCGAGCTAGGGCATGCTCTCTGGAATTATTGGAACCGAGCATCCGATGGTTCCTGTCTTATTCGACTTGCGTGAGCTACCGAAATTAGCGTGTTTGTGGTGAAGAGTTAGGTTATTATTGAAGGGCAGAGAAGTATTTGGCAATTGGAGTCACCTTGAAGTTCGTGCCCCTGTGATAGCATCAGGTCCCCTTTTCAAATTCTTGAGGCTGGAGGATAGCTTTTGACTAACGCATTTTCTCTTCTCGCAAGTTCCAAGCACTTGGAGGTATTTCAGCTGAGAAAAAAATGACTCGGGTATTCGATTGAAGAGGAATCTGCTTGTACCGACAAGAATCAAGATGCTGCTTGTCAGAGTCCTGTGACTCAGTAAGTTTCATTACATTTGACCCTGGAATTTCGTTGAAAATGTTCAAGAAAGGGTCTGTATAGGCCGAGGTCGCTGGATTTTGACCTACACTTTGTTGATTTCTCGTCTTCAAGCTTGTGGATGGATAGTTTAAATGGATACCAACATATGGGATACATTTTCACCCGCGCAGAAATTCGCTGGATTCAGGCGTATGCAAGGGTTTGACTTAAAGTAACCAGCGGTTGCAATGGCTACGCCACCGCGGCAGCATCAGCGAATCTCCAAACGAGTGCTTTACAAATGGGAGCAGTTAGTTTACCGAGCAAAGATGGACGCGGAGCGGAAAGCTGCGGAGGATCCGCAAGGCCTTGGGCCAGGCGCGGCTTCTAACACCACTGTGCCCCAAACCCTGGTCCAGCAAGCGGAAATTGAATCCATTTTGCAAACTGCTGACGAGCTTGCAAAGAAGAGTCCCGACGTTGCACGAATTTGTATGTGCAAGTTCATCCTATTTTACAAAGCAGCGTGTGGATCACAAAATTAAATCGAAGTCTTCAACTTGGAAAGTTAGTGGTTAATCTGGTTCATTGAATTTCGGTTGATCATCAACTGGTGCTTTAACAATCCAAATTGAGAGCTGAGTCATTAAAATTCAGTACATAGGAAAGTAGTTATCTTCCAGCAGAGCAGCACACGGTTTGCCACTGAAAATGATGATCATGAATGTTCTGTCTTGGAACCAAACGGATCGTCTCTTCTATTGTCCTACTGCCTTCAGTCACTAGCTAACCTTGCAGTGCGTTTTGCTTGTTGGATTTTGAATTCGTGCAGTGTGTGAGTATGCGTATACCCTAGTGCAGGGTTTAGATCCGAATAGTGAAGGTAGGGGTGTTCTGCAATTCAAGACTGGTTTGCTTTCCGTCATCAAGGTACTCCTTAACCCAAATTATGAATCTTAGACCACAATTTGGTTCATAGTAGGAGCTATTAACAAAGTCTGTCCACTTTTAGTCCACTTACACTGCATTGCTATTGTTTAGCACACTCGGTGTACTCATTTAGAAATATGTTTTATGCAGCAAAAGCGCTCTAGAAAGGAAGGAGAGCATATTGATCGAAGTCATGATGTCCAAATATTACAAGAATTCTACCACCGTTACAGGGAGCAGAAACACCTCGAGCAACTTGAGTATGAGGACAATAGACGTCGGCATAGTGATTCCTATGATGAGGACTCAACAACGTGCGTGTTTCTGGGAAAAATTTCATCTATCGCACACTTAATTTGTATTGATGCATCGTTCATGGAGATTTCAGAAGTTGAATTTCACGAAATAATCATGAATCATATTGGGTTGTGCAGAACTGAACAGCGGGCTGAGGTACAAAGAAAGATGTATCTCATAGCAAGAATTCTCAATGAAGTCGTTGATGCCCTCACGAAGGACGGCCAAACCGAAGAGTTTGACTCAGACGTAAGTATCTTTTCAGAGCCCTGCGTGTTGAATATTTTTATGCTTGAGCGCACCTTTCTGCTTTTATTTGTCATGAGCTCAAGTTGATCTTCTATTAAATACGTGCAACGATAAATGGCGATATGGGTCTCAATACCTAACTATGCACTTTGTTGAGTTCACTTCAAGGTAATGGGGTCTGGCAATAATTCTGACACATAACCAGAGTTACAAAAAATTGTAATACCTTGACTTTCTTTGTCAGAACTCGCTGAATCATATCTAAGGTTGTTTTGATCTTGTTTGGTTGTAGTGTAATCTTGAACAATGGTGAGCTAACATGCTTCAAGAAGATTTTATTACCCATGCTCACGATGCTGAACTTCATTAATGATATTGTCATGATATAAAGTTGTTTGTGTCTGCAAGTATCTGACTTTTTGACGTTCAACAGTTAAAAAGGACAATGGAAGAAGATGCAAAGAAGGTTAAAGGTTACAAGGCCTACAACATCTTACCACTCGAGACCCCTGGCGTGGCGAATGTTTTCCAAAGTTTTCCTGAGGTAAAGTCTTTATGACAGGAATACATTTCACGAGGCTGTCCCGGAAATGGATCTCTTCTTATTCACTTGCACTTGCTGAGCTGTGTCTGGGTTCTGCTTACATGGGCTTAGCACTAAATGTTTCCTTAAAGTAATGGCTCAACTTACCTTTTCTAATATCTCAGAGCTTTGACCTGGGCCAGGAGACTTGAATAGGTGGCAGCTGTTTGGTTTTTGACGGTGTTTTATTGACCATAGGTGGGTGGAGCTGCCAAAGTACTTTGGTACAACGAATCAGAGCTCCCTAAATTTCCTGAAGATTCAGGGACTGGCGATTTGGATAGGCATCTTGATATCTTTGATTTTTTAGAGTATGCGTTTGGTTTTCAGGTCCGTACGTTTGGAAGCTGATATCTTTCATTATTTCTACTGCTATGGCTGCTTTGGAATGAAGTACATAGGCATTTTGGAAAATATTGCTCTATGATTACGTAACTCTTGCTGTCATTGGTGTTTTTTAGATCTGTCTAAGACCCGTTCTCACATGTACATTTGCTTAGACCGATATAATTATTTCTAAAGTATTCCAGTGCTAAGTAGATGCGGGTTGATGGTGGTTTGCAGGCAGACAATGTGGCTAATCAGCGAGAGCACTTGATATTATTATTGTCCAACTCACAATCGCGCCTGAGAGTGTTGCCTGATACGGAAGATAAGGTGCTCTGAGTTCCTAGTCAATAATCATGTTCTAGTATTTGGTTGTAACGGGGATGATGGAATTTGAATTTATAGACATGTGACACTGTCACCTGACAGCACTGTAAACAACCTTGAAGTAGAATTGAGTACCAGAAATTGAGATGCTGCATTAGAGTTCTACGCTGCCTTGTGGTCGGAACAGCAGCAAATTACAATTGTGCAACTTTGCATGCGAGCACGATTGGTACTGATGAGGGAAAATCCTGTCCAGATGTATTTGGTGGATTCACAACCTTGTTGAATGATTAGTTTGAAATTCTATCAGATACGTAAGATTTTATGAGGACATAGACATAGACTTTGTGCACCTGGCAGTAATACGAGATTTAGCATCAAGTCAATTTTGGAGACTCTTTCGTCATCTTTTACTCTAAACTATTCGATTTTGCCTGTGATAACGGAGAATTAGTAAGGTGTCTGTTATTACATGGTGAAAATACATGATGAAAATACATGAACATCTTGATTGGGAAGTTGGCACTTGCGGCCTGCCGATGAACTTGGGTGGAAGGCTCGCGTGTGGTTTTGATGCAGTGTTGTGTCTATCTGGCAGTTGGATGATGGTGCCATACTTACCGTACATCTCAAAATGATGAGCAACTATGATCGTTGGTGCAAGTTTTTAAGAAGAGATTCCATGGCTAATCGGTATACATTTCTAAACTCCTTACAAGTGTATTTGTCCTTGAATGTTGCGATCAGGATAATCCACTGACATTCAATATAATGCCGGTATGACATAACTTAATTTCTCAAATGGCTTCATAGACAGACATGTTAGCTTCTATTGCTAATTCGATATAATTCGCTTTCAGTAGTGCCCTGCATAGAGTTTGTGGTCGTCGAGCGCCCGTTTTCTGCCTTGTCCAATCGCAGAAAGTCAGTTAAGGCGTGATGGAGGATGTTACTGTTGATGGTTTGAAATGTTTCATGCAGTGCCTACTCAATGCAGTTAAGGCTTTTCCTGACTGCACTTTATTTGCTTATATGGGGAGAGGCAGCGAACTTACGATTTTTACCGGAGTGTTTGTGTTACATCTTCCATCATGTAAGTGACTGGTAGCTTTAGTGTCTATGATATTTGTGCGCAAATTCTACCGCATTTTTAGCCGATTTGGCAACACAGCCATTCAGAAAGACGTTTGCATTGCATTTGGTAGTCCCTTCGTATCCTTGATCATTCTTTGTTCACTCTGAAATTGAGTAAACGTTTTTCGAAAAAATTGGAAGAAATGACTTTTATTGATGCTATTATAATATTTTAGTTTTTTAGTGCATATGTTAAAGCAATTCAATATCTGCCGTACCTTTCGAACTTCACGAGTATTGGAATGATCTTTGCGCGGATATGGAATAACTCAACTAGTAGATCAGTCATCCATTAGTTTCCAGAACAAGAACAGTATGGTACTATGGACTATGAATCGGTGTAATTCGAGTTAGGACTGAAGTTTGAGATCTGTGTGCAGATGGCTGATGAACTATACGATCTGCTCGATAGGGATGCAGTTGAGAGGTCGCGGACATTTCTTCCTGATTCATCTCACTCTTTCTTGGACAAGATCGTTAAGCCGATTTATGAAATTCTTGCCGCGGTAAGGCTTGAAGCACAGTGTTGTTTCTGTTGTGCATTTCTCTCAATCTTCTGTCAAACTTACTCAAGGCCTGCTTCTTCCATGGTTCTAATTTTGGAGTTGGAACTCAGTGTTGCTGTTTAAAATACACAATTGCATTATTAATCACTCGTGTAGATGTATAATGCTATATCAGTAAGTGAAGAAATAAGTAAGTTCGGTATTCTGCTATCTCCAACCCATGCACGTCATCAGTAAACAGTTTCGTTTTTAATCGTCAGGACCTATACTAGTCATCTACTCTATGATTTGAGGCTTAACATGTATTGCCACAACGTCAGTGAGCCACATTAGTACTCTGAATTTCAAGTATTCCTATGTGGAGCTCAGAGTTATTGATGCTGAGGTTGTGGACTTTTGCGGGCTTTAGGAGGCTAAAGTATGTGCTGGTGGAAAAGCTCCGCATTCAGCCTGGCGAAATTATGACGACTTCAATGAGTATTTCTGGTACGCCTCTTGTCCTTCGTGATCATCTTGTTACTTCGCTGTCAACCACGCCTGCACCACACTGGGGATAGCCCCTTAGGAACGGGGAGCATAGGTTCTGTTGACCCCAGGGCAAATAGATGTGTCCTAAAAATGTGTCTACAATTAGAATGTCTCTCCTTTCATTTTCAACAAAGCACTTATTTTCGTTTGCTAACTTAAGTGATTGGTGTATGGCCAGTGTAAACGACGTCTTCAATTGCATGCAATTCCATATAATTGCAGATTTCTGCGATTTACAAAATCTTGTCGTTTTACTCTTTGTGAACAGGGCGCCATCTTGTTTTGAGCTGTCATGGCCTTGGAGGCTTGATGCAGGATTTTTTAGGAAGCCCAGGCAAATAATTTACACAGAAGCTGACAGATTTGTGAGTTTATGCATGATGGGTTCTTGTAGCAATTCTCATTTTAGTGAATTTACTGCAATGCATTGTTACTATTACAGATCATCTACTTATTTTTATGTGTTACAATTCTTGTGAGTATGACATGATGAAGCTTACAAGTTTTTGTCATTTGCAGGAGGATCCAGCGGCATCAGAAGAGACTCCGGCAATGGTGGGTGAAACGAGGGAGAAGAAAGTGGGAAAGACACATTTCGTTGAACACCGCACTGGATTCCATATTTATCACAGCTTTCACCGACTTTTTATTTTTCTTGTGTGCATGCTTCAGGTAAACTACCTAGATGTTCTTGAACTACTTTTGTCGTTTACAGTCATCACATTCTAATGCCAATTTGAGTACTTCGAGCTTGAGGTGTGATTTATTGCTGTGCTTTTTATTCTACAATTTGAAGTGGTAGTCTTGAAACTATATCATGTTTGTCGACTCGCCCACAGGAGAAACTGCTGACTTGAGGATTGCTTTGAATTGATTTTTATCCCACCATAGCTGGAAGCTGATTTCACTTATATTCTGTGTTCTTGTGCTTTTAGGGGCTGGGTATCTTTGCTTTTTGTGACCGCAGATTGACTGTCCACAATATCAAGTTGATATTGAGTGTTGGGCCCACTTTTGTTCTCATGAAGCTCATTCAATGTGAGCTGAGATCTCGACTCTTGTTATCTTTAATGTCATTCAAGAGCTCTAGTGTTTTGTGCCACTTAAATGTGAATGAACCACAACACCGTAAATATTCGTGGCGTCGTCAACTGGTTACCATAGTCTATACGCTGTTGTGCAAGGTTGTTGGTCATTTTCTGGAGTACAGATGGTGCACCATTTAGACCAGTTAATTAAAGCTATGGAGATTAACATTCTTTTCTTTGTTTGTGGCCTTCCAGTCCGTCTCAATTCTATGCTGCAAATCAGCGTAAGCAGTTTGGAAGAGCTAATGTCAGGATGAAAGTTGTAGACTTTGGTAGTGAGTGTAACTATGTTCTTAGTTGCTTACAGCACTTCTTTCTAACCTTTTACAGTAAAGTTACTGATTCTAGTTTTGGTGCAGCTGTGATGGATGTTACCTTGATGATTGGAGCGTATAGAAGCACTCGAGCGCACAATATCTCAAGAATGTTGATTCGTTTTCTATGGTTCACCTTACTTTCTGCGGCCATAGTTTTCCTATATGTGTGAGTCTCGTCAGTATACTGCAAGATCGATATATTTGGCCGACTTCTGAATAAGCCCAAGCAAAGCATTTATTGCTTTACTGTGAATTCTACATAGTCAATAGTATGGTATGTCGTGGTACTATTCTTCCCCTTACATATGGCGACTCTAGCGCAATTGGTTGTAAAGTTGTCCTTGTTGATCGCAGGAAGACAATCGAAGAAGAAAACACTGGATCGGGATCTGATACCTGGTTTCAGGCCTTCTACTTGGTGTTGGGTATTTATGGTGGACTACAATTCGTCTTTGCTTTGTTACTACGTGTTCCCTGGTTCCGACTGCAGGCAAAAAAGTGTTCAAACTTTTATGTTGTAATGTTTATTAAATGGGTACATCAGGTACTGCTTCAACCCAGCTTGTTACCTCTTTGGATTAAATACTCTTTGTATTCGGTAGATTTGCTGCTACATATATAGTCGCAGGTGGAGGCTAGATGATTTTTAACGGTTTGAATCTCTGACATTCTTGTTTGCGTATGCTATGTCAGGAGCGATATTATGTGGGGCGTAACATGTTCGAGAGAACTCGTGATTACTTCATGTAAGTTATGATGTCATGGCTTCACTAAATGTATTTTGTTACTTTTGAATTGTAATCAACCTTCCCCCCCTTATATTCCATAGATTTTTTTCTTTTAAAAGCAAGTTGTCAATTCTACAATCTGTGTGCTTCTGTTTATATGAATTCTTCAGAAGGACGTGAACAATGTTTAAAAGCTGTCTACATCCTCACCTACTCGTATCAACTTCTCTGTAGGTACACTTTTTTCTGGTTCGTCGTAGGAACTTGCAAGTTCGCCTTCAGCTATTTTTTACAGGTAAGATCATCTGAAATTGCCTTCTATTCTTCGGCCGAAAAGGATAGTGTGTTGGGGCATACATGTGTAGTTTATACTTCTACGCTATCCTAAGGTTTGAAGCTTCTTTCTAAATGTGCTCCTATGATGTCTCGGTTATTCATATACAGATTCAACCTATGGTGGGACCGACAAGAACGATCATTGGTATCCGAAATGTCAACTATCGGTGGAAAGATCTTATTTCAGAAAGTATCTATCCTTCAAACTTTCTCTAATGCCTTTGAAGATATTGCATAATTTGTGATTATGCTATCTCTTAAAACCTAGCATACGTTGGTTAGGAATGACCTTCATCATCATGATTCTATACCTTCATGCATATTCTTAGTATCCTTGTGCAATACGGCATTTGATGGCATTCGTATTCTCTATTCTCAATGATGAATCGTGAGGAATTACTGCTTTCAAGCTGTTTATGTGCTGATGAACTGTGCATCGTTTGCTTTGATAGGTAATCATAACGCCCTCACTCTCGTTGCCTTGTGGGCTCCTGTTATTATGGTACTGATTCTCCTGCTGTCTCTTTTGTTAGCACATGCTTGTCTTTTTTCGTTTTCATGAATTGGCAAAGTAGGGTTTAATTGTTGATTGGTTAATGCCAAGTCAGGCCAGGACTTTCCTATCTAATACAGTTATTATTTTCGATCTTTCAGGGAATGACATTTAGTGTTCATTTGAGAAGTTGCTTTTTCAAACCAGCATGGATAACTTTCAAAGTTTTGAGATCAAGCAACTTGTTGATCTAAAATGTCTGTGTGCAGATCTACTTCCTAGATACACAAGTGTGGTATACTGTAATCTCTTCTATTGTTGGGGGCTTTGATGGTGCCAGAATGCATCTCGGGGAGGTATTTTTTATCTAACAACTTGAGCTGTAGATAGATAAGAAATTTCTTACGTAATTTATTGAAGATCACACTGTAGGCTTCAATTTGTGAGAAGCTGGTCAGGAGCATACCTTAACGGTCTGCTAATACTCACCCTTCCTTCGCTCGAGGTGCAGATACGTAGAATTTGGTTTGTTTCGCATTTTGAAATTATTTTATGCAAATGGCAGATTCGATCTCTTGACATGTTGCGGTCGCGATTCTCTTCTTTACCCGGAGCATTTGTAAAGAATCTCGTTCCCTCCAGAGGCGGTGGCGTCTCTCAAGCGTAATATTTTTTCAACTGTTTTGTACTTTTAGTAAAATGACAGCTTGTTTCAAAATTGGTAGTGCATCTGTTTCTCATGTTGTTGACCTTACATCCACTTCTCATCTTCCAACTCCTCCCTCTACGAATATGTTTATGAAACTGTATTACAATTTTATTCTCTGAGTATTCTTTTTCAATCTTTTTCAGGGACTTGAGTGTGCCTCTCAGTGCTGTCAAGGTGCAGTACACAGCTTGCCTACCGTCAAGCATGACATCTCTCTCTTCCTAAATTTCTTTTTAGATGCAATTTCCTATTCTAGTCCTCGTATCTGTTCGTATTATTAGCTTTATTATCGTTAGCTGGTTAGGCTCTTTGCCTTTGCTGATAAGTATTAGTTTTTCCTTCTCAGCGTATGGTTTTTGAAAGCCTTACCTGTATATGGGGCCTTGCAGCCTGGGAATCCAAAAGTTGATGCTATTCGATTTTCTCCACTTTGGAACGAAGTTATCGAATCTTTGCGTGAAGAAGATCTTATCAACAACAGGTAAGTATTTGAGCTCTTCAGCCAGCTTGTTTTTCTGTTTAATGATGGCAACGTATACTTAATCCATATTGGCATGACAAGGATAGGGATCATATTCTGTGTCTTGTTCACTGCACATTTCTCAATTTCCTTTATAGTGTACGTTATGCAATATCACTATGATTTTATTGTGGCGCTCATTTATCTCAATTCCTTCTTGACAGAGAGAGAGAGTGGTTACTCATGCCTGACAACACAACCAGTTCTGTTACTTTAGGACAATATTCATTGGTTCAGTGGCCCTTATTCTTGCTTGCCAACAAGGTTAGTGTTCCCTTACTGTCTCGGCTTCGGTTTAAATATTACGTGGATTGAATGCAATTTGATTTACTTGGAATGTTTATGTTCGAATCTAATCTTTGCCACTGTATGGACAGGTATATGTTGCAATAGACATCGTCCGTGACAACAGGCAGTCTTTCCAAAATGAGATATGGGATAGAATGAAGCGTGATCCATATTTGGAGTTCGCTGTGATGGAAGCTTTCATTTCTTTACAAAGTGTCTTAATGGACCTATTAAATGAGCATGGACGTACCTGGTTGGTCATCGCTTGTCCTTTTCATCATCCTCCTTGTAGGCTCTTCAAATGAAGCACGTAGGGTATTCATTTGGTGTGTCATTTTCTCGCATTTTAAATGATCTGAAGCCTTTCAATTTATTTTTTCGTTTCTTGAACAGCAAGTATCTTTATCTGACTTGTAAATAGACGTAATATTAGTCGTACTGAATAGCGATCATCCATTGACCATTTTTGAAGTTTTTCTTTTTTTCTAAATTTTCCTTCTGGTCTTCATTAAGTCTTTGCTATTAGATAATGAAGCTTGATGCAAAACACTTATTGAATCCCTCTATTTTCTTTTTCACCTGAGCAGATGTATGGTCATTAGATTGAAAACTCTCTAGCTCTTTAAAGAGTGGAAGTTAGTTCCTTATCTGTAGTTTTAGAAGGCCATTTCTAGGATACAATACAAACTGAACAACACTATTTATGGTTTGGACAGGGTTTTAGGGATCTACGCGGACCTCGAGCAAGCCATTGAAGTTGGGCAATTGCTGCACAAATTCAATTTTGCGGAAATTGACAGTGTATTGGGCAGGATAGCAAAACTGGCTGAAGTACTGGTATATTTTCTAACTTCAGGAATTTTCTATAGTGTAATGTAGCGACCATTTTCTGCTCTTAGCTTAACTGACTCCCTATTTTCCAAGCATTGTTTTCTGTATTGTATGCCTGGCCACTGTCTACTCACATATATTGAGATGCTGGTGGGTTCTCATTATTTATTAACATAAGCTAGGAACACGACTGTGTCGACTCCTTTAAACCAAGTCAAGAACTGTATGGAAACACTGTTTGGATCTGTGTTTAGGAGTGTATAATTTCTAATTGATGGTGATTCAGGTGGCGGAACCTAAAAAGGTCGACGATGATAGTGCGCGGCAAGAAGAAGAGGTGAAGATGCATGAAAGTGCAGCCCGAGCATTGGTGGACTTGTATGAGGCAGTGATGCGGGACTTCCTTGCGGATTCTGAGCTCAGGTATGATATTTGGATTGTTTGATCCTCAACTAACCGTAGCCCTATCGCACACGTTTAGAAGCCCTAAATTTTCAAGGATCAAGATTGAAACTCTGGTTTCTTTGAGGTGGCTTGTTTCACCTTGTAGATACTCCCTTTGCAATAAGTGGGATCTGAAAATTCGACTGTATTTCCTTCTTCTGCTGTTCTTGCTGGACTTTTGATAATCTAGACCAGAATCTCGCTTTTGAGTATGTGGCGTAATCTATCTGGGTGAGATGTTATGGATACTATTCGTTCTGTTTGACTGCAATGAACTTTAATGGATTCTTGATAGTGAAGTACGGATCATATTATCAATTGACATTGAGGAAGCTATCGTCAGCTTTTCGGAAGTCACGTACTTGAGATATCCCTTATACGGGTTAAACTCTCTCGCGCATTCGCAGAATGTGTATTAGCTTTCGCGACTTTCCTTGGGAGGCCTTTGGATGCAATCTGTATTTCATATTACCATCCCTTAAATGGACTGAATTTCAGAACGACCAAATTCTGATTTCTCTCTATCAGCTAAGGAAGGTTAATATTCCCTCTTGCTTGGTTTATACCAGGGAGAAGTATGAATCGGATACATTGTTACAAAATTCAAAACAAGATGGCCGTCTGTTCAGCGACCTGACCTGGCCTACAGGCCCTGCCGTAAGTTGATTTATGTGAACTTCAGCTCTTCGATCCATTCTAGGAGAGACCTTATCACTGACAGACTTCATCTTCTTTTGCAAACTTCAGAAGTTATGTCATTTGATACGTTGTTTGACAGTATCACAAGTACAGTTCTTGCTTCTACTTCATGTGTTCTTGTTCTTGTCTGCTTGTTTAAGATAAACGTTCATACGTTTAATTTTGTATGTACAGAAAGAACAAGTTGGACGTCTCCATTACATATTGGCAATCAAGGATTCGGCTTTGAATGTTCCAGTTAATTTAGAAGCTCGCCGACGTTTGCAGTTCTTCAGCAATTCGCTGTTTATGTCCATGCCTCAGCCACGTCCTGTTCGTAATATGTTTTCATTCAGGTCTATCACCCTCTTCCTCTCTTCTCCACTTTGAATTCAAGCAGATGGGATGTTCGTAGATTTTTATCATCATGGTTCAATATTTCTACATTTAATTCCTTGTTGTCATATTGGGCTCGTGAAACTTTGCATATATTTTGTTCTTTTCGCAAGGATGTTTGCGTTTTTTGGTTAAAACTCAAATCGATGGAACTTTCTCTGGTCGGATGATATTGTTCTGCAGCGTGTTTACTCCGTACTACAGCGAAGATGTGATGTATAGCAAGGCTCAACTGGAGGATACGAATGTTGATGGAATTACCATCTTGTACTACCTGCAAACAATAGTCCCAGGTTTTTCTAGTCATCTCAAACCTCACTTTGTGAAGTCGACCAATTATACTAACATGAAATGTACCCGTTACATTTTATATTCGTGCTGTTCATCTACGAAACTGTAGCATTTCTTCTCTTAACTGGACTGGTTGTGTGAAAGCAGACGAGTGGAAAAATTTCCTTGAGAGGATGATTCCAGGCGTGGAATACAATCAGCTTGGAAATTATGGAGAAACTGATGTTACTGATACTCTACAATTGCGCCTGTGGGCTTCTTATCGAGGCCAGACTCTCGCACGCACAGGTGGGTGGTATTGCTGACACTTCTCTGCTTTGCTTCGTTGCTGTGCATAAATAACGTTCACACGTGTTTCACTTCGTTCTTGGCCAGCCCTTATATTTACTCTATCTAATATATGCTACATTTCAAGTCATTGTAGATGTTATACATAATGTAACCGCATTTTAGTTTAAGAGTCAGGAATACTGAGCTGTCTGGTTTAACACATCTGCTTAGAGTTTGGAATTAATGTAAGCATCCAGCAGACAGCTGCCTTGCACTCCATTGTTAACCGTTCTCTCGGCTCTATGAAGTGTCCTATATATTTATAACAACAATATTATCATATTTCTTCGTGACAGTTGTAATGCACTGTTCAGACTTATTACCTTGCACTAAGTTAGCTATAGATTTTATCTTGGGTAACAATACATTTGGATATTCCTAGTGCTTCTCTGTAACCATGGCAGCAGATCCAGTTTTCATATATTTTTGTTTGGCAGTCCGGGGCATGATGTATTACAAGAAGGCTCTTGTACTACAAGCACAGCAGGAAGGAGCCTCCGTGGCAGGTACTGGTTTCTTACCGAATTGCTGACGGAACAGAAGCCCATTATAATTACGGATCATGTGTCCAAGACCTTCCGAGACCTACCTCAGACTGCTTAGAGTGCAGAATGTGAACCGCAACAGTACATCCAATTCGTGAATGTATTTAATTCGTACATGTGATCATCACTGTAACTTTTTAGAATTCCTCACCAATTTGTTGAGGCTCATGTGTTTAAGAAATATTATGAACCAATACCGGCGGAAGCTGAACAGCGCTTTCTATGCTGAGCACCTCAATCTATACTGAGCCGCTATATAATACAGCAGGATCATCTTAATCAAGTTTTGCAATATTTCGACGCAGAGGATGAAGAGGAGGGACATGATATCGAAGGCAATGAGCTTGCAATCGTCAATGTGGGCACACCTCGCACTCCAAGCGGTTCACTTGTGCGAAATGCACGAGCCCAGGCAGAGCTCAAGTTTTGTTATGTTGTTTCTGCTCAAATCTACGGGAAGCAGAAGAACAGTTTGCTACAAGCAGATAAGGATAGGGCTGCAGATATTTTGTACCTCATGCAAATGTACGTTTTCTTTCCGTTCTTTAGACGTCACTCCAGTGGTTTCTCAAAATTTTATGGATAACTGACTTCTGAACTAACTTTTGTGATGGGTATGAGATTGTGCCTTACGTTTCACAAAGAAGATATCCAAGTGATGGTTATTTTTACTGTATGGAATTTTCAACTTAGTGTTTTCGACAATCTAAATGCATTTTGAGTAGTAATTTTCCTAATCTTCTGGTTAAACAATTCGACTAGCCGGTTTAGGGGTTGTTCTTTTTCATTTTAATCCTCGTGTACAGTATGTGAGCTGCAGTGCGTTTCTGAGACTTTGAAAGCTTGTTTTGTTCTTCAAAGAACTTGATAGCTCTACTTGCATTTACAGGAACGATTCTTTGAGGGTAGCTTACATCCATGAAGCAAAGCAGGTGATTGCCGGTAAACCGTTTACTGAGTACTTCTCCAAGCTTATTAAAGCAGATCCGAGTGGAAAAGACCAGGTACAGGTTATCGCTTAACGGTGTGGGTCTTTAGTGACATTTATGTGGTCAAATTCTCAGAGTTTCCGCTCTGCAGCACTTTCAATTTTTCAGCGCACATGGATTGGTTCCTTTTCGATAAAAAATACTGTGTGCCATTATATTGTTTTTTGCTTGGTTATAGATCTGTGTATTTTGCAGGAAGTATATTCTATCAAACTGCCGGGAGAAGTCACATTGGGAGAAGGAAAACCTGAGAATCAGAATCATGCGATTGTTTTCACACGTGGAGAGGCCCTTCAGACCATCGACATGAACCAGGTTGATATTAATTGCTATTCCACTGAACATAGTGTAACGACTTTAGTTAAGTAGTTATATCAAGGTGTCTTTTACTCAACGTTCGTGTGTCCTTTTGAATTTCAATCTAAGTTGCATTTATCTTCTTATCACTACTAAATTTATTTTTACGTATTTAGGAACATTACTTGGAGGAAACTCTTAAGATGCGAAACCTTCTCGAAGAGTTCGATTCGAAGAGTCTTGGACTTCGTCTCCCAACCATTCTTGGAGTTCGTGAGCATGTCTTCACAGGCAGGTATGTCACTGGTTTGCTCAGGTTAAATGAGAAGCATGACGTTCATGCTCATTTGCTTATTTTAAGTGAATCTGAGGAGACCTGGAATGTAGTTGTGTGAAATCATCTTCCTGAAGTGGTTTCCTGTTTGCAGTGTCTCGTCGTTGGCATGGTTTATGTCCCTGCAGGAGAGGAGCTTTGTCACGCTTGGGCAACGGGTCCTTTCAAAACCACTGAAGTAAGTGTCCTTGCTGGTTGAGTCTTTTTACTGCAGTCAGTGCCTTGAGTATTTGTCTCCTTGGGCACTTAGCATAGTCGCCCTGGTGAATGTATAATTACCTTCTTTGCTTTTCGAAGTGAAGCCGGGATTCTGATACTTTTCACCTGAGTCTGAGATTGCAAATATTAAATTTTCGTATACGCGATTTGCAGGGTGAGGATGCATTATGGGCATCCAGATGTATTTGACCGTATTTTTCACATAACAAGGGGAGGTATTAGCAAGCCGTCTAAACAGATCAACCTTAGCGAGGACATTTTTGCAGGTTAGAATTCCTTGTGCCCATCACTTTCCGTTGTAAACCTTCTGTACTATATGCATCAAGTAATGCAACAAGTATACAGCTGCTTATTTTTGTGTGCCTTTTATGAAGTTCTCTTTAACCTGTAGATCTTCCCGGTATTTTTTTTGGAGTCAGGTCGTAAGCAACCTGTTCTTCTAATTCTCCAGTGAAGCAGTGGCGTTCCATTTCTCCCCCGTTTATGAGTACGATCAAGGCAATATCCTTGAAACACTATCCTTAAATTGTTATTTATTTCTCTTCTTTATCTTACTGCAGGTTTCAACTCAACATTGCGTCAAGGAAATATTACCCACCATGAATACATTCAGGTCCGTGGTCCCAATGGTCTTGTATGCACGAGGGCTCACCTAATTTATCTACCCTCACTCTATTTATCGTTTTTTCCTACTGCTTAATTACAAGGGGCTGGGTTGGGGTTGGGGTTGGCAGTGCGGTAAGGGACGGGATGTGGGTTTAAATCAAATCGCGGCCTTTGAAGGCAAGGTGGCTTCAGGAAACGGGGAGCAAACACTCAGTCGTGACATATATCGCTTAGGCCAGCTGTTTGACTTTTTCAGGATGTGCTCTTTCTTCTTTACTTCTGTTGGTTTTTATTTCACAACTATGGTGGGTAATCTTGATTCCTTCCTGGGTTGTTCTAGTGTTTTCGTATTTCGTATAGAAATATTATGCATTTTGTATGCATGTCATCTTATCCAAGTTCAAACTTATGGTGATGGTTTTTGCACACCAAGCATCTTATGTTCGTATTTTCTGTCTGGCAGCTGACTGTATTGACCGTTTACGTGTTCCTTTACGGCAAAGTATATCTGGTATGTGAATATCAGCTATATTTAAACGTAGAATCTTGTGCATTTTCTTATGTGGTCCTTTAACTGTTCGTATCAAAAAATTCTGCTTGTTTTCTGGAACAACTGAAGCCTACATGTTGTGTGGGATCAATAGTTTGATGTTGTATCACAACCACGAGGTCAACGAACCAACAGATTTGAGATGGATTGAGCATCGACGGTTTGATAATGATAGCTTTGGCGGAGCCTTACATCTATGTTTAGATTGTAGAGAAGGAATTTCAACAAAGTGCAATTTTGGTGAATTTCAGGCTCTCTCGGGTGTTGATGAGGCCCTCAAAGCGAGCGACTTATTAGATAATACAGCGTTGCAATCTGCGTTAGACACGCAGTTTCTTCTTCAAATTGGTGTTTTCACCGCTGTGCCAATGATTGTGAACTTTATTCTGGAGCAAGGAGTTCTGCGGGTATGGGTCATCATCGAACTCCTATTGAACTTACGTTTCCCTGCTTGTACCCTAGAACTTGTATCTGTCGCACCAGGTTGTGCCTTGTGCATTGTGCCATGTGGTGGTATCTCATACTGTGGGTAGTCTTCTCTCTATATTATTATATGAATTACCTTCATTACATTACTTGAGTATCCAAGTTATGTAAATCACTTTTATGTTCCTTTTTTGAGGCGACATCATGATTGTTAAGATTTCTATTTACACAGGTTCTTTCTTAACGTGTATGTCTTCTAACATGTATGCGGCAGGCGGTTATCAGCTTCTTTACCATGCAGCTACAATTGAGTTCAGTGTTCTTCACGTTCTCACTTGGAACTCGAACCCATTACTTTGGCCGAACTATTCTCCATGGAGGTGCAAAGGTATTGATTCCCGAGTGCTGTGGTAATATTTTCCGAGTGTATTTGTGTTAATTTATTCTGTCTGGAGTCTGCTGTTTGATTGCGGAGCCTATCATTGCCCCATTCGCCATTATTTGGTGGTTTGACAATTGCATCGAAACACAGGGGTTGCAATATTCCAATCCTGTAGTTCTTATGCCCACTGATCTTGCTCAATAGTGGCAATGGTGCTCAATATTGGATAGTCTTGCCAGAGACTAGAGCTTCTTCTTTCCTAGTTTGTTTGAGAATCTTGATTTGGATATTGGAGTAATCTTGGCAACCACCATGACGTAATTCATGACATCTTTCTCTGTGCAATTGGTGGGAATTTTTGTGTATTGTGCAGTATAAAGCAACTGGGAGAGGTTTTGTTGTGGAACATATCCCTTTTGCTGAGAACTATCGTGCATACGCCCGTAGCCATTTTGTCAAGGGGTATGAGTACTCATGTCATTCACCACATCATTTAGAGGGTCTATTTTGTGATGATACTGCGTTTTTATTCTCTTCTTCTTGAGTCCTTGTTCTATATGTTTCAGTCCCCTGGTTATTTCATTCGTAAGATACTAGGTCTTTTTCTCTGTTTACATGGTACGTGATCCTGGTTTGTGAGAGAATCATTTGCAACACTTCTGTCCTTTCGATTGATCGTATTCTTAATGCTTGCCGTCACATGGCCAAGTTGTTTGGACCCAGTATTTTCCCTTTATCTGGTTGTGTACCAATGCAATATCAGCTTAACCTTGAAATTGTTTTCGTTTAGAATTTGGTAGTATTCTTCACTGAACCTACGGGATTCCATGACTCGATGTCTAATGTGCATGCTGTCCTTTTTGGCAGAATGGAAATTATAATGCTACTAATTGTTTACCTTGTTTACGGAGCTCATGACCGGACGGCTGCCAGCTACATTCTTCTTACGTTCAGCAGTTGGTTTCTTGCTCTTTCATGGTTATATGCTCCTTACATCTTCAACCCTTCAGGGTTTGAATGGCAGAAGTAAGAGAAAACACACCATTCTTGGCTTATATATGATATAGTTGTCATTTTTGTCCGACCAGAATAATTTCTTCCTGGACCCATCAAAATTCTTTCCAAGTTCTAATTGTTGCCCTTAATAAATTCAGGACTGTCATAGACTTCGATGACTGGACAAATTGGTTATTTCACAAAGGAGGAATCGGAGATGAAGGCAAAAAGAGCTGGGAAGTTTGGTGGGTTGAGGAGCAAGCACACATTCAGACTCCGAGAGGGAGATTTTGGGAAATCTTGTTAAGCACTCGGTTTTTTATATTTCAGTATGGTGTTGTGTATGCCCTCAATGCTGCTGGCAATGATAAAAGTTTTTGGGTAAGTTATCAGTCTTCTATTTGTGTAGTGCTTCTATTGTCACAGCATTAATACCACGAATATCCCTTCATAAAGAATTCCTAGTCAGGTATTACTTAGCGAGCTCGACTGTTTATACCGTGCAAGAAGTGTAAATGTCTAACATTAGCATATGACCGGAAACCATTACATTTTCCAATGAAGCAATTGCATGATACTGGTACCACTCTGTTGGCAGGTAATGCCGACAAGAACTATGTCTTCGCGGTTCTGATTAGCACTGTGCTGCGCTAAGTACTAAGCGTTTTGTGTGGAATTTTGCAGGTCTATGGGTATTCCTGGGTGGTGATAGTTGGTGTTTTTCTATTATTCAAGGTATGTGTTTCCTTTTCATTAGAGCTTCAATGAACAATGATGTCGCATCGAATATTAGTCGGTGTGGTCACCAAATGCCAACTTTCTATGAAAATTTATGGACATCATTTAGTTTGCTTGGAGGCCAGGTTAATTTCATTGGGGATTACAATGTGGATAACCGCATTCAAGTGGCAAACTCAGATTCTTGATTCCGTTCTATTGATGTACAGATTTTCACGTTCAGCCAGAAGGCCTCCGCAAATTTCCAGCTAATTGTACGACTTCTTCAAGGTGTTGTGTTCTTAGCTGTTGTCGCCGGTGTGAGCGTGGCAGTTGTCCTCACACGACTCACGATTGGTGATGTGTTTGCAAGTGCCTTGGCTATTATTCCTACTGGCTGGGGCCTTCTCTCTGTAAGTAACGATTGGATCTATGTTTGTTCACCCGCGACACAGAACAGAGAGATTCCGTTTACGAAATTTAGCATACTTTTTCGAGTGGGCTGAGAGTGCATATGACTTAAACACATTCAACATGAACATCAAAATACAGTTGCGCAGGCACTAACAAGTGGGTTTCTGTTTTGAATCCTGTGCAGATCGCTATTGCAATACGTCCAGTCGTTCAATGGTTTGGGATTTGGAAATCCGTACGGGGGATTGCTCGACTTTATGATGCTGCCATGGGAATGATACTATTCATACCTATCGCTCTGCTTTCGTGGTTTCCTTTCGTCTCCACCTTCCAAACGCGTCTCGTCTTCAATCAAGCTTTCAGTCGTGGTCTTGAGATTTCGGTTCTGCTGGCTGGAAATAATCCTAATGCCGCGATGTAGTAGAATTGTAGCTGTGCGGTCCAACTTACCACCCTTCTAACTAAACAGCATCCCTTGTTCTTTAGTATCACTGTAAATCAGTTGAAATACGATCATTCTATACTGGTAATGACGTTCAGGAGACGCAAACTTTTTCACGCATCGACGGTGGCTTCTAGCAGTACCGTGGATGCTTTGCATGGTATCCTTTCACGACGAGCAATTTCATTTTATATGAAAATAGTTACAATTTCTCTCATTATACGCAATTACTTCTGCTTTGATTCACTTTCTGTATGCAATTAGTTAATAATCTTGGGAGTAGAGATATAGTATTGCTTGTCAATGTTATGGATGTAGACCTCACCAAGTTATTTTGGTGTAAAGGTGATATGTTCATAGTTAACTGTGGTCTTCATTAACATGTTAATTCTAAACTTCATCCTCTTCTTTTGCACTTCAACCCATTTCTCTTGACACCCAAAATGGAGGGTGAAGATGTCAATTATATGCAAACTTTTTTTATAACTCTAATTATGGGTTTAGAGGGTATCAACCAATTTGTTGAAAGCATCTTCATGTATATGGTGAAAGGGGAACTCTATTGTATAGCATTTTGACTTGGATGTAGGGGTTTTAGGATCAAGGGTGAACAATTTTTGTTTCCTATTGGCATGGACATGACCTATCTCCTTGTTTTTTCTAGTGGTGATTTCATTGATGTAGTTGGTTCTCTCTTGCAAGTGTTTCATTTGTAGATATGAAGGGTTTGACTTGTAAGCATTAGGTTTAGGATTTAAGATTTTGGATTTATTTTGAAATGAACTTTGACTAAATTGGAATGTTGATTTTGACTTTTGAGTCAATTTTGAATTTAATTGACTTCATGATTTTGTGACCATTAGGTTTTAGGGTTTATGGTTACAAAGGTAACCTTCAAAAAGTAATGAATGTAAAAAGATGAATATCACCTATTTGCCATTGAAGTGGTTATCAAAAGATGAATTCCATTGATTCCCATTCGTATTGAAGAAGGTAATGTCTAATGATCTAGAAGCAAGGATTCTTCATTAGTGTCTTTGTTATTCCAGTTGTGTTCTTTTGTGTATACAATCCATTCCCGTGACCTTTCGTCAAATGCAAATTGTAAAGGTGCCTTATATTCCTAAGTGACAATCCTTTACATATCGAATGTACAAGCACAACAATTTTTTCCATGTAAATTGCTTTTGAAGGGGGTTCAATTCACCAATCACTTTTTATACCATGCCTATTTGTGATGCCCTATGTTGAATTGGAAGTAGTGATCCAAGGTTTCTGCAATGGCAAAGATTTTGTTTGGAGAAGGTAGATAGTGCATCGTCTATGAGATTATGTAATTGTGGTGGACTTAGAGATTCTTTGATAGTGTGATGAATTATGGTGTCACACAAAGAATGTGGAGTTTGGAAAGATTATGTTGATTGGGATAGTGGTTTAGGAATTGTGTAGGGGTGAAATAGGTAGTTGACTTTGAGAAGCAACATTGAAATTGGTACATCATGATGTCAGGGCATGCAATTCTTTGATTGGCTTTTGGTATAGTAGAGTTATAGAGGAGCCTATTCAAGTGATGATGGCAAATGAGGTGGATTTTTAAGGTTAAGGATTTTAGCTGTAAGCAATAATGATTAGATGTTATTGCATATTCAATTTTAGGAAAGGATTTAGCGTATGAATTTGCATATAGATTGGAGTAATTATCTTAGCTAATTGGGTTCACACATAAATGTGTATAAGTTTTGGAAATTCTTAGCTATTTAGAGGAACTTTGGAAAAAGAATGTTTTCAAGTTATGGCTTTAATGATTTATAGTAGCATTCTAAAGGGCTTTGAATACATTGATTAAACAATTCACGTCATAATCTTGTTTCTTAACTTTAGATTTGTTACTTGAAATTATAAATCTAAAATTAAAAATGGAGTTTTGAGGTTCAAAATTATTAAGGAAAATTTAATTTATGAAACAAAATTTGATTCTATGGTTGATTTATAGTTGATGGTCATATATATTTTATTTTACTTTTCAATGTGATAATGCTATGTATTTTTGGAATTGGTTTCCAAAATATTGTGTTTAATAAAATTCATAATGTACATAATTCTTGAAGATCCTTTTGCACAAAAGAAATAGACCATAATTTGCATTTATCATGTAGATTTAAAAAAAAATTCAAGTGCTCTATCATCAAAGTAAAGATGCTAGTGTGTGTGTGGACAAAAATGAAACATGTGAGCCTTGAGCATATGTATAAGTAGATATCTTACAACCATTGAGGGTGTTTATAATATACTATCTATAACATAGTTACATTATAATCATAGAAGGTTTCTATAGTATAGACACATGTAACATAAGTTTATAGTCTTTTAGGCTCATGGGCTTATGCTCTAAAGCTTACATAATAACAACATTTATCTTCAAAGTGCTTCATTCAAAGTTAATTTTATATAATCACATTTGTATGCAGTGCGTTGCCCATTGTCAACACTAGAATTCTTGAATTTATCCATGTGTGGTGTATACCAATTTTCAAGAGTACATATCTTAATCAAACAATCCAATATAGACTCCTTTGGAAGTGCTCGATGAAGCACTTAAAATTTTATTGTCTATTGTAGCTACAATCATCAAAGCTATACACATAGATAGTTTAAGTATTCTTGGCTTTGTTTTAAGTATGTTTGGCAAATGTTGTGCATATGTACATAGATAATTTAAGTATTGTTGGCTTTGTTTTTAAATATGTCTGACAAATGTTGTGCATATATTGCTATTTTCAATATCAATTGATGCATCAATAGCTTGTTGGAGGTTGTCATTATTCAAGGTAAGTACATGGATGAGTGTCTCCATAAACTGGTCACAATTATATTTTTAGAAAATGTTAGCATTACAAAGGCCACAAACGGTCATGTTTTTATACAATTTTTTTGCCCAAAATACTTTACAAATTGATTATAAAGACATTTATTTAGTTGATTTAAGAACTTTTAATTTTTAATAGGAGTATGGGACTTTTTTAATGTAGTATATGAGCTAGTCCCATCTAAACAAAACATTACTTATGGACTTTTTTGAGAATATAGATATATTTAAATGTATAAACTGGTGACTTAGTTGTGAAGGCTCTAAAGGTTTTGCTTTAGTAAAATGATTTCTGTATTATAAAAAAAAATTTAATATAGAACTGGGAAAATTTAGTATTTCAAATGAAGGTCAAATTCTGGGGATATTTTTTTTAATAGTAATAATGATAATATTAATAATAATAATGATTATTATTATTATTATTATTAAATTTTATTATTATTATTATTTTTTTTTTATCTTATTTTTTTTTTCTATTGTGTTTAGTATAGAAGATTAAAGTGCATCACTCTTCTATTTGAATTTTTTTCTATTTATTTCCAATGTAGTAGACATTAGAGGAATTAGCCTTCAATTTCTATAGTAAGGCCATAGGGCCCATTTCTGAACCACTCATCTGTGCAACTATCCTTCATCAAACTTTTACATATTCCATTAAACTAGTAGTAAACATATCTTAATTGCAAACTTCCAGACTTTTGATTGCATGCCATTTCTACCAACAAAATACAATTGGTACTATGATTTAATAAACAACTAAGATGTTTCTACGGTTGATTGATGATTTTCAATGCCAATAGAATGGACACTAGTATCATAATTTGTTGCAAGAGAGTTTAGGATTTAGGATTAAGGGTTAAGAGTTATGACCTTATCACTTATAGCCACATCACCAATTGTTTTAAAAAAAATATGAGGTTAAATGTAGATTTAGAGTTTAGGATTTACAAAAATCCTATTGGGTTTTGGGATTATGGTTACAAAGATATTGTATTGGAATTTAACTTTTGTTTTTTGGATTTTAACTTTACCTACATCCTTGTTTTTTATGATGTTGAATCCAATGACGTAGATCAAATCCAATACAAAGTTTTAGATTGTGAGCTAGGATTCCAGATCCCTACTTTTAACCCTTCTTGAACATCACTTTTAAAAATTAATTAATGTCACAAAGTTATTTTTTCATAGTAATGTAGACAGGCATAAAACAATGAACCACACTATAAACCAAATGTTTTCATATGTGATGAGTTTTTTAATAATTATTTTTAAAGTTTTGTTTTTTTGTAGAGTTTACTTACATTTACTTAGAGAACTACACTCGGGTGATTGCAAGAAAGTCCGCTACTATTTTTTGTGAAAATTGAAGTGACAGAGTTGGCACCAGTCATAACTTATGGAAAATGAAGCCGACATACGTGAAATTTTTATTGGAGATGGCTAACTTGTAAGTCACAAGATTCCTTATTTTTCAAAATAATTTATAAAAAATCTATAATTAATTTTTAATTCAACAGTGCTATTATCTGAGCATGTAAGCATGAGTCTATAAATAGTGAGTTGGATTAATATGTGAGCGTTGAGCTCAAAAATTTGAAAAAGCATTAGAAAATTCAATAATATTTCTTAAAATATATAATGTTTAAAAATTTAGATAAAAATTAATTATTTTTAATAAGTTTTAGTACATACTACCATGGACCTACTACCGTGGTTATGTAGAAGTTGGATGAAAATTCTAATTTTCAATATTTTCTAGAGTGTTAGAAGTATACATTACAAAGATGAATAATGCATACATTACAAAGTATACATTATTTTACATTATTCAAAGTATACAAAGTATACAAAGTAATATTTCTAATACTTCTAATACTCTAGAAAATAATGCATACATTACAAAGATGAATGGAGATGGAAATAGGATTGTATAAATATTCCATTAGATTATAATATTTGTTGTTAAAAAGAATTAATGCTTCTGAAGCAAAATGTGTAACTTGAGTCTGAAGTCTTTCAAACGAGGATAGAAACATGTAGACAATTTACCATTTTTACACTTGGCCATATAAAATTGCACTTACTAATTGTATGGAACATTCATTTCATCACCAATAAGGGTGGGTGGGATGCCTTGCGGTGGACCACAACCACCCAAAAAATAAATATAAATAAAAAACTTAGTGGAATCCAATCACTAATTTTTTTCTTCTTAAATCTAACGAAGTTCAACAAGTAGCAGATTAGGATGGCAAAATATTTGACCTTCATCTTAGCGCCAAGAGGTCCTAAGCAACAAGAGGACAGTGAATCAAGTGATCAAACAAACGACCATTAGATCAAGATGGAAGACTTAGATCCCCCCAAGTTGACCATTTCTATTCCAAACAACAAAGTACTTTAAGAATTGTTTTTGTTTTATTTTTTGCATATCTAACCATAGCATCTTATATTAGACTAGTATAAGAATATATGGAATAAATTTCAAAAATTTTGACTGCATAGATTGCAAGATATTTACATCTAAAGGGAAGAAAACAACTTGCTTAATTAGATTTTGGGCTTTGAATCTTCTTAAATGAAATTTTTTGTAATACCAATTTTAATTTTTAAAGATTTTATGTTGAATAATTGAGTTGAGAATCTTAAGACAAAATTCAAGAAAAAAACACTTAATTTTTATTTATTAGGTGGTTTTGTAATGTTAATATTACAAAATTACATTAACATCATCCAAAAATTTACAAAATTGAGATTATATTCACTCAAATTCTTTAGATTCTCTAAAGCCATTGCACGTCCTAGAACATAAGTGCACCACAAATTTCATGAAAAACGGTCACTGTTGGAATTTTAAACTATAATTTTTTTGTGTATGCAAGCATATAAAAGTTGAAAACCTAAAAAAAAAATATATATTTTTTGAATATTTTGAATATTCTATATTAAATTTTTATACATTTTTATTAATATTAAATGTTGATCACTTTATCTATTTTTTCTGAAAAATTCATAGATTTCTTTTGTAAATATACTTGAAAGCAAAATTTTGAAAGTGGGAATGTTAATGAATCTAAGAAGGTCAAACAATGTTGTTGAGGGCAAATACTATACAGCGGACAACCATTCACACCATCTATGAGAATTAATCCTAAAAAAATTTGATATATAAAAATTCACATTGGATGCTTAAGTGTCCTCCCAACTAGTTGATGCATTAGATGTGTTTTGGGGGTCTAGAGGGCTGTTTCAAGCCTGTTCCTGTTCTTATGAATCAACCAGCATTAGTTAGAATATAAAATAGTGTTGTCGTTTCATTTAATTATTTAATTTATTTATTTTAATTTATTTTTTAAATATTAAAATTTTATTTTATTAATATCCAACGTGGCAGTCGCTTCACCTCGTCGACCTATTGCTACAATAGGGTTTCCACAATCTAGGAACTCCAAAGAACTTATAGCCCTCCAAAGTAGTCAAATCTCATGTAATGGTGACGTTTGGTAAATGCTTGGACCAATGGCATCCAAGACAATAACAAGGTATTTGTCAAAGTGTTTAATTTGTTGTCTATCCAAATGGACATCCAAGCAAGCCACCTATGGCAACGCTTTGCATCTACCTTAGGACCAATGGAGTTCAAGGTTGTATAGGCAACCAAAGAAGTACAATGCAAACACCAAAGGGGGCGACTTGTTTCCTAAGGTTGACCACAAAAGGTGGATACTTTAGTGACCAATGACAGCATTCAAATGACAAGTTACCTTCCTCACAGTGGACATAAACTACTATGGGTGTAAATTGGCAAATTTCAATGTCTAAAACTATGGAAGGGATATTCTTCTCTTTGTTTGTCTCTTTATATCTAAACACGAGACATCCTATTCATGAATTTCAAATTTGAATTAAGTTTGAGAAATTTTATCACCAAAATTTGGTCACAATAATATTCAAATGAAGTTTTTGAAATTCAATTTTTTTAAGATAAATCAATTTTGACATATTGAGATTGACTTTGTAGTTAATATATGCACATGGATCATTCAACTTTTGTTGTATTAAAGTTATATTTTTTAGAATTTGATTGAAAATTAGTGTTTTAACAAATCACACAATGTGTACTATTTTGGCGGAATCTTTGTCCAAGAAGTGGTGCACCTTACTATACATTTACCTTGCATATTATTAACATGTGCATAACAAGTTTTAGATTTTTTTTTGTACAAAAAATTGAATGAATTGTGCGTATATATATATATATTTATATTTATATTTATATTTAGAGATTCAAAGTTCTAAAGTATATAGGATAATGTTTTTGTTTGTAACAAAATGTGTATTATATATTAATATCCATATTTTGATATCAATGTAGGACATGGGACACATGGTTGGCAAGTTCAATTGCATATTTATATATAAAATCATAAAACTATAAGACCATGTATACAAAATAATTTTTTAGTGTGAATGTATCTTTAAGTTTAATCTTTAAATGATCAAATTCATTGCCATATGGTCAAAATTTATTTATGGGCTCAAATTAGCTTTATAAATCATATTTGAATATCAATCTAATATTTCTATTATGCGTGAATACTTATTATCTATCAAATAATGGAAAAAATCTCTATTAGATTTGTAATAAACTTTAATTGTTATATTTTTTATGCTTAAAAAGAAAAATGTGTATATAACTAAAAAAATCCAATTAGTTTGGAATTTCTTCAAGAAGTCCAAATATCTTTGAAAAATAATGAGAAATTATTGAGATAATTATTTTCATATTTACACCCAAAACACCCTTGGCAATGCCCTCAAGTAAAAATACCAAACGCTTTTTCTATAGATGTCAAGTTTTTGTGAATTTTGGGTAGATGAATCAAATTATTGTGATTTTTGAAAGTGAAAAGTACAAATAAATTTGTATCAAGTAGAATATATATTAGAATTTATGGGATTTTGAAGAAGAATGATAGTTAGAATGTACAATAATATTTTATAGTTTAACCTTTGAAGTCCCAAGGCTTTTTTTCCATCAAAACCCACTCAAAATTGTCATTTCTATTGCAAAGATCAAAAAACTTTAAAAATTGTTTTTTCTACTTATCTAACCTTAAGAGGTTGTACAACACTAGTATAAGAATGTGTGGAATTTTTTTTAGAAACCTTGACCTTGTAGATTGCATTATATTTGTATTTAAAGTGAAGAAAACAAACATTTTAACACCTTGATTGACTACATTTTTTGACTTTGAATCTTTTAATTAAAATTTTTTGCACTATTGATTTTTATTTTTTTATTTTTTTTGCTGAAAAATTGAGTTGAGAATCTATGGAAAAAAATTTCAACATATAAACACTTAATTTTCACTCATGAAAAAATTGTTAAATAGATGTAGGTTCAAAATTGAAGGGATAACTAAACCATTAACACCTAAAGAATCATAACTTTGATGTCACCAAAAATGCTCAAAAATTGCCATATCTAGTACAAGCACCAAATTTTAGAAAAAAACATTTTTGGACACATATAACCATAGGTTCTTGTAGGATGTTGGTTTGAGAGATGTAAAAAAAAATTCAGAAATTTCCATCATACAGATTGTAAGATATTAGCATTTGAATTGATAAAAATCCTTGTTTTGGCCTTGCAAAAAAATTGGGCAGCTGTACTTCACAAGATCAAATTTGTATGAAAAAATGTTTCCTATGGTGGTGCTTCTTTAGATTCATTCTTCAAGGCAATTTGGCTAAATTCTTGAAAAAATTTCATTTGAAATTGTACAACATTTAAGAAAAAAATAGTAAGCAAAAAGAAATAAAGAATGGTTCAAAATACTAAATTTTTGAGAATTTAGTTATGGACTTGAAAAATGCCAATCCAATGGTTTTAATGTTTTTATAAACATTCTACATCAAAAAATATTGAAAATTGAGTAAAATAAAGAACTTCAAAGCTTATTCTAGAGTAGAGAATCCATAATTGCTCGCAAACTAAAACTCGTCATAACTTTTGACTCATTGGTCAAAGTAGAATGGTTCAAAGCTTTCCATGTATATATAATTCTAGACAACCAATTTCAAATTTTTCTTTATGAGAAAAGTGATTTTTTTTATTTGCCTAGACTATCCATTTATGAAAAAAATAACATATTAGGCTATAATTTTTTATTCATATTTCCAAATGTCATGAAATTTAGTATAAATGAAAGATATTCCTCGTCCCCACCTTCTATTAAAGTTTCAGTCTAAAATATGCAAACCTCCAATCACATGTACCTGCCCAAAATTTTTATGTTGCCAAAAAATACATGTTGGTCCTTTAGGGGTTAATAGCTCCTCGTTGAGGTCACTCTATGCATTTATACAACCCACATACGGCGAGGATTTTGGACCCTCTATTTACTTCTTCATATTTAAATTTTTTAAAATAAATTAAATATGAGTAGATTTTCCTACTTTGAAAGTTTATGTTATGAATTATTGATAATTTTATACATAAATTATAATTAGATACAAATTTTTGAAGTAAAAAGATACACTGTAAAGCTAAAAACAACTTTCACACCTCTATATTAAATAAGAAAAAATTGTTTAAAAAATACACAAAAAATTCTCAAAAATGAGTCTCTATTGAAAGTTTATATTTCTTGAATATTGATGCAATGGTTGTCTAAATGTGTTCTCTATAAATACTTGAGTTGAAAAACATGTCATTTTAGTTCATTTTTCAACCTTCTCTAGAAATCATTTCATATATTATTTGGATTGAAGATTTTGGCAATAGAATCTTATAGTCTTGATTAAACAATGCTCAAAATTGTAGGCTAAAACTATACTTTATTGAAAAGTAAATAGGAAGTCAAAAGATCATTTAGCCGCATGTGGTATACTATAGATACACTAAGTGACCTTCCCAGGAATAGCTCTAAGATGAAATTGAATTGCAATAATTCCATCAGCGAGATTGTTCTAGTAAACAAACCTAACCCTGACTAAACAATTTTTTTGGGAAAATTGTAAAAATGGCATTCCAAAATAGATTTTGTAAGTTATATTTTTAAGAAGCTGCTTAGATTGCCCAAAAATTAAGATTGTCCATAACTTTCTCATCACCAGTCCAAATAAAATAAATCAAAGCTCCAGATGTAGACAAAAATAAAATCTCGGAGAAAAAAATTAAAAATTAAAAAAATTCAGCTTTCTGTGGTTTTTTGGGTTGTTCCTTGAGTTTCTTTTTGAATTCATGGTAGCATAACTTTTGTTCCTACGCAATGATTGAAATTAAAATTATATTCACAAGTAAAAAAAAGCTAATCTGATTTTCTATCTTCAAAAAAAGTTTCGGAAAATTATGTCAAGAATTGAGATCACACAAATCCACCCGAAATCCCAAGAGTTCCCCTGTAGACTTTGGAACTTTAGTGGTTAAATTCATAAAGCATTTTTAAAGTAAAAATACATTAAAAAATCACTCGATATTTTGTAACTTGAATTCAAACATATGGAGTTTTCAAGTGTAATTATTCATAGAATTTTTGAATTTAAAATAATTAAATCCATTAGAAAGAAAATTTTTCATTTCCTAAATATAATTCAAATTCCAAAAATGGATTGTGTGAAAGTTAAAATCAAGATTGCCCAAGAAGAATCGACTTTTTGGATGCAGAGACTAGATTTTTATGGGCCCCTTCGGAGATGCTTACGTTCCCCTGAAGGAGAACTTTGGCGCTGCTGGGGAACTTTCGGGGAACGAACTCGTCAAGGGGAACTCGAAGCGCTGCCGGCGCCTACACGGGATCCCATGCCGATCACGCTGTTGCCGTTCACCAAATTGAAGAGCCTGGAGCTGCGGGGATGCGATTAGTCTACTTCCGAAGCTCATCTGTCACAATTCCACCGTAAGTAACCTTGCAATCAATCCGTGCGTCTTGTGATTTGAGAATTCGTGAATTGAGAATTTGTGAAGAGGATTAGAGAATTCTTTAAGAGGGTTTGGTGTTCTCAAATTGTCGCAGAATTGATTCCGTGAATTTTCTCTTTCTTGTTTTATATTATTCTCCCAGTGATTTTGTTATTCATTTAGGGTATAGTTTGGTTGCTGCATTGGTCTGGTGAATAGTTTCAATGGGAATTAATCAGTACCTCCATTTTCTTCAATTTTTGGTGTGAGAATGGAATCGCCAAAATTAGGTCGTTTGATTACTCAGTTTCCTCAATCGCAACCCCATTCATCAGAGTAACGTTCATGAACTGGATTTTTGACTCTAGAATAAGAATCCACGTGCGTAGCTAGGTGGAATATAGGCAATGAATTCCAGTTCTTAAATTTCGCCACAGTTGGGATTTTTTGCTCTAGAGATTGAGTTTTATTTATTTCTGAAGTGTAAACTGCATGTAGTATGCAAGCATTTGAGAATTCGTTCTGTTTC
The DNA here is from genome assembly GCA_951230915.1 of Antitrichia curtipendula. Classification (NCBI taxonomy): domain Eukaryota; kingdom Viridiplantae; phylum Streptophyta; class Bryopsida; order Hypnales; family Leucodontaceae; genus Antitrichia; species Antitrichia curtipendula. The sequence continues at coordinate 22,644,342 of OX579642.1, forward strand.
AGTGAGGGGTTTTGAGATTGCCCAGTCAAGCAGCCTTAATTGGCGCATAATCAATTTGTCGAATATTTGATTGCTTTTGTTTGTATGTTTTCGGTGCTATTGTAATTAGTTTAGGATCACATTTGTAGACAAACTTTTTAGTATCACATTTTGTGAGTGGTCGACTCGCTTGCTTATACATTTATGAAATCTGACATGTGTATGTGTTCATGCGGCAAATCAGGTTTCAACGGACTGGTAACTTGAATTTATCACAAGACGGGCAACTGCGGTAGAATTATGCAAATTCCAAATTGTGCAACAGCTATTGTGCAACAAGCGACATGTGACATTGTGAAGCGTTTCGAGCAGCTTGAGACACAAGTACTAATCATCTCAATATGTCTTGTGACATGGGATTAGCATGCGAATCACAACATCGTACAAAATTGGTGACATTCTGGAACCTACTTTGCATGGGAGCTTGAAATTTAAAAGAGATCGTTTGGCTGCACACTAGTAGATAATAATAATAGTCTGTGGATTAGCATGCAGCTAATTCGTGGCTCATAATAACCATGGTACTCTATACAATTTGTGAGCTTTTATTGCAATCCTAGAATTGCCCGCCTATGTAATGCTACTGGATCCTGTTTGGTGTGTCAGTGGATGAGCTTTCAGAAGAGGTCTACAAAATTGGAAGAAGACAAGGATAATGCATAGAAATCAACGACCAGCTCGCCTTGCAATCATTTGCAAAAACGTGCAACCACATCTGCTGCATCTTCTTACTGGAGTCCCTTATTCAAGAACCTACACAACAGCTAAACCTACACAAACTACAGGGGATAAGACATCATCGTCCTTGAGCATAACCAACAATCTTTAAGCCGGTTCTAAGAGATAAAAAAACTAATAGAGCACCTTTCTCATGTTTTCGTCAAAAAAACTCACTCAGTAGCCTTAGCCACCTCTCTTTGAGATGCAACCACTACAAAGGATGACCACTCGTCATCTCTGGGTTTCCCCCCCCCCCATCCACGTCTGTGGTTGGTTCCTTGTGCCAAAACTCAGTGAATTGGCATTCAAAGATGGGCAAGTCAAGCGACACTAAGAACCACTATGGCCACTTTCTTCCGACACAAGTTTTCAGGAGACGATTCTGCATGCCACATCTAATTAAGGGCTCCGCTTCCTCTATTGTTGAGAATTTGGAGTTTGAGTGGAAGGAGCAGCTTTCAGTGACAAAAGAAGCCGATTGAAATCCATATCAAAAAGTGCATCGATCAGATGAGGAAGTTTGGAGAAGTTTGGACAGCTTATAAAGTAGCTTGGGCCATGGATTTTGGTCAATTGCGTGTATATTATTTGAGGTACTCGTAAAGAAGGTTCGCTCTGAAGGTTGTTACTTGTGGCTTTTAGGAGTCTCTCACTTCACGATTCACTCAACTTTTCCAACAACACTAGGGAACACGAGAGATCTTCTAGTAGTGAAGTGCGGGCCGGTGATACGGAGAGGCCTTGTTCGTCGAATTCAAATATGACAATGGATGTTGACACGGGTGACAAGGTCAATAATAAGGTGCTGGAACGAAGTGATCAAAGTGACATTTGTGCACATGCATTCGATAAAGCTACAGCAAGCGCAAAAAACCCTAATTTTATGCTCAATTGGCCCTTCGGGTGAGTACCTTCTCCGAATTTTAGCTTTGCGCATGGTATTGTGACGTCCCCTCTAGTCTATTCATTTGTGATTGTTAGAATTTTTCTTATCACTACACTAATGATGGTGTTTAGTGTTATGTTGTAAACAACAATTGTTAGAATCTTCCTTATCACTACACTAATGATGGTGTTTAGTGTTATGTTGTAAACAACAATTGTTAGAATCTTTCTTATCACTACACTAATGATGGTGTTTAGTGTTATGTTGTAAACAACAATTGTTAGAATCTTTCTTATCACTACACTAATGATGGTGTTTAGTGTTATGTTGTAAATAGCATTACCTGCACTTTTACCCCACTCACTTTAAACTTCAATTAGTTGACAATCATTTAGAGTTAACATTATCTATTTAATAAGTATTCATTTGGATAGGCATTTATATGTTTAGGTTTATATTTTTTTCATTGCAATTTGATGAAATAATAGGTAACACTAAATGAAAACTTGTTAAAAATTGATATCCAGTAGTTGACAAATAGTGTCTATGTTGACATTTAATGTCGGTAGCAATAACATGATTGTTGACATTTAGTGTTGTGCTTCGTAATTAGTGTTGTCAACACTATTTACCATCATTAGTGTACTTGTCATGCCTAGTAAGAGGATGAGTTTGATGGTTTCATGTACAGAATAATTGTACATCTATTCAATTGCATAATTAATTAATTGTCTTGAGTCGAGGGTGTTGCTTAGTAACAAGCCACATGAGACACTAATGTATATGATGTATTTCTTTGAGCACAATGCTTTAGTAATATCCCCTATTTTTCACGAGACCGCTTTTAGAATGTTACCTCCAAAAAAAATGCCTAATGTCATCTTGTGATTGGTGCAAGGTGATGTTGACCTTTCAAAATCTGATGTGGAAATTTTATTTGAACATTTTTCATGTGACTCTCCAAATATAGTAAGGTAGTCTCCTCTTAAATGGTCTTCCTTTTGGAGGGAGCTAAACTCCTAAAAGCTAAACTTTTAAAAATAATTTTTAGTAAATTTTTTAAAGAAGGTAAATAGAATTGACATCTAATCCAAGTTGTTTCATATTTTGGGGACCTTCATGGAAATAGTTACAAATTTTTAAAGTTGAAGTTCAATGGTTACTAAAAGCAACCACTTCCTAAAATGTACGAATACATTGTTGGTACATTGAAGAAAAAAAAATGTATCTTTATGCCATGATGGCTTTTAGAGCATGGGTACTTTAATGCTTTTAGAGAAGACTACCTTCATCAAACCCAAAATAGCCTTGAGTTCTATTGTAGTCTTTCCTCCTTTTTCAATGAGATCCTTGCATCTTTGCAATCCTAAAAATTTAAATACTTCTATAATATGATTCGGACTAAGATGGAACCATTTACATCCATTAGCCTTTTTGCATCCTAAAAGGAAATTACTAGAGCTTCTGACTATATATTAGATATCTCTTTAAAATATTTTGATTGGAGATATGTGTGGAATTTTCTTTAACCCTTGAAGGATGGTGAGGATCCAAAGTGTCCCATGGATGATTTCATTGTATACTCTCTAAAATTTATCCAAAAAATTTCATATGTATGCATGTATGTGTGTTTATATATGTATATATTGTATATAGAAATGAAAGGTAGAAAAATGGAAAAATAATAATTATAAAAAAACAAAAAAATTAAAAATTAAAATTTTAAAATTTTAAAATAATTTTTATGGGTCTTATGCGGGGACATTTATATTTTATAGTGCATTTATGTTTTTTCTATTTGGAATCTTATTTTATTTTTATTTAATTATTTATTAAAGTGATGATGGTTTGAAGGACTAAAGATCTTTATCAATATCTATGACATTGACTATAGTGTAATAGAAAACACATTAACCAAGACACAAACATGAAAGATATGAAGGCCAATGCTTTTTGTCAAACTATCGTTGTTTCAAGCTAACTAATAGTCAGAGAGACATTCAACTTACATGATGATGATTGGAAGCATCTATCTTTTAAATACGTACAAATTTTAATTCAAGAAATGAAGGATTGTATAACCAAACCTAAGCTAGAGACAATCAATATTTCAACCTCTAACGACCTACTAGAAGATATTGCAAAGATTTTCCTTTGCCCCAAAAGATCTAAACATTACACATTCATTATAAATAGTCTACAGTTAGTCTTTTATTGTTGCACCTATATAGCTATTTTCAATGTTTTTGAGATCAAGACAAATAAATTAATAAATGAATCTTTACAATAGATCCAAGTTTCTTCAATGTACTCCCTCCGTCCCAAAATGATCTTCCTGTTGGCCTTCATTTTTTGTCCCAAAATGATCTTCCTGTTGTACTTTGTGAGCTGCAAATTGGTCAAATTTAACCTTTGGTTGTTCTCTAGGACTAACAAAACAATTCCAAGCGATAATTCCCCCTCCATCTATGCAATCACTAATCAAAAGACAAATAAAATGGTTGAAGGGGTCAATCAACACTTTTTGTTTTTATTTTTTGCATCTCTTTGAATATTATCTAATTGGAGGAGATGAAGGCTTTGGGAGGCAAAATATAGGTCCACATATGGTCTTTGACTTATACTAACTACCCACAAAATGACAACCTCACACTCAATAATTAAATAACCACTGGTGCTCCTTGAAATACCCAAAAAATTTCACTTTTCAATAATTCAAAACTACACTTTAAAAAGGGCTTCAAAACTCAAAGTTTCAAGGGCAATAGGAGTGCACCAAACTCCATATGTAGTGCAAAACAGGCTTTAAAAATGTTATTTTTAGTCTTAATCCGGAACATTTGTCTAACAAGAAGATCATTTTGGGACGGAGGGAGTATATTTTTGTAGGTGATTCTCTAAGGGCCACACGTCTTTTTCTTTTCTTTTTTAAGCAATATTGTCATTGACAGGTTTTGGCCTGTCTAGCAAGGTTAGGGTGACTAACCCCCTCGCTCGTCCCGCCTAACTCACTCCAAGGGTACATGTAAACAAAAGACCCCCTATTTTGTGCTTGTTGCATTTATCTACTACGCCTCTCCTAGCTAATTTGGGGCCTTTAATCGCAAATATGAATTCAAAATTTGCAAATTTTATCATGTGTGGCAAATAAAAATTTCAAGGTTTTCCATCAGGGACGAGCGAGGGGGTCAGCTCACCCCGGCCTCTAGCAAGGTCCCTCCAAATTTGAGTCGGTGCAGTGAGGGCACTTACTGTTCCGAATAAAACCCACTGTCTGTTAATGAGACAACCATGAAGGATATGAATTTTTGAAGTGTCATTTACTGATTAAGGGCAAAGATTGAATCACTCACGTAGCAATTATAAGCTCTTTCAATATGATTCTTACAGACCACTGTAAAAATGAAAATGAAAATAATCAAATAACATCAGGTTCCATCTACGAATAAGAAGTGCAGTGACACTAAAAGAAATGTGAATATGCGATACTCTTGGATTAAGCAGGTCCTGCCATGAGAAAGAGTCACAAGCAAAATCAAGTCAGACTTCGGGATACTTTCATTCTAAAAGCACTGACTTAAGAATGAGTGAATAAAGTATGAATGTGCAAACACAAGAATTGCAGTATTCAAGGAATTGCACACATCAATAAAGAATTGGAGCAAATACACATAGTTATGACGTCACAGAGCTACATCTTCAAACCAAGAGGTAATAATGTACAAGAGTCGTAGGTGTATTATGAACTAATTTTACAGATATCCTCATATTCGGCAGTGATGGTTCTACCATCAAAGGCACCATTCTCTATCCTAACCTTAGCAGCGAATTTTGCGGTGTCAATGGACAATAGCCGAGCATTGGAGCCCCTGTACGCTCCGTTCACAATTCTGACCACCCCTCCTATTTGCGGAATCACCGTCTCTAGTTCCTCTTGATCTACTTTGAGCACGTGCTTGCTGTCCAACATCTCAATCTCACCAACGTACTTGCTGATGACCCTTTGCACCACTCCTTTCTGCTTGTAGTAATCTGCCAAATTCCGACTCATCACTTTCACTACCAAGCCCTCGCAAAGCCAATAATCCTTTCTGTTCACTTTCTCCTTCCCTTGTTCCGACTCTCGCATGATTTGCGCAAGCACATTGGCACTTCCCTCCTTTCCATTCGAGACTGTCTTCGCCTTCTTATTTGGATTGGTTGCATCGTCTTCCCTGTCTGCATGCCGGAAACGAGTGGTTAGTTCACAAAACCTGAGGTAAGGTTATGACCTAAAATAGAAGAGTTGTATGGTAGGCTTATGGAAGGACAAAAATAAATTACAGATTGAATTTGTTTATATTATATAACCAGCAACCATAAGTACATACCTTCTGTAAAGACGGAGGGCTTTGCAGTTCGTCCATTACTTCGGCCATTGGGTAGGGGTGGCAAACCTTCTCCCCGAGGTTGTTTTCCAGATGAACCAAGTGAGAACCCTACTTTCTCTCCTTCCTGCTTCCGCATCTCTGTTTTTTCTGGCTCAGGCTGCTCCAGCTCGGGATTGGAATTTCTTCCTGCTCTCTCAATCTGCTCAGCGAGTGCTTTATCATGGCGCTCCTCATCCACAAGCTCTGCCCTATCTCTCTTATTCTTTAAACCCTCCCTTAAGAGAGTCTCCGGTTCTCTATCAACGAACGTTATAAACCACCCTTTCGGAGTTTCATCAACCTTGCACTTTCCCGTTCGCCCCAAATACTTCACAAATTCTACACAACGAACAAAACACATTGGTTAAAACGACAACCTATCATGTACAAATTAAACGAGAAACTGGAACGGCGGGTACATAAGTCCCCAGTGCCGAGATAACGTAATTAATGGTAACACCCAAAAATTTTAACTGAGATTTTCGTTGCCAATTCTAAACCAAATGTTCTGAGCGAGATTTCGCTGTCAACTCTTCACCAAAAGTATTGAGTGATATCTAGTTGGAAAGCTACCGAAAGCACTTCTCATGAGTTCCTAACTCAAAGTAAACGAACGTGCACAAGCAAACATGACAGCAAATCACACATTTTTTTATAGATTTCTTGCTCAATTCTTGGTCAAATCATGCTAGTCATAGCTTGTTGCAAAGCTATGAACAATTCACTTCTACCAAGCCATAATGCCTAAGTTTGATTCTCAGTACTGAGATCACAGTGACCGATTGAAGCTTGCCGGTTAGGGTTCAAAAGAGTCCACCAAGGCTTTCATACCCGCCCTTCCCGTTGAACAAATCGCAACTTGCCCCTCGCTAAGAAACGAATAGTAGAAAACTCAAAAAATCAAGATGCATAGTTTACCTGTAAGCGTAGCCCATTTGGTGGAGTTCATGTGGATATGATGCCGGTTGGCGATATATTCATTCCAAACCACCGTGGCAGCGACACGGGTGGTCCGGTGCGACCGCTTCAAATGCTCCATAAACATCTCTTCGAACTCCTCCGAAAATCCGTCGATGAACCGCTCCGGATTGTCCCCGAGCACTTGCATCTGGCGCTGGTGGCCTTCCGACATACAGTGACACTTGAAGCCGTTCTCATCCCGGCACTGCTTCTGACACATCTGGCAATACCACTTCAGCTTCTGCAAACCCTTGGCCTTGATCCGGTTGGCGATGGCCTTCGGCGTCAGAAACTCGTTCTTCCCCATGCTTGCTGCAGTAACCCTAACTCCTCTACAGACTCACACTCTCCAAACCTAACGATGGTGCTTCACACAGTGCTCCCTCGCAAAGCTTCAAAGAATAGAGTTGTGCGAGCAGCGGTGGGAAAAGTTGATTAAAAACTTCAATTGAAAAACACTCGCGGCGACGACGGCCAAACTCCGAAAACAAGCCGCGAGCTTCTTCGTCGTCCTTCTTCAATGACCTGCCATTCTTCTTCGCCACTCCACCCAAGCGGTTTCGCTGCTTTCGCATGTCGAAGCTCAACCCTAAACCCTAATTCGAAATTCAGAATCAAATAGCTCTGTTCCTACAGCAAGAGCACCACTGATATGTCCTAAATTTTGTTATTTCCAAGGGCTTCGGAGGGTGTCACCTGCACGTCACCAAATTAGTGTCACCTGTACCAAATTAGTGTCGCCTGCAAGGGCCACTTCATACTATGTCCCAAGTCCCATTGAGTTCTCAAAATCTGATTGGTGGAGAGCTGAAAATTGAAAATTGAGACTTCACACTGTACAAAAAATTTCAGCCCTCGATAAAGCTGTTCAGAAAGCTTTTTCGGCACCCCCGCGGTGCAGTTACAGAAAAATAAATAAAAAAAATTTTAATTTTTTTTAATTTTTTTTAATTAAAAAATATTAAAAATATTTTAAAAATATATATATTAAAAAATTCTCCAGTCTGACGTGGCACTAATAGTGCCACGTCAGATCCCCCCTCAAAAAATTAAAATTTTTTTTTAAAAAAAAATCCCTAATTGCACCACAACGCTGCAAAACTCGCGGCCTTTCTGAGGGCTGAAATTTTTTGTAATTCTACGTCCCAATTTTCAATTTTCATATCTCTCCCAAACGTCTATATGACAACACTTTGGAGGAGTTTTGGCATCAAGATAATAAGACTCAGAAGTCAAATTGGGTTTAGCAAAAGTAAAAACTCAACTTGGCCTCCAAGTCCCAACTATTGTTTTGAATATAAAATTAAAAAAAAAAAAATCATTTAAACCATCTTCATTGACCCATGAGTTTTTTACTTTTCAATCCATTTTTGAAGCGCTTAATTGCTATAAATCATTTAGAAGAGACAAATTGGGACTTAGAATTAGGACTATAACCTTTACACTATGAAGTCCCGAGTCTCACATTTGATATTTTTTATTCACCTTCTACAATCTAAGGAAGGTAGGGTTTGGCCTTGAACTAGAACTCATAAAATTGGGACTAAAGACCAAGTGTGAAATTTTCCTGAGATTAGGGTGAATGTCTATATTTGTATGAGAATTGAAAATAAATTTTCATATTTTCCAAAGTTGGAATGCCTTCGCCAAGTTCGATTAGGCTAGGCACTAGGGCTTTTTTCCAGCAATGTTTCACTTAAAAGCAATACAAATTTTTGGAATATTAGGCAATGTATCCCCCCATTTTTAGTGGATGAAATTACTGAATTGTTACATATTCTTAATACAATATTTTTCTTTTGGATGAATGTATATGTTAGATAAATAAATAAGTGTCATCTATATTTTACACATTTCATTCATTTATAAAGATATAAACAATTGCATCACTATAGAAAAGATTGTTTTTCACACAAACCAAATATAAATGAAAAAGAAACATGTAAGGCACCCTATTAATGGTACTATTTGTTCCACAATGGGGACATTATATACTAGCATTGTACTTTAACCTTTACAAGACAATGTAAGCCCCACATGCATCATGAAAGTCAAAACTTGAATTTTCACATAGTTCATGATTTTAAATGTTTTAAGTTTTGAATTAAAAAATGTATCTTCAATAATCTATTTTTCATTCCATTTGATTTATTTTTCAAAATTGTTAAAATTATAATTTTTTTAACATTTTGAAGACAGCATCTTGAAAGCTCAAAATACACTACTTTTTAAATTTAAAAAAAATCAAATCTCTCTTGATTTTAATTCAACAAATACATTAGTTTTACCATGATGTTGTTACTATTATTTCCATTTTAAAAAAATTCATATTATTTTAAGCATTTTATAATCACAATGATTTTTTTTAAAATTTAACAATCATATTATGAAAAAATGAGATTGAAATTCAAACATATATCACTACATGTGAAAAATATCAATTTTTTTGAAATGTGTGTTTTGATATAAAAATCTAATGAAGTTCGATCGAGCGCGGAATGAATTGTTTTTTAAGGGTTAAACAGTTATGTCATCATCAAGATTGCAACAATGTAAGCTATAAAGGCAGAGGTGATAAAATCAAAACACAAGTCATGCAGTTCAAGCCTACATACAAATTTGACATATTTTGAATTGAGCTCCTTAAGTTCATAATTCCTAAATTCCACCTTCTAATTTTGCATTAGTGGCACCGATGAATTCAAGACTTTGGTTGTAATTAATCATGTTTTTTGTAAGTACTTTATGTAATTTCTAATATACTACCCACTGTGGCCACTTTACTAGAATCTATACTAGTTATACTATTCTTAGTCACATTTTTAGAATGCTATAGTAAAACTAAGGCAAGTTTATAATTTTTAGCTCTAATAATTTACTAATAAACTATTTTTTTTTCTTGCATGGTTTTCTAATACTTGTACTATTGTCCCTTCATGAGAAATAGAAAAAGATAAATGATAATTATTTAACTATGTCCTTTGTATTTTTTGCAAGGTACAAAAAAAATAAGTATTAGCTCCCTAAGGACCAAATTGTGTTTTTGGCATTGATAGCAATTTTTGGTAGCTCACTAGAAATACAATTTTTATTTTATTTCTTTGAAATGTTTACACAACATGTGGCAAAGGAGTAGCTTTAAGGCACAACAATTTCCAAATTTTTTGACTACATTGTTAAAAAGTTAATGCTCGGCGGAAAGCTCATCCAGCTAAAAAAATAATGTTTTCAAGAAATAAAAGTTTGAACTTGGTTTCCTAGATTTATATATATGGAAAGCTTTGAATCATTCCATTTTGATGAACAAGATGAGAGTTATGAAGAGTTTTAGTTTATAGGCACTTATGGAAACTCTAATCTAAAATAAACTTTGAAGTCCTTTATTTAACTCAATTTTCAATATTTTTGAAAAAAAACACAATAACATTGAATGTAGATTGTTAATTACCAAATCACAACCATTTGAATTGAAAATTTTCAATTTCATAACTAAATTCTTAACAATTTAGTATTACAAATCATAATCTACCTCTTTCTACTTACTATTTTTTTAAGCATGAATATGAAATATGATTTTTTGAAATTATTTATCTATATCTATATCTATATATTTTTTTTCTCTCTCTCTCTATATTTCCAACTTATATCTTCAACATATTTTGGAGAGTAAATAGGTGTAAGATTTACACCTTTTTGTATTAAAAGTTTGAATTTTGAAAGATTAAATTTAATCATTTGGAAAGACTTGAAAATACATATTTTTGAAATCCAAGCAACAAGATCTCACAGTTGGGAAGGTTCCTTATTTTGAAATTTCAAGAGGATGTACTCTAATAAGTTAACCAATGAGTCCTATAGTTAAATTAGTTAATGAATAAATAAAGATGAAGATATTAACCTTGCTTTAGGTTTGAGTACTATTTTAGGCCTAAAAGCATTAAAAGTCTTTAGGGGTTAGTCTATGATTTTGGTAACTTGTAACTAGTTTTGACTCTAAGTATTAAAAATTAAAATCCAACTTCACATCTACAAAACAATGGTGGTACTACCAAAAGCATTAGGAAAAATTTTAGGCTTATAGAAAGCTGCAAGCTTGTATAGTAGCAGTGCAATTACAAAAAAATATTTGTATATATATTTTTAGGAATTTTATGGGGCACAAGTACCATATCAAATTGGCAATTTTTTTTTAAATAAAAAAAATAAAAAAACATTCTTGTATTTGCATAGCGGTTGAAAGTCAAATGACCTTCTATAGGATTCAGATTTTTTATAATGTTTCAAATTTGAACCCACGTGATTGTTTAAAACTACTCAAGTTAGTTCAAATAGTGCAAGATGAATGTAATAAAATTAGTATAAATCCTTAAAATGAGATTCAAAGGAAAGTTGAATGAAAGTTGGATGAAAAGTACAATATTTGAGAAAGTATGAAAATATTGAAGACCATACTACATTAAATTTATCATAAATGCTTGAAACAACCATATTAGTACACATTGCAAGTTACATAATTCCAAAATTTGTACAATTTAGCATTATTAGTTTAGGATGGAACAATTGATTTAACCCCTTAAGGACTAAGGGATAGTCTAGATTTTCAAATTATAAAAATGCATTATAAAATATAGAATAATAATTTAATGATGACTCTCAAACAATAGTTGAAAATATAATCAACAAATCACATCCATATACTTAGATCAAATAGTACACAACCCAATATATTTCAATGAAATTTAAAGTCAAAAATTAAAACTTTCTTTTCAAACCAATTGCAAATTGAAATTTTGTGATTTTCATAAGAATTATTTTCCTTAGAGTTCTAAATGTGATGTTAAAATTATAGTGATTTTTGGAGACTTTTATTTAACTTTTCATTCAAGTCATCTTTTCAGTGTCACTTTTTGGATTGAAAAAAGTTGTTTTTTGAAGTTAAATCTACCAGTATCCCAAAATATATAGGACATTTGTAAAGCAAATTGATTTCTTCAAAATCTACACTATAGGCACTACAAGAGCAAGGTGCGTTCTCAGTATAATCCTATAAGTAATGACCTTTAGGAGATTTTCAGTAAAATTCTACTAGATATACATATGTTTTCAATAAAAATTTACTAAAAGTCTCCTAAAAAGTCATTACTTATCGGACATTTACTACTAAAACTATACTAAATACACCCCTTTCTTTTGTAGTATAAGAATGTTGCAAGAATTAAAAACAATAATCTTCAAAAAAAATGTATGGTTGAAAAAATGCATTGATTTTTATGTGCTTGAGATGTGTTTGCGTTCACTATTTTTTCAAAATTTAAACCCCACCACAATCCATAGAATTATAGGATACTTGCAAAGCAAATTCTTCAAAATCTATACCATACAATTGTTAAAAGAATTAACACAAGAATCTTCAAAAAAACAGATGGTTGAACAAATGCATTAATTTTTGTGTGCTTGGAATGTATTTGCATTCATCGGTTGTTCAAAATTTAAACCCCCAGTCACTAATATCTTTTGAATTATAGAATGCTATTCAAAATTGTTCAAAATTTGAACGCCTGATCCTTAAGAGGTTAACTTGTGTGGTAAGTTAGACCCTTAACCCTCTAAAACCGCCCCTTTAACCACCGAGGGCCATGAGAATTCGAGGGTTCCAGAAGGAAGACTGTAGAGCCTCCGCCAGCCCTCTAGGAGCTTCATTCGGGCCTTCAGTCGGTTTCTAGTTCGAACGGGTTCAGTTGCTTCCGGAGACCCAGAACCTTCCATCGACTTCCAAGAACCAAAGACGACGAACACCTTGAGATTTAGGGCATCGCCATCTCTCTATTTCATTTTGCTTGTTCCTTCTGACCACTCTGACCTCGCCAGCCTGTGTGCTGCGTGTCGCTCCGTCATATGTGTCTGTGCTAAGTTATTTGTGTGGAGCGCCGGCCGTTCTCTTGTTGTTGTTCTTCTTGTTGCAGGCGGAGCACTGTTTCATTTTTTCCCAGAGTTAAATTTGCTCTCTTAGGTTTTGGGCTCCGATTGGGGCGAGACAGGAGTGGTTTTCATTTGAGGCATTTGGGGGGATTGTCGTGGAGGGCGCGTGAGGGGGGCGGAAGGCCGGCACCATGAGTGTGGTAGGGCTGGATGTGGGGAATGAGAACTGCATCGTGGGCGTGGCGAGGCAGCGCGGGATCGACGTGGTGCTGAACGATGAGTCGAAGCGCGAGACGCCGGGCATGGTGTCTTTCGGGGACAAGCAGCGTTTCGTGGGCGTGGCGGGGGCGGCGTCGGCCATGATGAACCCTAGAAACACCATTTCTCAGATCAAGCGGATGATAGGGCGTCCGTTCTCGGATCCTGAACTCCAGAGGGACTTGCGTTTGTTCCCTTTCTCAGTGTCCGAGGGTCCGGACGGATTCCCGCTGATCAACGTGCAGTACTTGAACGAGTCCCGTCAGTTCACGGCCACGCAGGTGCTGGGGATGCTTTTGTCGAATTTGAAGACCATCGCGGAGAAGAACCTGGGTACTTCTGTGGTGGATTGCGTGATCGGCGTGCCTGTGTACTTCACGGAGCTGCAGCGTCGCGCGTACTTGGACGCCGCGCAGGTGGCGGGTCTGCATCCTTTGCGTTTGATGCACGAGACGACGGCGACGGCTCTTGCGTATGGGATCTACAAGACGGATTTGTCGGACGCGGAGCCTCTGAATGTCGCGTTCGTGGACATTGGTCACGCGAGCATGCAGGTGTGCATCGCTGCGTTCAAGAAGGGTCAGCTTAAGATTTTAGGTCATGCGTTCGAGCGTTGCGTGGGTGGTCGCGACTTCGATGAGGTTCTGTTCGACCACTTCGCTGCGAAGTTCAAGGAGGAGCTGAAGATGGACATTCCTTCGAACGCTCGCGCGAGTCTTCGTCTGCGCACGGGTTGCGAGAAGGCGAAGAAGATATTGAGTGCGAATCCGATCGCTCCTCTGAACATCGAGTGTTTGATGGACGAGAAGGACGTTCGTGGTGTGATCAAGCGCGACGACTTCGAGGAGTTGGCGAAGGGCATCTTGGAGAAGGTGAGGGGTCCTTGCGAGCGCGCTTTGTCTTCGTCTAAGCTGAGCGTGGACCAGATTTTCGCGGTGGAGGTTGTGGGTTCGGGTTCTCGCGTGCCTGCGGTTTTGAAGATTTTGAGCTCCGTGTTCGGTAAGGAGCCGAGTCGCACGATGAACGCGAGCGAGTGCATCGCGCGCGGTTGCACTCTGCAGTGCGCGATGTTGAGCCCTACGTTCCGCGTTCGCGATTTCGAGGTTCAGGATTCTTTCCCTTTCGCAATTGGTCTTTCTTGGAAGGGCGCGGCTCCTGAGACGGAGGGCGAAGAGGAGGTGTCTTCGAACAACGTGGTGTTCGTGAAAGGCAATCCCGTCCCGAGCACGAAGCTGCTGACTTTTTACCGTTCGAGCACGTTCTCGATCGATGCGTTCTACGCGGAGGCCGCGGATCTTCCCCCGCACATGAGCCCTCGGATCGCGACGTTCACGATCGGTCCGTTCACTCCGACGGTGTCCGAGAAGGCGAAGATCAAGGTGAAGATCCGTTTGAATCTTCACGGCGTGGTGTCTTTGGAGGCGGCGACGATGATCGAGGAAGAGGAGGTGGAGGTCCCCGTGTCGAAGAAGGAGTCCGCTGCGGCGTTTAAGGACGAGTCGGTGGAGAAGGCTTCGCCTCCCTCTTCGGATGTCGCTGGTGAAGAGTTGGGTGCGGAGAACGGTTCCGCGGAGGAAGGTGTGAAGATGGAGACGGATGCTCCGAAGGCTGAGGTGGTGAAGAAGAAGAAGACGAAGAGGACGGACGTTCCTGTGCACGAGGTGGTGTACGGCGGTCTTCCGTCGTCTGACTTGACGAAGGCCGTGGAGAAAGAGTACGAGATGGCTCTGCAGGATCGCGTGATGGAGGAGACGAAGGAGAGCAAGAACGCTGTGGAGGCGTACGTGTACAGCATGAGGAACAAGTTGTACGAGAAGCTTCAGGACTACGTGACCGACCCCGAGCGCGATGAGATGTCTTCGAGACTGCAAGAGACGGAGGACTGGTTGTACGAGGACGGTGAAGACGAGATCAAGAGCGTTTACACTGCGAAGCTTGCGGAGCTGAGGAAGCTCGGAGATCCGATGGAGTCTAGGCAACGGGAAGAGGAGCTGCGTGGTCCTGCGCTGAGGGAACTGAGCTACTGCATCTCTAGCTTCCGCGAGGCGGCTCAGAGCAAGGACCCGAAGTTCGACCACATCGACGCGGTGGACAAGGAGAAGGTGATCAGCGAGTGCAACAAGGCGGAGGAGTGGTTCAAGGACAAGAAGCAGCAGCAGGACGTGCTTCCTAAATCTGCGAACCCTGTTCTCCTGACAGCGGAGCTGAAGAAGAAGACGGAGGTGCTTGACAGATTTTGCAAGCCCATCATGACGAAGCCTCGTCCCCCGCCCCCCAAGCCGTCTCCCAGCGCGGAGTCGAAGGCCGCCCCAGCTGGTCCCGCTCCCGATGCTTCTGCGGCGGAGCCGATGGACACGGATGGCCCTGCTCCTTCCGCAGCTGCTGAGCCCGAGTCCATGCAGACTGAGCAGTGATGTCCCCGATATAGGAAATTACCAGAGTAGATGAGTGCTTTCTGATTAGGACTACGTATTATGAGTAGATAGTTCCAGTACAGCCCCCGCACCCCCGGAGAGTCCTTTATGTTAGAGAAGGGACGTGATTGATATGAGTTACGTGCAGTGGCTATCTATTTTTTTTGAGGAGCGAAGCGGCGTCATCAGGACTATACTTTTTGCTGTCTCTGCTCCCCATCCCTCAAATTAACGGGCCTCGCAGCCTGCAGGCATTCTGATCTTGACAACGTTTTTGTATGACTTCGTGCTTTCAATCATTTTTTTGTTAGCCTTATGTATTTAGTAGAAGTTGGGGTTGTGTCGTTGGTTTTGTTGCTTTTGTGGATTCGCTATAGGTAACTAGGGCTTTCTGGATTTTGAAGGTTGTGCTTGGACGTGCTCTGTCAGCTGGAGGCTGGCGTTTGAAGTTCGTGCGAACCTACTGCGATCGGCGGTGCGCCTGGATGAGTCCCGAAATCCTCTGATCACTTCGTTGATTGGGTGGACTGTTTTGTTTTTACTTGACCTTTGTCTTTCGCTGTGCAAGCGGGGATGTAGATTATGGATCTGAAGACTGGGAAGGAATATTTCAATCAGGGCACTGTTACCTGTATGCGCGTGTGCAGTACGAGGGCTGCTTTGAACCCATCGGCACAGATGTTCGTTGTATATTTTTTGCCCCTGCTGCTTGAGACCTACTGTATTGTTTGTTCCCAGATCGATCTATGTAATGATCAGGCGTTTTTGTTTGTATTTTTTGCCAGGAAAAAAGGTTACGATAAATTGAAGAGAATCATCCATAACCATCCAGAAGTGTACGTTCATCCTTGGAACATCTAGTAGTAGTGAATTTCATCTAAACATAGTTGAATTTCTCATTTGTTGAGACCGATTTGGTGATTTCACATGTATTTTTTTTACCCATTTTTGTCAGTGCTCAAATTTGCAAACTGAAAAAGGCTGGTTGTGATTACTTCTTCGGGCTTTGCCTACGATGTTGGTGTTGCTGTGAATCTTTTTTGAGTGTCGTTTAGTGTCTCGTAACCACACAGTTGTCGGAATCCAATTTTGTAGCATTGAGCGTTCGCTTTCGACTTGATTTTCAGATTTTGGTAATGTTAACGTTTGTCTTTTCAGTTTGGATTACTCGTTTGGTTTTCGGGGACGTCTCTGGGAATGCTGACTGTCATTGAACGGATTGGCTGAAATATCTGTTTGAACCACTGGAATAACAGTTCCCATTGCTGTTCCTGGTTCTAGATATAACAGTATGAGGGCTTTGGTGAGGACGCTCCACACGTCCTGCTTTGTAATAGACTTCATTAACCCATCAGATTGATCAGAATGTAAGAAATGGGCTCCGTCCTTGGAAGTTGGTGCACGGAATTTATGGAAACTGAAAATGTATGCTGCTCAAGGTCGGCTGCTTTACATGATGCTCTGTCAGCAATGCTGTTCATGTCTTGTATATATAATGCCCTGACAGCAAATGACAAATTGGAATGGGCTTTTCTGTTCGTGACTTGTTTGCATCATTCCTGATAGGGTCCATCTGACCAAAATAACGAAGGCAAGCCCAACACAATTTTGGGACTATCGGTACAATAAGGTACTCTGCAACCATTTAACCCTAGAACGCCATGGGCGCCATTTTATGGCGCTTGGATTGTCATTCAATGAGCTGCAAAGCATTTATTGGAAGCATTTTTTCATCCCTGTTTTCTTTGTTGACTTTTCATGTTGGATTATGAAGAATATTCAATTGAGTTTGTACTCTTTACAGTGTTTCTCTTCACGTAAATGGGAAGTTAGTAAAAAAACAAATCACAAAATATGCTATTTTAGTGTATTTGGGGAAGTTATTACTCCTTGCTCCAAATCTGAAATTTCTTCACAAAAATGATATTTTTTGAGTTTGAGCCCAACTAACAAAACAAAGTTAATCTACTCTAATTTCTATTTCAATTTGAATTTTGAAAAAAATTCCTAATACTAAAATTTTTGTTGCAATTTGAACTTTGAATGTATTTTCAATGTGTACTCAATTCTAATTATAAAATGACATGGGATTTGAATTTACATTGTGATGTTTGTCATTGTAGTATACACTCATAGTGAAGTTTTCTGATTTTTCAAAATAATTTTCTATTTGATGAGATTTTTCTTTCTTTTTCTTCAAAAATTCTCGAAAAAATCAATTTTCCGTAAAAAAAATATCTAATATTTTTGTGAAGTAAAGAAGACAAGTAATTTCATCTCTAAAAAATAAATATAATTTTTTTTGTGCATATCTAATTCAAAATGGCAACAAACTAAGTGATGGGCAGTGAGGCTTGAAATTAGTGGACATGGGTCCATCATTTAGGGATTAAAGGTTGGTACATCTTTTTCATAGGCTTTTATGAACTAGAAGATTTTTAGCTCATTTTTCAGACAAAGAGAAGTAGATGCGGCATGTAACGCAAATTGTTTTGTATTTCTCCAAGCATTATTGAATTACTTATGAATTTTCAAAGGTTTCTGTCCTAGGTATCTAATCCTAACAATGAGGCCGGCAAAATGCACACACATGTAGCCCATGGAGAAATGGACAAACCAAGCAAAAACATGGGGACTTTCAATAAATAACAAGCAAGGGTCGTAAATGCAAGTATACTTATGTCAAATAAATCTCACAAATTTTGCAATTTCCATAACAAAATAGTTGGCTTACCAACTTCCAATATAATATAATGTCCATGTGTCACTATCCACTCAAAAGATTGATACAAAGTACAACAACCTTGTCTAGCCCCCCATCCAACTAAGGAAAAAATCTCACCGTCGATCTGTATAACCAAAAAATTGAACTCCTCCCCAAGCCGTCAATCTTATAAAAATTTGTTGCTGTCGATTAGCGCTGCACTAAGAGTTGCTGAGAGATTAGGGTTTAGGATTCATCTCTCTCTCTCTACAACTTTCTTGCTATATGCAACTTAAGAGAGTTAAGGTGTTGTTCAATCCATTGGAATGCCATACACCTAGGAATGTGTTGTTCACTGATCTGTCAAAATTGTTGGTAGCGCCCAATGCTTCAAAGTTCGTCGTGCTGTGAGGCACGAGGTTCTTAGAAGCACATTGTGCTCCAAGGTACACTCTTGTCTTCTGTTGTTTGCATCTTCATTGTTTTGATTCAAATGCCATGTATAATGCTAATGGCTGTGAAATTCTGAGGACTATTCCAAGCTTAGAGTATTAGCTTGTCAATAGAGAGTGAGTGGTCTTATTCTAGGCCGATGCTTTCTAATTTGTAAAAGCAAGATGACCATTTTGTCCTCTTTGTTTTCTTGAATTTTTTCAACTTCAACTTCAGATCTTTAGTCACAAAAGATAGGTAGCTAAATTTCCAAGACCTCCTTCGCTAAGAAGATCACGTCATTATTTTCTGTAACACGACCATTGTTATGAACTCATCTTGTATATTGCATTTTCTTTCATTATCTATGTCTCTTAATGTTGTGTGTTTTGTTATCACTTTTGCTCCTTAGAACTGGAACTTTTTTTGTCACAAATTCTTAAAGTTGATGCCCGTTTAGGTTGGCAACTGGAAATGGAGGCTCCTGCTGCTGCTACTACTCATATTCCTTTATAGATCACAGAGACAAAGAAAAATGGTTACCAGGTAAGAATTGCCAAAAGAAACCCTCATGCATTACAAAAAAAAGATGTAGATGATAGAGCATGTCCTAGTGATGTAAAGAACATTAGGCGCAAAAAATCTCATTTTGTGAAAAAAACTACCACTAAAAAAACTTCCCCAAAATGAAAGCAGCCTTAACGTAAGGTACTAAATCTGAATGTCACAATTTGTGTTGGCAGCTCAGACCTCTCACTTAATCACTTGAAAATAATGAAAAATTTCCTCGAGAAAGAATGCATTTTTAGCCTCTATGCTATTAAAAGAGGCGGTGCTATGATGAGACTCCAATTACAAAATGGTTTGCCAGATTATGGCTGCTTCTCTAGCCATGGTCAATAAATTCATCAAAACCTACCTTGGTTGGAATAAACTAGGAGTTGCCCCTGTTGATCACCATATCCTCAACAAAACACTATAAAATACTAGTCTCCACACTTACATTGGCATGTTTGGTTACTACATCAAAGACAAAGGAAATGATCACTTCGACTCTATTCAACAGAATGTAACTTCTAAGTAGATTGAAGAAGGTGTTGAGGAGTACGTTAAACACGAAACTTTTTTTGCCAAAAACCAAGTCATTTTGACATATAAGAATATCATTGAAAGAGCTTCCAGTTTTGTAGATTCAAATTACAAAGCAATTGGGTAGCATTCTTTTAGGCATGATCTTTCCCATGCTACAGTCAAGACAATACATCCCATTTGCTTTGTGGATTCTCCCTATTTGGCAAGGCAACATAGAATATACAAGAGCCGCTACTCTTTGGAAATGTAAGATCCTACTAGATATTGTCACCATGGATGATGTGACTCAAATCTTCTTTGAATACACAAATTCCAGATCCCGTCTTACTAACTTAGAGCGGAAGCGGCTAGTTACAACATTAAATGAGGCTCATGAAGGCACACAACATGATTATGTAGTTCCAGTTATTCTTTTCAACCCCCACCCCCCCTTTTTTTTTCTTGCAACACTTTTTTTAGTGGCTTCATTTTTCAACTAGCTTGTCTTTCTTTCTCATATTAGTATTCTTGATTTGCAAAGATAGTTCTCGGAGATGCTGGTTGAGCATTTGAGGATGTCATTGTAGTCAAAGAGAGCCAAGACACTCCAATGTCACCTACCGTAGTTGCCGAAGATACTCCTCCGGTTCCTGCAGAGAACACTGATGATATTATGTAGATATCTATTGTGTACGGTAATCAAGACACTCTTGATAGTGTTGTTGTTTAGTTTGCGGTTTTGGAGGGGTTTTTTGGTTTACAGACATCACAATATATAATGATTTCCACCCTTTGCAGTATTCATCACTCCTCTTTTCCTTGCTTAAATTTTTTTAGAGGGGGGGGAATTCTTTATGTAATATACCTCAAGAGACTGGCATTTTGGTTTTCCTCTCGTGGGTTCATGAGGTTCTTTTACATTCAGGTCCTGGAAATGGGTGCCACGTGTACAAGTTGGCAAGAAATAATTGTACTAATTTTCAATATTTTGTTCACTTTTCCTTACTATCCACTCAAAAGACAAACAATACACTACATTTGAAAATGGATCCAACTACATGCTTTAACCATTTATACTTAAATCTTAAAAGTAATATCTAATAGACTTTACTGCACCCCTACTTTATCTTCAATCCATTTAATGTCTATCACATATCCATTTTAGGACCACCTCATGTCCATAAGTCCATTTAATATCTAATTATAGGATTAATCTCAAGAAGATGGACGCTTTTACAACAAACTACTATAGAGTTAATTATAAAGGTCTCCCCAGTTTGTAGAAGGGGTATTAGAAGAAGGCTTAACCAAAAATAGTATCAATAAAAACAACACCAAACTCCATTAGACCTAGTTTTGGTGCCTCAAAGGTTTCGTCATGTTTTTTTTTCAAACTCCAAATCCTCGTCCTTCATTGCAAACACTTTATGATTAACTCTAATATGATTTTTCTTTCCTCACAATAGTAAAACCATCCATAGTTGACTACTTAAGCAATTCCGTGCATGTTCTAGAGCAGTAGAAGGCAATGTAAATTTACAGCCTTGTAGAAAGATAGACATGATGGACATTGCCAATTTTTCGTGATTTTTTTTCTTAACCTCTAAAGGACCATTGTCCCTTCAAAAGACAAATGGAATCTTGGGTAGGTACCTATGGTCTCAATTTTTGTCCTGATTTTTTAAAACTTTTTTTTAAAATAAAAAAATTGATTAGCTTTGTGGGAATATCATTTATTTTTCAACCAATGTCCAAGAACAGAAGTTGTGTCCAAATAAGGTCAAGGGAGCAAGGCAACAAAAAAATTTCAAAATTTTTAATTAAATTTTTTATTGTCATCGATTATATTTTTCTCTATATGGAAAACTTTGATTCATTTTATTTGGATTTGTTATGAGAAAGTTATGGACAATCTTGCAATTAGAGCATATTTTTTTTAAAAGAACTTGTAGGATTCATTTTTGAATGCAATTTTTACAAATTTTCAAGAAAAATAAATTCCACATGGTTTAGTTTTCTTGCTAGAACAATCTCACCATTGGAATTAGTGCATTTGAATTCCCATCTTAGAGATGTTAATAATTTAGATTTTCCTTCTATCTTGTACCTACTTCTACCTAATATCTTTTTAAAGAATAAAAATTAATTTTTTTAATATTTTATTTTCCCCTAGACACTCAACTCAATTCTTCTCCATAAAGATTTAAAGCTTCAAACTTTGTAGTGAAAAAAATTAAAGTTAAGAAGGATCAAAGTCAAATAATCTAGTCCCGCAAAGTGTTGAAAAACTTGTTTCTTTTTACTTTAAACGCAGATATCTTGCACTAGATGCGGTCAAAATTTTTGAATTTTTTCCAAACATTCTCATACTAGTTAGGTGTAAGATCCTATGGTTAGATGTGCCAAAAAAATAATTTTCAATTTTTTTAATTCTTTGCTATAGAAATGGCAGTTTTAAGTGTGTTTTTTGTAGATAAAAGGCCTTGGTGCTTCAAGGGTTAAATTCAAATGACTATGAATTTTGGAAGCCAAAAGTTGGCCTCAACCCATAACCACTATATAAGGTAGGAGACTCATAAGTTGACCATGTAGGCAACTTTTTAGCTATTTGTGAAGTTGTGTGCATGAAATTGCTTCATATTTTTTTAGATAGAAAGACAAATGAACAAGACATGAGAGAATTTTTTTGTAATTTTTGGAGGCTTGATGCATTAAAGAGAATTTTTCAAAGTCGGACACGCGTAGGTCGCTATTCCTGTTTCTAGGCAATAGGTGAAATGAATGAGAGCATGCCATGGAATTGACAATATTACTCTGAAAAGCAACAGGAACGACATTTGTTTGAGTTTGGTTCAGTCCTCATAGTATGTTTTTTTTCCTAATTCAAAGTCCACACTACAATTATGTCACATTTAACTACTTCTGGACTATTCAATAAATTATGGATTAAACATCCAAAGATCATGGAATAATAACATTGTGAGATCTCCCAATGTTTGTATAGATTTCCCGATGACCATTATTAATTTTGGACTTTCAAAAGTCCAAAAGTAGTTAAATATGGCATAATATTCCTTAAACTTATAAATTATTGAAAAAATATATATTAGAAGAAATATGTGTTTGCCTAACAAAATCTACATGATGTGTTTCTTGAGGCAAACGTAGTTTTCTTCTAGTGATACTAAATGCAATGAATACTTAACCCCTACGAGCCCAATGCGTATTTATTAAATACAGACCCTTGTAAGCTCATTCCAATCAAATTATCACCTAATAAGAGATCCAAAAAAATTGACCGTATCGATTAGTAGTGGAGACAAGCCAAGAGTTCAAGGAAAATAGACATGTCCTTTGATTGTACTATTGAAAAGATTATAATAGTCAAACAAAAAAATCTTTAAATTTTGAGAAATAATATCCCATTGTTGAGGCAGTTAAGGGTTAAGTTGCATAGTAGAATACCATCAAGGAGACCACGAGTAGTGTAAAATCACTTGTTGAAGACATCAATGTGTGGACAAAAAAATTCTCATCTAATTGAAGTATACTATGTACAATTTATAGCATTTTTATAGGCTCCATGGATAAAAGCACACTATGATTGTCCAAAATCTTAGTCATGGCAAAATTTCTACACAAGATGAAAGTTTGGAGTTAATTTTTCTATAGTCTTTGTGATTTAAAAAATAAATAAAAAATGGATCAGAGTCTTATATTTTGCATATATTAATAATTGCATAGCATATAGTGAATTTCATCTATTAATTGAATGTATGGAATACAAACATTAAATGTTTGTACTATCATAGATTTATGTTCAGCATTGTTGTACTTTTTTTTGCCTAGTTTGAGGTTTCATTTTTACAATTCAAAGAGCTAAATCCAATGCTCTAATGTTTAGGTACTTAGACTAGGCACTTAATTAGTATTTTAGGACCTAAATAAGAAAATATCCTAGCAAATGTGTGATTTTAATATGAGAGCCAAATTTTGACTTTAAATTATTTTTTCTTTATTTTAAATTTGAGAATCTATAAAAAAAAACTTTTGATTCAGATGGGCCAACATTGAATTTTGGTATAAATGATGTTTTGTCTCCATTTAGTACCAATTTTGGTACATTTTGTAACAATATGTGTACATTTTGTATTGGTTTGTATATTCAGTAGGGGTGCAACCCTAGTGTGCAGCCAACCCCATTCTAAATGCCCAAACACAGTTCAAGCCTCCAACTTTAGTATATAGAGTCTTTGGATTCCAATCATTGTAGAACTACTTTCCTACTTCCTACTTACTATTTTCTTGCTCACTACATCAGGACATGTGTCATGACTTTATATTCCCAACCTTGGAAAGAAGAAAAAAACACATTTCAAACTTTGGTTGGCGATGGGTGGTTCTACCATATATGCACTTTTGTAGTTTCGTAAACTAACCATTATAATTTGCCATTCACCATACAAGCATGATGTGTGACATTTCAAAAGTTAATAAATTGATCTAAAACCCTAATGAAGCAAGTTCACACGTTGGAATGATGAAAATTCTCTTGCTCCCTACTTCCACAGTCTGTTATGAAGCAGCAAGGTAGTTTCCTCCAATTCAATGCAAGAAATTTGTATAACCTACAAATAGGTCTGACAGGTTCAACAAATTAATTTTGCAACAAATTTATCATAATTATTTATTATAATTCTCAAATCCATTTAAAAAATTCTTGCAAATGAATTTTTTTTCTTGCACATAGTTTGTACAAATATATTAATCCGTATTATTTACCACAATTCATCAAATTGATCATATACTAAAGTCATTTCTTAAAGGATTCGAGTATAAAAAAGAAGTTATGTGGACAAAACATTGCCTTGAACCACTTTTTTCATCATGCCAAACATATGAACAATGAATGATTTACAAAGAATTTGTAATAACAAAGAATGCACATTGTTCATCCAAGAATTTGATAATTTTTTGTTGACTACCTTGGTGAAAGGGCTTGTCCTTGGTAGGATGCACATTGTAAATCTAGAGTATTTTGTCAAAATAACTTATGGCTTGCAAATGATTGAGTCATAAGACCTTTGTTTTTGGAAGTCTTATTTTTGCTTCCAATCACTACATGAATTGATTTTGAATCTTACACTAAAAACATGAAGCTTGTGTGACTACATTAGTCACATCGTTGAAGGAGAGACACTAATTGCTTTATCAGCACACTTGGACATAAGGTAACAAACTCTAAAATTGTTCACCTCCTCAAATGTACACTATGCATACATGTTACTTTTTCATAGCCTTCAACAATGTACAAACAATGTACATTGTAGGAGGTGCACAATTTTAGAGTCCTATGCCATTTCAACTTCAAAATTTCATAACTAATTCCACAAAGCTCCAAAAAATATGAAACAACTTGGGTTAGATATCAATTCCACTTCTCTTTCAAGGAAAATTTACTGAAAATTATTTCAAGAGTCTTCGCCTGTCCAAAATTCAGTTTCAGCTTTTAGGTGGGCGATTTATGGACTTGTTACCTTACTTCGTAGATTTCTTGAAGATCCCACAAGGAACCCACGTCCTGTCAAGAAGACATTCCTGAGTCGTACACAGCAACTTGGAAAATCTCTAATCCCCCAAACCCTAATCAAGCATGCGCACCGACCGCTGCGACACACCTGCCAGCTTCCATGTTTTGGAAGGGGCGGTTCACTGCAGTTTGGTCGTCGAAATTTGAGAAGAGGAAGGCAAGCTCCTCGATTGGGGCAACAGGAATTCTTGTTCAAATTCCTTGTCCCAAAAGGTTTTGGCAACTAATGCGCGCGGTTGAGCACCAAATTGGAAGTAGATCGATTGGATAGCGGAAGCGCACCAACGATAGAGCATAGTAGTTGTGGAACTCTTTTTGTGTGTTTGACTAGACTTTGGCAATTGCGAGGAGTAGCCATCGGAACCAGGAGTTTGATTGGTACAGCGGAGGTTCTCTGTTGGGGAACAAGAGAGGCTTTCGGCGCAACTCGCTCTGATCGGGCGGGCGGAATTCGGTCATTCTTTTGCCGGGAGAGGGAGAGACCATTTCATTTGAAAGCTTTGGATTCTCAAAGGGTGTTGATTTCAAAGTGATTCCCAATTTGAGGATGCGATGATGTTTGTCGCAATTTGCACCGTGGGGGATTTGGGTCGTTGAAATTAAGCGTGCGGAAGAGAGCATCGAGGCTTTGTGAGAGTGTTTGACTCAACGGACGGATTTACTCTGTAGACTTTCGTAGAGGACGGCGACGGCTTGTGAGCGGAATTGGCGACATTGGAAATTGGAAATCGAGCATGTTTTGAGGAGGAAGGACTGACAGAGGGAGACATGGCGGAGCTCGATGGGAAAGTGGCGCTCATAACAGGGGCGTCGTCGGGGTTAGGTCGGGTGTTTGCCTTGTCGCTTTCCAAGAACGGCGCCAACGTGGTCCTGGCTGCGCGGCGAAAGCAGATGCTGGAAGCGCTCTGTGACGAGATCAACGCTGTTGCCAACGAAGGGGACGACCTCAGGACAGCCTCCGGGAGGGCGGTGGCCATAGAGCTGGACGTGAGCGCGAGCGAGACTGTGATCGACGCTGCCGTGGAGAGAGCGTGGGCCGCATTCGGGTACATCGACGTTCTCGTGAACAATGCTGGAATGCGAGGTAACTCCTGTGGCGTCACCTTTCTCGCCCTGTGGCTGTGGTGCTCTTTGACTGTGATGATCTTTCATGTTGACCTCGAAATCTCCAGAATTTTTTTAACTCGTGACAGGGAACATCGAATTAATTTCAGTCCGACGGCATCATCGTGAAACGAGAACATTGAAAGCTGATCATCTTATTGGCAACCCTATGCAAAATCTAGTTTGCAGGGGAACAGCTTTGGGTCTGGTCTCTTCCCAGTTGCAAGAATTGCTTCTAACTTAATGGAATAATCCCGTGCAGGTCCCGTGCGAACCCCCTTAGACCAAGAGGAGAAGGAATGGAACGCCATCATGAACACAAACTTGCGCGGCACGTGGCTGATGTCTAAGGCTGTAGCGAAGCGATTGGTAGCAGCGAAGCGAGGAGGTTCCATCATCAACATAGCCTCCATTAGCGGTCTGGAGAGAAGCTTGTTACCTGGTGCAATGGCATACAGCATCTCGAAGGCAGGCATGATCCATCTGGCCAAGGTTCGAACCCACCGCATTTATCCATCTTGCATCTACAGTGCATAATTTAGGCGATCTGAGACGTTACTGCGGTGCCCGCGGTCGCTCTGACGCAAAGGCTCATTTCTTGACTCGTGGTGACAGGTGTTGGCCCTTGAACTTGGAAAATTCAACATTCGGACAAATGCAATAGCTGCAGGATTGTTCAAGTCGGAAATCACAAGCGATCTGTACGAGAAGAATTGGTTTAATAAGGTGGCCGCAAAAATCTTGCCGGTTGGAAAATGGGGAAGCGTGGATCCAGATTTGTCATCCGTGGTGCTCTTGCTTGCAAGCGACGACTCGCAGTACATCACTGGCAACACATTCGTCGTAGATGGTGGGCAGAGCATGCCAAGCCTCCCCATCTGGTCTTCCCTTTAACTCCCTCTGGACCTCGAGTTTCTGCACTCGTACTGACATTTTCTGGTTTACTGCGTATCGTGCATTCGTTACGGCGGTTGGATACCGTAGATAATGTGGAATTCAGAATTGAGTATGCTACAGCATCAAGCCCTTGTCTGGAAGATTAACATTACAGGTACCTTTCAATCAGTACGCTGCGATAACTGTTGGATTTCAGAGTTGCACGGGTGCGTGATACCCTGCTCTTCTGAGCCAGTCGGCAAATGACTGTTTGAGCAGAAGTTTGTGCACATCACTTGCAAAGACCGTACAAGGTGTTCCAGATCTAGGAACTTCTGTATCCTTCTGACCTTTTTATCAATTTCACTTTGATTGGTTCCCCCAATTCTGAAAACCTCTCATTAACCTCTCTGTATCTCTTTTCAGAGCTTCCTGGAATGCCAAGTTGACAGTGTCGCCTAGGCTGTTGAAATTTATAAGAAATGGACTGAACAATGTGGTTGTGAAGCATCTGTAGTTGTGGTTGAGATCTACCGGACGATAGTTTTTGGTTTTAGCATTAAAGTTTGAAATTGTAAATTGGTCAGTGCTATTTCGAAATTCTATATTGACTATTGACTTATTTTCTGTCTTACATTCAGACTTGATTTTGTTCTTGTGACGATTGATTTTCTTGAAAGCATCCTCAAGTGCTTTCTACAGGAGGTAACGCTCCAGCCTGTAAAGGCACGTTAAACTGCACAGGTCGAAACAAAAAGCTTCAGATAACAAGCATAAACCCAAATTCAAAGCATTTTGCAAGCCACAGTAGATTTTTGCAATTCAGTGGGCAAGCTCTAGAGACTTAGGATTTCTGATTTATATTTTGCTAATTTTCATGTAGTACCTAATTTTTATCCTTTTCATGTCAAACATTGTTTTGTGTGATTCCAATAAGTATTGCAAACGTAAAGGTTTTTTCTTAGTCTGGAGCGTACAAGCATGGAAGTCATTGAGAGTTTGTCTTGGTTGTAGGATCACATGTGAAAAGTGAAATTGAATTTGCAGTTTTTATTCAAGCGGTGAAGTTGCTTGGAAAGTATTAGGAAGTTTTGTTCTAAGAAAGTTTTCAATAAACCTTTTCTTGTCATGGCTCTTTATTACTTTTGTAGTTGTAAATTGTAGTTGTAATGTGGCTATTTTTGCAATGAGACATTTCTAAGGTATTTATTGTTCTCTATTCTTTTGGAGTATTGAAAAGTTGTTTCAATACGTTTCAATAATTAACCCATAAATGCCATTGAGGATGTTTTTTGGCTGATGAATGACAAAGAATCTCTCCCTGTAGGATAGAAGTGCAACTATTCATCTTCTCAATTTTGTGTGAAAAGGAAAGATCATCTATAGTAGTTTGTCTTCCAATGAGTGCTTTTGCATTATTTTAATTCAACAATTCACAATGACAAAACATATGATTTCCATGGCTATGAGTTTGTAGTTTAAGGGTTAAGAATCAAAGAAGCTTTCATGGAGAGAGAAGTTCCAAGCATAATTGCTTTAGGGCCTTGATGGTCACTATCTCTTGAAAAGATGATGTCACCCTTGAAAATCCACCCACCTACTAGTTGAATATATAGGAGCCATTGATTTTAATAGGGGAAAAAAGAACCCTCTTCCTTGCTATAGATCTTGTGTGGAGAAAATTAAAGAGGGATTGTCAATTTGATTGTCGACTTGGATACAAAAAGACAAATATAGATATTGAATACAAATATATATATATATATGAAAATACATATAAAAACCAGTAATCCATATTGTTTGTCGATGAGATTCATTTTGGAAAATACAAAGAGGGGTGAGATGGAAAAAATAACCAGGCCATTATGGAGGTGGATGAATTCGTATGCATGTACATATCTATATTTGTATGGACAACTTGTATACAAATCCAAGGGGGGGAGGACAATTAAAATAATTAAATTAAAATTAATAATTAACCACATGAGTGAGTCTTTTGAGTGACTATGCATTCTATGCGTTCAAAGACAACACCACAAACACTACCAAATAAGATTAGAACAAATAGATATTGATCTTGGGAATATATAGTGAATTTTATACGATTTTTAAAACTTAAATTATCCTTAGTAGTTAGCACAGTATAAAAGTAAATGAATGATAAAAGTAAATCACTTAATTAGTAAAAATTGATGTTTCTAATTGAATTGATTGTATGGTCTTTTTCTTGGAGTGCTTTGGATATTTCTACAAGTTTTTATGCTAGTGATATTATTAAGAAGATGGTAATTTTTTATTTTTTTTATGAGTATTGTTATTTGTTGGTTTAAATTCTTAGATTTTTTGAATTCTGTAATTATGATTGATAAATAAATAAGGTAATAATATATTTTAAACCATGTTGACTGTGGTTTATGTAAACATTTAAAAGCTTGCTACAATAAACTATACATGTTGCATGTACTCCCTCTGTCCCAAAATGTTCTTCCTGTTGGCCTTCATTTTTTGTCCCAAAATGATCTTCCTATTGTACTTTGTGAGTTGCAAATTGGTCAAATTTAACTTTTGGTTGTTCTCTAGGACTAACAAAACAATTCCAAGCGATAGTTCCCCCTCCATCTATGCAATCACTAATCAAAAGACAAATAAAATGGTTGAAGGGGTCAATCAACACTTTTTGTTTTTATTTTTTGCATCTCTTTGAATACTATCTAATTGAAGGAGATGAAGGTTTTGGGAGGCAAAATATAGGTCCATATATGGTCTTTGACTTATATTAACTACCCACAAAATGACGACCTCACACTCAATAATTAAATAACCATTGGTGCTCCTTGAAAATACCCAAAAAATTTTACTTTTCAATAATCCAAAACTACACTTCAAAAAGGGCTTCAAAACTCAAAGTTTCAAGGGCAATAGGAGTGCACCAAACTCCATATGTAGTGCAAAACAGGCTTTAAAAATGTTATTTTTAGTCTTAATCCGGAACATTTTGTCTAACAGGAAGATCATTTTGGGACGGAGGGAGTATTAGATTATGCACATGCAATTGTTTTTCTTAGGACTTTGTACATGATTTTAGAATTTTCTAGTTACCAATATATTATAGCAAGGATAAAGTGTATACGGATTGTGCATTTTCAAGGTTAATATAATATTTTTTATTAGTTTCACAATTGAAATCTATAATTGGGCCTCTAATTAGTCTGAATACTAGCGTCAATGGAATAATTATCATAATCAATTCAAATTTTCAATTAAGAACATCAATTTTTTAAAGGTATAAGCTTTTGACGTTGGTACTATTCAAGGCTAGCATGTTGAGTTATCATTTTATACCAATCCTATTGCTTACAACATTTTAGATTTTAATGTCTTAATTTTAGTATTCTATATTGAGACAACGCAACAAAAACGAGGCTAAAAGATGACAATCTACTTGTTTTTGTTGTCATCTTGAGATGTCACAAATCTTGATGCCTATAAGGATGTATGAGGTATTATTGGAGGAAATGTCCTATGACTAGACTACATTTTTGTATGATTTCAATTGTTGAATTATCATTTTTAAGAAATAGATCCAATGAAACTTTTTAGATTACTTAAGTTGAACTTAAGTTGAATCCATATTGATCTCAATTAATTGTTCAAGACTTGGTATTGTACTTTTATTTTTACTCTAAGACAATCCATTTTTAAATTTTTAAATTTTTTTTTTGCTTTAGAATGGTATTTTATTACATTTATTTTTTATTTATATATTTATATATTATTAAAAGTGATCATAATTTCATAATCCACAACTACTATGATCTATGTGAAATCTCAAGTATATATCAACCATAAATATTAAAACCCTCATAAATTATAATTTTGGTGCTCTAAATCTTGGCATATTCAAAATTAGGACCATAAAAATATAGATGCTACAAATTGTGTTATATCACACTTATCTAACATTGTTGAATCCTTAATGTTATGTTTCCACCAATTTGATAAATATCTCTTAGTCTAAAAATATCCAAGCTAGGATAGTCTTCATTCTATCCACATATTATGATATTTCACCATGTATTCAATTTAAACTTTCTTCATTCAATTCACAATCTATTTCGCCACATATTCAGTTTATGCTTTCTTGTACATAGAATTCATGATGTGAATGTAGAAGATGTAAGAAACTAAGAATGTATTCAACTAAAAAAAATGCTATTGTTTATACATCTTGTAGCTATTAAACTCATAGATTATCCTAAATCCTAAACTATGGAAGAAAACAATTTGCAAGGGAATTGCAACAATTCAATTTCAAAAGACAGTAATGTCAATGTCTACAAACAAGTCAAAGAAGAAGATTGAGATACATTCATTTGCAGCATTTGTAGGGAATATCCAATTGATTAAGTATTAACCTCTTGCGGCCATCTCTTTTGTTGGTCATGCTCATATAGGTAGATTAAAGAAAAAATCAAGCCATGCCCAATCTGCAAAACTAAGGTGAAGAAAACAAGTATCATTCATGTTGAGGGTAGACTATTTTTTGGGGGTGGTAATTCACCTTTTGGAGCTCCTATCAAGGATGGACAATTTTTTAGAGGTGGTAATTTATCTTTTGGAACTCCTGCCGAGGGCAAACCATTTTTTGGGGGATGGTAATTCACCCTTTGAAAGGTAATAATTCATTTTGGAGGAATCTTTCCGTATGCTAACAATTTTGAGGGGGGATAATCCATCCTTTGGGAATCTTGCCGAGTGCCAATAATCTAAGGGGGTGGCAATCCAACCTCCAACCTGGGAGAATCCTATTGAAGACCAACAATTTTTTTTGGATGGTAATCTATCCTATAGGAACCAATGTCAACATTGTGCAAATTTAATGAAATTGCAATTTAGAAGACTTTGCGTGTTAACCCCTAAAGGACTAGGAGGGGTTTCTAGGGAGACATTCCAAAAACTGTGACTTTTTGGTATGTTATTCAAAAAAGAAAATCAAAACTTTTTTTTGGAACTTCAACCGTACAAAGCTAAAGTAAATTATTTTACCAAAGTGTAGAAAAAATTTCAGCCCTTTTCACCGCGCGGATTAAAAGATTATAGCATTTGAAGTGAAAAAAAAAACTTTTTTCCAATCCTGCGAAACAGGGTCAGCAGACTTCGGGCTCATTGGAGTAAAATTTTTGTTCTACACAAACATGAGATTTTTGACCATTCATAAGTATATGATATTAGGTTCACTCACAAAAAAATTTAGAAGAAAATATAGAGTCTAGCTTATTCTAAATCACCCTGCAATGCAAGGAGGTTCAATGAATTGGCAATACACTAGTCATTTTTTTGTGCAATGAGGAAATATTTTATTTGAAATCCAAACGGTGAAAAATTAAAGCCTATCATTTGGAATATTTGGAAAAAATTTCAAGAAATTTGACTTCACTAATTGCAAGATAATAGGGTTTGAAATTAGAAGAAAATGTTTTATCTTGAAACTACCCCAACACAGCTAACAAAGTTTGACTCCTCGTAGAACATGATTGGACAACTAAAATGTATATTTTTTGGACAATTGTATGCCATATTTTATTAGTTACATACATGCCAAATTTCAAAATTTGATGATCTTTTTTACAAAAGATTCTCTAAAGATTCCCAAATTGCCCAAGTTGCCCAAAAAGTTCAGGGCAACATAAATTTTGACTGGGCACCCAATTGGAAAAAAAAAAAAATTTCACGAAGGAAGTATATGTTTACACATTGTGTCCAAATTTCATAAACATCCAACCAAAAATGACTTTGTAGGAACCTACCTAAGATTTCTTGCGTACGTTGAACGGACACTTGGTCCTTTAGGGATTAATAGACATTATAGTCCCTAGTTATGACTTATTATAAGTTTGTTTGATTAATGGCACTTACTTATTTTATTCAATGCCTCCAATGGTTTTCACCTTATATGATGATTACAGGTTTTTGTTACATGGATTGTAGTTAAACAATCATTATGCTAACTTGAAGACATGATTAGACTATTTTGGGTTGTTATTAATGCATTATTTCCTAGATTCAATTTGTGGTATTGGTTGTTTTATAACCACTACAAGAATTGGTGTAAACTTCCCTACTATATTGTGTAAAAGTCTACAAATTATGCTTCTTTCAACATGTCCAGAGATTCGTTCCAGAAGTTTGTAAACAATTTAAGGTTAATACCATGCTATTGATGCTAGTGGTCATTTTGAGGTTTGATATTTGTTGTAAACAATGACAAAAAAGACTAAACAAACGTCCAACATTTCATAACCTTGGTTTATGTTGAGAATCTCTACATTTGTAAGTTTGTCACATTTACTTATTACATTAATTTTGACTATTGCAATGAAGATGTGGCTCATTCCAAACCCCATTTCAACTTTTTTAAAGCATAAACATGTAAACATTCTTCATTTGGTTATTTACATCATCAATTACATTAGAATTGGGACAAAATTTTAAAGATTGGCTCCATGATATCATTAGTAGTGGTAGCACAATGTCTTTCAGCTGAATCAAACAAGGAAGAAAAATATTTATCAATATGGAGTCTATAAAAGATGAAACAAATGTAGAATTGAAAATCAATATGTATACAAGTTTAGGCTAGTTTTCATGTTCTTCCACTATAAAGCCTTGTTTCACATGCTTTTTCATGGCATGATACTAGCATGGTGCATTCAATTCACCTACACTTGTTGACTATTCAACCTCTAATAAATTTAAATATATCATACTATCATTTTAAGGTCACATCCAAAACCTCAAACCTATGCCAATCCTTGTTGTGACAACTTTGTGCACTTAAATGTCACAATTTGGGTGCTCCAAATGAAACATGACAAATTAACTAATATGACCACTAGTTAAGGCACCATAGCCACCTAATGACAACTCCATTGCAAAACCAACCCCTACATATTCTTGCCAAAAACAACAACTCCCAATATAAAAGCCTAGAAATGATTTTAGATGCAATCAAATTACTACTCAGAAAAGCTCATAATTTATTCACATGCTATCCAAAAACTCTACACTAAAAGAATAATGTTATTACACCTACTTGTGAGTTGTGACCCTTTCTAAAACCAACCCCTATATTTTTTTACCTAAAATATTCCATCTCTATCTAGGGTTGCTTTTAGATACACCTATTTTCCATCACTTTGAAAACTCATAATTTAATCATATGGAATCCAAAAAATGCATTCTAGAAGAAGCTAGAACCTCCCTTTTGAACTTCCAAGCTAGAACTTCCAACAAGATCCACACAAAAAATTAAGGAATTTGATATTATAAACCACGCTCAACAATTGCTTATTTTTTATCGCAATTAGGTGTAGTTACCTCAGAGGGATGACCAAATGGGCATGCTGGGCATGCTCTCCCCACCATCCACAATGAATGTATTCCCAGTGATATACTGCGAGTCCTCACTTGCAAGCAACAGCACCACTGAAGTCAAGTCTGGATCCACGCTCCCCCATTTCCCAGCCGGGACTCGATTCTTGGCCACTTTGCTCAGCCACTCCTTCTGGAACAGCCCGCTCGTGATCTCCGTTTTGAACAATCCTGCAGCTATGGCGTTGGCGCGAACGTTGTACTTCCCGAGCTCAAAGGCCAGCACCTGTCAAGAGAAACATTCTCGCGAGTCAGAGATGGCACCTCTGTAAACGAATTGGTGCTGTAATGGCAGAATTAGGGCAGAAATCGGACCTTGGACAAGTAGATGATGCCCGCCTTGGAGACGTCGTATGCCATTCCACCAGGTAACAAGCCTCTCTCCAGGCCGCCGATGGAGGAAATGTTGATGATGGAGCCTCCAAGCTTCGCGGCTGCCAATCGCTTCGCCACGGCCTTGGACATGAGCCAGGTGCCGCGCAAGTTTGTGTTCATGATGGCGTTCCATTCCGTCTCTTCTTGGTCTAACGGGGTTCGCACGGGACCTGCATGGGATTATTCCATCAGCAGGAACTCTTGCAACTGTGATGAGATCGCAAGCCAAGACCGTTCACTTCCAAATTAAATTTTGCATAGGGTTGCCAACAAGACGATCAGCTTTCAACATTCTCTTGCTTTTCATTCACGACGATTCCGTCGGACTGGAATTAATTCGATGGTTCCTGTGACGCGTTAAAAAATTCTGGACCTTACCGATTTCGAGTTCAACATGAAAGAGCGCGGTAGTGGTAGCGATAAAGGCTAACGCCATAGGAGTTACCTCGCATTCCTGCATTGTTCACGAGAACGTTGATGTACCCGAACGCGGCCCACGCTTTCTCCACGGCGTCGTCGATGACAGCCTCGCTCGCGCTCACGTCCAGTTCTATTGCCACCGCCCTCCCGGACCGTGTCTTGGCGTCGTCCCCTTCGTTGGCAACAGCGTTGATCTCGTTACAGAGCGCTTCCAGCATCTGCTTTCGCCGCGCAGCCAGGATCACGTTGGCGCCGTTCTTGGACAGCGCTAACGCAAACTCTCGGCCTAGCCCGACTGACGCTCCTGTTATGAGCGCCACCTTCCCTTCGAGCTCCGCCATGCCTCCCGCTGGTAGTCCTTCCCAATCCAAACGCGCTCGGTTTCCAGAACCCTCTGTCGCAAATTCCTATCGCAAGCCGTCGCCGATGACTCCTTCAATCGTGGTCCGGAACGAGAAATTATTTTAAAACTATGAGAAAATTCGTTTGATGCGTCGGTCGCGCTCACCACGATTCGCTGCCCTCTTCCGCAAATGACGTGGTGCAAGTGACGACGACATAGCCACACCTTCAGTCGCCTTCGACCAAAGCCGTTGTAAATCTAAAGCTTCCAAATATAAAACTCCTTACCACGGCAAAAGTGCGACTGAATTCAGCACACTCGATTAAAGCGAATAGCACCAAAATCAAATTCTCTTGCCGAAACAGAGCAACTCCCCGTGGCAATCAAACTCCTCCTTCGCCAGCTGCTGCTGGCAATCGCCAACCCTCGGAAAACCTTTGGGGCACACGAAGGAGCCAAACAATAAATTAACAGAAAGAAACATCTTCCTTCCGAACATAAGGAGCAATCACGGAGCCTCCACGCAAATCCAAGGTCCATCAACAACCTGCCCAATATAATAAACAATTTTACTCCAAGCTTAGAGTCTAGCATAATGCAAATTATGTTGTCAAGAATTAAAATTCAGAGCTCCAAGCTGAGATACTGTTTTATGTTCAGCTACTGCAAGAAAGCAGACGATCGAATTGCGGAGACCTCCTGGGAAGTCATATGAAGATTCAAGCAAGAATTTATCATATTCCAATCCAGAAACTAGTTACTCCCTCTGTTTCACAATAAAAGCAGTGTTTCCTTTGTAAACACTGCTTTTGTTGTGAAACAGAGGGAGTAGATTACACAGATTTCTGTGACGAAACTAGAGCAAACTCCAGATATGTTGCATTGTTCAACTGCGAGCTTCCTTGATTAGGGTTCTGATCAGCAGACTAATCTACACTGGGGCAACATGGACAACGTAGCGAGGTCTTGTAGCCAAGCACGACCAATCCTAAAGTGATTTCTGCCCCTACCCAATCCAAGCACTCCAAGCCCCTGAATGGCCTACCTTCAACAAAATTCAACAAAAGCCTTGTCCAAGAACATATCTGCTTCTAGCAACCCTAGTATTAGCCTTGGATTCGAAATGGCAAGTGTATGAGGTTCAAAGACTTTACACTCAGTTATCAAAACCTACAATCATCCTATTATTGTATTGAATTGTAATAGCTTTTGTTGAATCTTGTTGTTGGTAAAAGGAAAATCCTAGATTCTCTTAGAATGTATTTTTTGGAACTCAATTATATGAATAAACTAAAACTTTATAAAGTGTTGCAAATAAGAATAACCAAAATAGACCCTAGACTCTCACATTGTTTATTTTAAGGAAGAATCTAAATGACATGGTTCTATAAATAAATCACAATTAGGTGCAAATAGCATGTAGTAGTTTCATAGGTCATTGTCAACCATCTTTAATGGATTATGTTAAGTCAAGTCATCAAGGTTTGGTTGATGTTGTCTTCCCACGTGGCTACCTATCTCCTTGTGATGATGCATCCCCCCTCCATGTTACAATTAACACACACCTGCCGTCTCTATAAAAATTGAGAGTCATTGATCTCATAAATAAAACTCCAAACACCATTGATCTTGAAAAATAAATAATATAGATACAAATTCCATGAGATAAGGATACTCTGGGATAGATGTATATAGAAGACAAATACAAATTCATACATATCCATATGGAATATGGATACAAAATATATACAAATAACCCACTAATATATCCCATATTGATTGGTGACCAAATTGCTCCTGAAAAATGAAAATATGTGTAGGAGGGATACTTACCAATTAGTAATATGAATTAATTAATTCACTTTTTTGGAAGGCAAGGGTGTACTACAATAAAAAAATCATTTGAAACTAATTGAATTGCCCCCTGTGAATAACTATTCATTCAAAAGACATGCTGTATTTGTATATAATAATTTTATGAGGTACTTGTTAGAATGTCTTCAATGGATTATATGAAATTAAGCTATTGTTGAATGATGCTGCAATTAACTCCTCATATGTCTTTCTTACAAGATGGGCATCTCTCCAAAGCGCTATTTTTTGCTATTGTGCCTAGTTACATTTATTAGACTAGTCAAATTTTTATATTTTCTTTTTGATAAGTGAAGCTAAGTTCAAATACACCAAAGAACATGGCATTTGGATATTGTATGCAAAATTTATTAAGGGTCCAAATTTTTTTGGTAGAGGTTCTAAAATTATTTCTTATACAAGTACATATTGATTTTGGAGACGTACACAAAGTGATGATAGCACTTTTGGGTCAATGGAGCATTTGGAGTTTCCCATCTTAGTACTTTCACAAGACTCCTATTAAACTATCTTCAATGGATTATGTAAGATCCAACCATCAAGGTTGGGATGATGAAGTCTCGCAACATAACTACCTTAGTTATGGCAATTTCAAGGGTTACATGTTAAACTATCTTCAATAGCTTATGTCAAGTCAAGCCACCAAATTTGATTGATGTAGTCTTCCTACATGGCTACGCTAATGAATTGCAGTTCAAGCAAGAATTTAGTTGAGATAGTTTTACAAATATATAGAATTCCAACTATCCACTTGGCAATGATGTACAATTTAAGCAAGAACTTGGATGGGACTCTAGATAGGATGGTTTTGCAAACAAGTATTATTCAGACTATCTACTTTGATGATGATGTGTCATTCAATGAAGAACTTGGATGTGATTCTTTTGCAAACATGTAGCATGTAGACTATCCACCTAACAATGATGTGTTGTTCAGGTAAGAACTTAGATGTGATTCTTTTGCAAGCACAATGCTTTCATACTATCCAACTGACAATGATGTGCTATTTAGGCAGGAACTTGGATGGGATGCTTTCATACTATCCAACTAGCAATGATGTGCTATTTAGGCAGGAACTTGGATGGGACTCTTTTGCAAACACAAAGCTTTCAAACTGTCCACCTAGTAATGATGTGCTATTTAGGCAGGAACTTGGATGGGATTCTTTTGCAAACACAAAGCTTTCAAATTGTCCACCTAACAGTGATGTGCTATTTAGGCAGAAACTTGGATAGGACTCTTTTGCAAACACAAAGTATTCAAATTATCTACTTGGCAATGCCGTACTACTCAAGCAAGAATGAATATAGATGGGACAATTTTGCAAACAAGTAATAGTCAAACCTTCTAAGTGGTTGAAATTAATGAAGTGCTTTTTTCTACAATAGTTGATGAAACACCCTACTAAATGAAAGTACTAAAAGTGCTAGAATTGAAAATTGTTGTTTTCTTCAATTCCACATTATAAACAATTTGTTACTTATAAATAGTTCATAGAAGTGTTTCTCTATTAATCTTGTAATACACTTGATCCATTTCAAAAAATTTGGACATTTATGCTTTTATCTTTGCCCTCTTCAATTTTAGATTAAAAAAAATGTGTTACAAATGAATAGTACGTAACAGAGTTTCTCTACTAATCCTTGATCCATTTTTAAAAAATTCAACATTTTTGCTTTTATCTTTGTACATATAAAGATTTACTTTGATCATTTCATTGTATGGTTATAAATGGGCATTTAAAAAAAATTCAAGCATTACTTTGGATGAATGAGAAGAGTTTCAATCAATTTGGGCGAATCATTAAGAGTTGCTCTAAAACATTTTGTTTCATCTCTGTCAGACGAGATCGGTATCTCGAATCAACAATTCGAATCAACAATACTGACTAGTTGCCTTCTTTTCACAAGTTGGTCTCTTTTGTAAGCTCTCCAACCGAATTTCCCCCAATTCCCCTCAAAGTAATTCACAGCTCATTAGCATTCCACATAGAAGGTGGGCAAATTAACCTTTAACCCCTTGAGTGCCCCAACGCCTCAAAATGGGGTGCCCAGGGTTGAAATTTTATGAAAATAAACACCCTATGAATTATGTACTCTCACAAGTTTGTACTAGCACATACAAGTTATGAATTATGTACTCTCACAAGTTTGTACTAGCACATACAAGTTATGAATTATGTACTCTCACAAGTTTGTACTAGCACATACAAGTTATGAATTATCTACTCTCACAAGTTTGTACTAGCACATACAAGTTGTTTATAGGTCATACGGAAGTACTGGGTGATCATTAACCAAGTAATAGGGTCCATGGGTTTTCCATTTTCTGCGTTCTAGGCTATAGCACGTGGTCCTACGTAACGTGATGGGACTGATGTAATTCTGCCCAAACCAATGAACTTTGGGGCACCAAAAATACTAGTTTCACTTCAGTGATAACCCCAAAAATTTGAGTGGATGCCCGGGTATACTATACCTAGCACGTACCAGAGTTTCATCCCCCAAAAGATACGTATTTCATTGAAATTGGTAACCCCGAAGTGAATGAACCCCCCAAATTCCATTGAAATCTCAGAAGTCAAACGTAGTTTGACCATTATAATTTCAAAAACCGCATGGTGAAAAGGTCCGAAACTTGGCCACCTCGTGCGAATGCAAGTCCTTCGCCATTTCCAGCGGTCATTCCTCTCGGATTGTCCGAACCAATCCACGGCGTACAATTACGTGAACACTGGTCCTAGCGAGGCTGAGTTTACTCAAAAATCCCTGGGCGCTCAGGGGTTAAGCGCTCCGACGTCCATTTTTTGGACGATGAACAGAGGGCTTGCAGGGTTAACAACAGCACTTCAGCAACCCCAGACAATAACCGATTAGCCTCGCCGGATCCGTCAGCGACCCGCCACACCCACTAATAAAAGCATCGCAAGCAGACCTCCAAAACAGTCACTAAAATGCATTAAAACATAACTAACACAAAATGAAACCAAACCTATAAACCCAAATACAAATCAGAGGAAACGAAACTCTACTAAGTAGAACAATAATGAAAATACGAAATAAGGAACGAAAAAACCAGCCGGTCCTCCCTCGAGGATCAACTTCGACCTTCATCGCCCTCCAACGCCCTCAAAAGCTAAACCTGTATAAACCGGAAAAAAAAAAAGACATACCAATAATCAACCCAGGCATTTACTAAATAAATAAGGCTAACACAAAAATGATTGAAAGCACGAAGTCATACAAAAACGTTGTCAAGATCAGAATGCCTGCAGGCTGCGAGGCCCGTTAATTTGAGGGATGGGGAGCAGAGACAGCAAAAAGTATAGTCCTGATGACGCCGCTTCGCTCCTCAAAAAAAATAGATAGCCACTGCACGTAACTCATATCAATCACGTCCCTTCTCTAACATAAAGGACTCTCCGGGGGTGCGGGGGCTGTACTGGAACTATCTACTCATAATACGTAGTCCTAATCAGAAAGCACTCATCTACTCTGGTAATTTCCTATATCGGGGACATCACTGCTCAGTCTGCATGGACTCGGGCTCAGCAGCTGCGGAAGGAGCAGGGCCATCCGTGTCCATCGGCTCCGCCGCAGAAGCATCGGGAGCGGGACCAGCTGGGGCGGCCTTCGACTCCGCGCTGGGAGACGGCTTGGGGGGCGGGGGACGAGGCTTCGTCATGATGGGCTTGCAAAATCTGTCAAGCACCTCCGTCTTCTTCTTCAGCTCCGCTGTCAGGAGAACAGGGTTCGCAGATTTAGGAAGCACGTCCTGCTGCTGCTTCTTGTCCTTGAACCACTCCTCCGCCTTGTTGCACTCGCTGATCACCTTCTCCTTGTCCACCGCGTCGATGTGGTCGAACTTCGGGTCCTTGCTCTGAGCCGCCTCGCGGAAGCTAGAGATGCAGTAGCTCAGTTCCCTCAGCGCAGGACCACGCAGCTCCTCTTCCCGTTGCCTAGACTCCATCGGATCTCCGAGCTTCCTCAGCTCCGCAAGCTTCGCAGTGTAAACGCTCTTGATCTCGTCTTCACCGTCCTCGTACAACCAGTCCTCCGTCTCTTGCAGTCTCGAAGACATCTCATCGCGCTCGGGGTCGGTCACGTAGTCCTGAAGCTTCTCGTACAACTTGTTCCTCATGCTGTACACGTACGCCTCCACAGCGTTCTTGCTCTCCTTCGTCTCCTCCATCACGCGATCCTGCAGAGCCATCTCGTACTCTTTCTCCACGGCCTTCGTCAAGTCAGACGACGGAAGACCGCCGTACACCACCTCGTGCACAGGAACGTCCGTCCTCTTCGTCTTCTTCTTCTTCACCACCTCAGCCTTCGGAGCATCCGTCTCCATCTTCACACCTTCCTCCGCGGAACCGTTCTCCGCACCCAACTCTTCACCAGCGACATCCGAAGAGGGAGGCGAAGCCTTCTCCACCGACTCGTCCTTAAACGCCGCAGCGGACTCCTTCTTCGACACG
Source organism: Antitrichia curtipendula (assembly GCA_951230915.1). Lineage (NCBI taxonomy): Eukaryota > Viridiplantae > Streptophyta > Bryopsida > Hypnales > Leucodontaceae > Antitrichia > Antitrichia curtipendula. The sequence goes on from OX579642.1 coordinate 22,686,639, forward strand.
GGGACCTCCACCTCCTCTTCCTCGATCATCGTCGCCGCCTCCAAAGACACCACGCCGTGAAGATTCAAACGGATCTTCACCTTGATCTTCGCCTTCTCGGACACCGTCGGAGTGAACGGACCGATCGTGAACGTCGCGATCCGAGGGCTCATGTGCGGGGGAAGATCCGCGGCCTCCGCGTAGAACGCATCGATCGAGAACGTGCTCGAACGGTAAAAAGTCAGCAGCTTCGTGCTCGGGACGGGATTGCCTTTCACGAACACCACGTTGTTCGAAGACACCTCCTCTTCGCCCTCCGTCTCAGGAGCCGCGCCCTTCCAAGAAAGACCAATTGCGAAAGGGAAAGAATCCTGAACCTCGAAATCGCGAACGCGGAACGTAGGGCTCAACATCGCGCACTGCAGAGTGCAACCGCGCGCGATGCACTCGCTCGCGTTCATCGTGCGACTCGGCTCCTTACCGAACACGGAGCTCAAAATCTTCAAAACCGCAGGCACGCGAGAACCCGAACCCACAACCTCCACCGCGAAAATCTGGTCCACGCTCAGCTTAGACGAAGACAAAGCGCGCTCGCAAGGACCCCTCACCTTCTCCAAGATGCCCTTCGCCAACTCCTCGAAGTCGTCGCGCTTGATCACACCACGAACGTCCTTCTCGTCCATCAAACACTCGATGTTCAGAGGAGCGATCGGATTCGCACTCAATATCTTCTTCGCCTTCTCGCAACCCGTGCGCAGACGAAGACTCGCGCGAGCGTTCGAAGGAATGTCCATCTTCAGCTCCTCCTTGAACTTCGCAGCGAAGTGGTCGAACAGAACCTCATCGAAGTCGCGACCACCCACGCAACGCTCGAACGCATGACCTAAAATCTTAAGCTGACCCTTCTTGAACGCAGCGATGCACACCTGCATGCTCGCGTGACCAATGTCCACGAACGCGACATTCAGAGGCTCCGCGTCCGACAAATCCGTCTTGTAGATCCCATACGCAAGAGCCGTCGCCGTCGTCTCGTGCATCAAACGCAAAGGATGCAGACCCGCCACCTGCGCGGCGTCCAAGTACGCGCGACGCTGCAGCTCCGTGAAGTACACAGGCACGCCGATCACGCAATCCACCACAGAAGTACCCAGGTTCTTCTCCGCGATGGTCTTCAAATTCGACAAAAGCATCCCCAGCACCTGCGTGGCCGTGAACTGACGGGACTCGTTCAAGTACTGCACGTTGATCAGCGGGAATCCGTCCGGACCCTCGGACACTGAGAAAGGGAACAAACGCAAGTCCCTCTGGAGTTCAGGATCCGAGAACGGACGCCCTATCATCCGCTTGATCTGAGAAATGGTGTTTCTAGGGTTCATCATGGCCGACGCCGCCCCCGCCACGCCCACGAAACGCTGCTTGTCCCCGAAAGACACCATGCCCGGCGTCTCGCGCTTCGACTCATCGTTCAGCACCACGTCGATCCCGCGCTGCCTCGCCACGCCCACGATGCAGTTCTCATTCCCCACATCCAGCCCTACCACACTCATGGTGCCGGCCTTCCGCCCCCCTCACGCGCCCTCCACGACAATCCCCCCAAATGCCTCAAATGAAAACCACTCCTGTCTCGCCCCAATCGGAGCCCAAAACCTAAGAGAGCAAATTTAACTCTGGGAAAAAATGAAACAGTGCTCCGCCTGCAACAAGAAGAACAACAACAAGAGAACGGCCGGCGCTCCACACAAATAACTTAGCACAGACACATATGACGGAGCGACACGCAGCACACAGGCTGGCGAGGTCAGAGAGATGAAAACTCGAAGGAAATGGAAGCCATGCCCTAGAAGGCCGGTGCTCAGAAGAATGGGTCTTCGGTTTTGTTCCTGGAAGTTGATGGAAGCTTCTGGGTCTTCCGTCGGAATGCGCTTCCGTTTCCTGGTAAATGGAGGTGCGACCATTTCCGTTTTAAATAGTCTTCCAACCAATTTATTAACACGGCAACGACATTCTTGGTTTCATGTTCTCGTTTTCATGTGAGGATTCTTATTTGGTGAAATAATTATTTAGGGAAACAATATATGCATTGTTATATATTTTCCACCATATGATCAGTGATAAATGCGGATCATTTGAATTTACGAATCCTTTTTTTTTTTATAAAAGGTATAAGGTCTAACTTGTGGAATCACTTTCCTTTTCATTTGCTTGAGGTTATGAATTTTAGATTTGGGAATGCTAATGGGACAGCATTATAAGTTTTCTTATGATTCATCAATTCACATTGTAGTTATGGAAAGAATTGGATATAAATTTTAAGCTTGTGGGGTTCAGAGGAGTTCAAAATACAATCCATGTGAGGAAAAAATATTCTTCTTTAGATTGAGTGAAAAACTTTTGTTTACACTTGAGCCAAGTCAAGTGTAAATTCAAAATTTTATTCTACTTTAATAAAAACTTAGGTCAAAAATCAACTACAGGATGATTTTTGCCTCCAGTTTTTTTTAATAGGTATTTTGTATATGTAATAACCATATTTCAATAAAAAAAAATTTAACTAAATATTTGTATTCTTTTAGTTTGAAATCGATACAAAAAGCAACACATACAAAAAGGTATAGATATGCTTTAGGTGAACGCCAACGGATGGAAATTAGGTGGCAACGAATGGGTGTTGGGCACCAACTGATTACCAACAGGTGGATGTTGATCGCCAATGAGTGGATGCTGACTTCCAACGGATAGATGTTGAGCTTTAAAGAGGTGTTGTTGAACACCAACTTCTATCCGTTAACACCTAACACCAACTTCTATCCATTAACATCTAACACTAACTTCTATCCGTTATCGTCTAACACCAACTTCTTAACATTCAAGTTGTAATGGCCCGGTGTCCAACATACACCCCTATTAAAATACCGCTTATCATATCACCTAATAATACTATATATAAATTATGAATTGATATTATTCTAAACCTCAAATTTAAGTCCTAAGATTATGAATATAAAATCTTGTAGGTTTGTTTGTTTCTATTTGAAGGACGTGTATGACAACTTCGATTTGTTTGCACAATAATATTGGTTCAACTACTATTAACGTCACTTGTATTCTACTACCATAAGTATAGAAGATTGAATGATATGTAGTTTTCATTGCATGGTGAGCAGCCAGGTAGCACAAAAAACTTCTTTAAAAATCATTTAAAAAATAAATAAAAATTCAAAATTGATTTTCTAAATTTCTATGTACACGAAAAACTTTGAATCATTCCATTGTGATTAATGAGATGAAAGTTTTAAGGAGCTTTAGTTGTGGGTAGTTTACAATTAGTTATGAAATTTCTATTCTAAAATAAACTTTGAAGTCCTTTATTTTACTTAATTTTTAGTATTTTTGAAAAAATAAAATAAAATCGGTTTAGATTGTTTATTATAACATTACAACCATTGGGATTGGCATTTCAATTTCATAAATAAATGGTTAATAGTTCAGTATTTTGAATCATTCTCTACTTCTTTCTACTTATTTTTTTTTTTCTATATGTTGTACAATTTCAAATGATCTAAATTTTTTCAAGCATGTAGCCAACTTTCATTGAAGAACAAATCCAAAGAGTAAAAAACATTTTGGAAATTTTTTCATAAAGATCTGACCTTGTGAAGTGCAGCTGCCCGGGTTTTTGTAGGGGCAAAAAAAGATTTTTGTTACTTCAAATGCTAATATCTTGCAGTCTACACAGTGGAATTTTCTGAAATTTTTTCCATATCTTTTCAAACTAGTGTACTACAAGATCTTCTGGGTTACATGTGTCTAAAAATATTTTTTTTCTAAAATTTGGTATTTGTATTGGAAATGGCAGTTTTGGAGCGTTTTGGGTGAAAACATAGTCAAAAAGCTTTAGAGCTTAAAACTTCTAAAAGTGAAACTTTACAAGTTTAATTTTGAAGCTATTTATAACTTTAAAGAAATTCATTTAATTTTTCAAAAATTTACTTACTTTAATAGCCTTTGAAATATAGGCCCATGCAAAATTGCATAGCAAATTTTTTAAATTAAAATATTATTATTATATTATTTTTCCAAATAATATCTCATTCTAATCTTCACCTTTAGCTAAAATATTTCAATTTATTTAGAATTAATTTGAAATTTAAACAATTATTTAAAAAAAATTATGGCTATTATACAAGTTAATTCAATTGGTGCACTAAATTAGATAGATACAATATAGTATATAGTATATAGTATATAGTATACACTATTTTCATACCATTTCAAGTAGTGAATTTTTCATTTAAAACTCTACCATTTCATCTAAAATCATCTAGCTTCCATTTGAATTTCATCTATGGATCATACTATTAGAAAAAATCTAAACCCTGCAGAGGGCCGCTAACTTTTCATTTTTGGCCCCTCCCCGCAGTTCAAATACAGAAAAACAAAAAAATTATATATATATTTTTTAATTTAAAAAATCAATTTAAAAAAAATAGTCAATCTGACATGGTGGTGATGTAGGACTACTAGTGCTATATCATCTTTTGATAAATAAAAATAAAATTTAAAATAATTTTAGTTTTTCTTTTATAATTACACCACTGCCATCTAAAACTCGTTATCTTCTTGAGGCCTAAATTTTTTTCTAATGCAATTGGATGACATTCATCCCAAATTATTTGGATTGATATTCAACAATATATGCACTAAATTTCATGACATTTAGAAATATGAGTCAAAATTTATCGCCTAATATGGTGTGTTTTTTCGTAAATGGGCAATCCGGGCGTATCAAAAAAAATATCTTTTTTCAAAAATAAAAACTTGAAATTGATTTTTTAGTGTTATATATATATATATATATATATATATATATATATATATATATATATATATATATATATATATATACACATGTATGTACGGGAAAGCTTTGAATCATTCCATTTTGATCAATGAGTCAAAAGTTACGAGGAGTATTTGTTTGTGGGTAGTTATGGATTCTCTATTCTAAAAATAAACATTGAAGTCTTTTATCTTATTCAATTTTGAATATTTTTTGAAAAAAATAAAATCATAGGATGTAAATTGTTTATTACAACAGTGAAACCATTGAGATTGACACTTTTCAATTCTATAACTAAATTCTTAGCAATTTAGTATTTTGAATCATTCACTACTTCTTTTCTACTTACTATTTTTTTCTATATGTTGTATAATTCCAGATGATGTAAAAATTTTCAAGCATGTAGCCAACTGGTCTAGGAAAAAGAATCCAAAGAAGCACACCATTTGGGACATTTTTTAATAGAAAAGTGAGCTTGTGGAGTACAACTGCCCTGTTTTCTGCAGGGCCAAAATAATGATTTTACTAAATTTGAGTGCTTTTGTCTTGCAATCCACACGATGGAAATTTTTGAAAATTTTACCACATGTTTTCAAGTCAGCACACTACAAGATCCTACAATTACATATGTTAAAAATAGTGTTTTTTCAAAAATTTGTTACTTGTGAAAAAAATGGCAATTTTGGAGCGTTTTTGGTGAAAACATAGTCACAGTCCTCTAGGGATTAAAGTGATACTTAACACCTCAATGCCCGTGGCACACATTTTAATGTTGACAAAACTTTGAAGTTCAATAAAATCTTATCAAATCACTACTTTTAGTATTTTTTCTTTGAGGAGAATACCTTTCAAAATCTATCCTAATATCAAAAAGTGGATTTTGAAAATAGTATATTTAAATTTTTCTACTCAAACTTTTGTGCAAGGATGTACATTGCAAATCTAAATTTTTTTAGTATTAATGGGTCATGGAAATTAGTTTCAAATATGTCATGTCTTGTGGAAAAAATGACATTAGAAATTTACTTTAAAAAGTTGTAGAGTAGATTTTGAGAAGCCATAAATTGATTGTGATTATACATGTCATGTCTTTCAACTTCAATTTAGATTTGACATGTAAAAAGAAGATTGATAAACTTCAAATTACTTTCAATGTTTTAACACACTTTTGGTCAAACATTATAATCTTTCAATCCATAAGTGATATTTTTGTATTTTCTTTTCCTATCATGTGATTCATGATATGTCTACAATAGTTTGAATTCATATATTTTCATTTTTTTTAAATTGATGAAACTTATCAAAACTTTGACATTTTGTTTAATTTAGAACAAACTCCAAGACCCTCAAAAAAACCCTTAGAGATTTAGGATTTAATATGAAAATATATAAATTCCAGAAATTATTTATTTCAATACTAACACCACTAAAAAAATCTTCTAAAATGATGGACAAAAATAAATTCATGAAACTTTTTAAGAAAATGAACACTTTGATGGGGTTTTTTTTGGAAAATAATAAAAGACTAAAAGTAAATAAATTGTCCAATTTTTCAAACTTGAAGGGATTTTCAGTCAACTATTTACATTCCAACAGGAATAAATCTTCAATTCATATGCTAATAAAAATATTAATTTAAGCATTGTAGTGTGACAAAGATTTTTCTATTTTATCATCAATCTTGACATGAATATGTGAAATCTTATTAGATGCCTTCACATTGCAATTATTGACTAAATTTTCTTTTTGAAGCAAAGAATAATGGGGAAAAGAGAAAAAATGGCAAAAGTAGACATTGGATAGGGAAATATTTATACATAGAATTTTTTTTTAAGGTATAGAATTGTCCTACAACCTTAGATGTGAATCTTGATTTTTTGGGACCTCGGTATGATGCAAAAGTTGTAGTTTGGGAAAACCACCCAAATCTACCTTCTTGGGAAGTTTGGGTCAAATATATGGTTGAGGTGATAAATTGAAAAAATTTAGTAGTTATTATATAATTTTTATACATAGGAGAGTTTGCAAGATCAAATAGTTAATCCCTAAGAGTCCCCACATCTCCGAAGTGGACCAATGCTCTTTGGCCAAATTTGATTCTAAATTTAAAGTATTGTATTTATTTCTAATTTTGATTTAAACTTGGAAAATAAAGCTTTATTTTTATAGTCATTATTGTTATTTTCACAAGTGTTAAAATCTCATACGTGTAATAGAGATTTGCACTCTTGTAAAATATACACTAGCAAGTGTTTAGTGGTATGAAATATCTAGCTTCCTACTGTATTGATTTGACTTTGATGAGTGATAAAGTTGAAAAAATTGTAATAGAATTAAGAAGAGTTGAAAAAAATTGTGAGATTCAAAGATACTAAGAATGCACTTGAGACTTTGAAGAATTTTTTTGATCAAAGACCTAAAGATGTTGTGTACTTCATTAAGCGTATCGAAGCACGTTAAAAGGGTTCAAGTACAATCTTGATGTGTAGAAGAATTTCATCAAATTACTATAGATTCTTTCTTTCAACTAGCTTGAATGAATGATGGCTCATATTTTTTGTACTTCTATCCTTTATTTTTGTAAACGTTATATATTTATTTTTTATTTTTTGTCAATTTTTATTTTTATAAATGTTATGTATCATCAAGATCAATTTTCATACAAGTTACATATTAATATTTTACAATATTGTTTGCACCCAAACCCTAACACTTATAGAAGGTTGATTATAATGCATTTCAAAACTTTGAAAAAATCCAAAACTTCAATGAATTATTGCAATTAGATGCTCCATGAGTTAGAATCCAAATAAGACAATATTATTATTATTATTATTATTATTATTATTATTATTATTATTATTATTATTATTATTATTATTATTATCCTTTCAAATTGATTTTCAGATTTAAATTTCAAAATATTGTTTCTTACTCCAACTTCTATATTTTTTTCAAAATATAAAATTATTCCAATATATATTCTAGTTGATAAAAAGCTTATCTGTTTATTACACTCCAAAAAATCAAAATAATTGATTTCCCTCCAAAATTTTCAAATATTAGTTTTTGTAGAATCACAAAATTATCAAAACATTATTTTTCAATTTTATAAAGAAAACTTGATAATGGTAATTTGAATGAAGATATCGAAAAGGGTGATTGGAAATGATGTAAAAACAAAACTATTATTTGAATTTTTTTCAAATTACTCTTCATGGCTACTTTTACCTCTTAGAGAAATTTCAAATCAAATGATTGTTTTTTAAATATTGATCAAATTGTTCCCACTTATTAGTTATTAAATAATGTTTATTATAATTTATTACAAAAATAATAGAGATTTTCTGCTATAGTAGCTCACTAATAGTCTCACAAAACAAAATATTACATTGAAATTTTAATATGATTTAAAAGACTAAATTGAGTTCAAAATCTAAGTTTGACAACATGGCAAAGGGTTGTTGAAGAGAGTGATGTCCTTATTACCATTGGATTTATTAAATTAAATTCTACAACTTTTTTGCATTTTTTTTCCAATTGGAAGATGTTTGATATGATGATTTTAATGTATACAAACAATTAAATGCTAATAATCTATCACCAATTGTTTGATTGATCATGAATACTCAAAATTGTTTGCATAAAATTTTCTAAGTGGTATTCTAGAGAGTCACCAAACTTTTGTTCCCTTCGTACCCATCAAGTAGAACAATTCTTGCAACCATGTTGCACCGTATTTAAAGTTGCAAACATTCCACAACAACAGTTAAAAGGTCTTCTTGGTAGCACTTCAAAAGGTCCCTATTGGACAGAGTGGGTTTCTTAGATACTTCCATGTTATATGTAATTTACTTGTACTCAATGTTTTCAGAATTTGCCACCAATGGCTTTTGTGTTCCGCTCATGCAGATTCTCCTGACTGAGCCGCCGACGTGCTAACTAACACAGCTGACAACTGTTGTTATGTGAGTACCCTGCTTATCACAAGGTCCTTGCCTTTACAGCCTTTCACACGGGTATAAAACTATAACTATATTCAGGACACGTGGCACAAGACTTTATAGGTTGCAATTGAGAAAAATCCGGATTACTTACCTTAGGTTAAGTTACCCGAGTTTAGTCTCCAATTGAAATAAAGTGTTTCAAGTCCTGCGTTGTCAAATCGATCTCTGTTCAACGAAATAAACTTTAAAAACTGCTGCGTATATCTCAGTACATTAGCACACATTATTGCCATTCCAGTGCTTGACATGATACTGCATGAAGAAAACATAATGTACGTCTCACAAATAACGAGAATGTCAAAATCTTTTTGCACCATAATTCTCAAGGTTAGATTTCAAGCATAGAATACATGATATTAGATAATACCGATACAACACAGAAGTGGGGATAGTCTACAAAAAAAGTGCTCTTCACAGTCAAATTTCTGTACTTCCGTGAATCTACACAATATTTATGATTTCCTCTGTTTCTCAAGGCTTTACAATGGTCGCATGTCACTGTCACTGTTTACATCAGACATGCTCGACTGAGTAGTACTGTCTAATCTCAAACATGCGCTGACTGCTGCCGGAGCACAATGCAGTGAGAGATGGCATTTATCACCTCAAATACAAAGAGCTGAACCACAGGGAGAACAGCACAAACTCACTGACAACAATCGCAGGTGATCCAATTCCCAATACTGGAACAATGTCTACACGGAGCCAAGACTCCACTAGTCCACCAAGCAAGGCTCCTGACACTAACCCTCCAATCGTGATAAGAGATGCTTTTCCTGAAGACATGACAAGAAATCAAAATGTGATTCTTTGTTGGTGTGTATGCAGATCAAATAATAGCAGAGTGAGCTTTGACAGTTTCATGGTTTCTGTTACTCTGAGGAACAAGACTCCAAACACAATGTACGGTCAAAAGAATCCGTGAGTAATATGGTGAAAGCAGGGTAAGCATAATGAACACTCCAGTCAGATTGTCACTCGAAGAGTCTCACCTAATTTGATATTTTGCTTCCTTAAGAAGAAAATAGCAAGACCGAATCCAATAGCCAATATAAACCCTGGTATATCCTGACCAGTAGCTGCTCCCTGATTCGAGGAAGACATGGCTCCAGTTGCGAAAGTCCAAATAATCAAAGCTGCAAATAGTGCTGATTGAGTGCCAAGTTCCGAAGTTGAAGGTGTCTGAAGAGAGACAGGTGCACTCTTCAAGGTCTTCTGCAGCCATTCTGGTCCAACACCGGAAGAAGAAGACTTGGGCTTTCGAACGTCAGCATAACGAACAGCACTGTTAACAACTTTTCCAGATCGCCGCTGTGACAGACTTTGCATCAATAGCATATCATATGCTGCCTCGACCTGCAAGCAAATCATAGCCACAACATCTGTGAATTGTTGAAATAGCAATAAAACTAAGACTAAAATAAAGGTCACGCAACAGAGCCCACAAATGCTGACCTGCATGACTTGTTCTTGATCACCACCACTCCTATCCATCATCAGCTTCTTAGCTTTCAGTATCTCTTCAAAGGATGCACCTTCTCCGACTCCAAGCAGCTTCAATGCATTCTCCAGAGACATCTCTGAAGACTGGGGTTCATCTGCTGTTGAGTCATTAGCTTTTGCTATTACACGCCGTTTCTGTTGACCATTTTCGCCTGCTAACTTCCAGACACCATTCTCCGAGTGAGCTGATCTCACCGAGAGTCTTTGCAGCAATTTGCGGAAAGAGGACCCATTCTTGGCATGACTAGGAATGTTCGACTGCCGAGCGCACAAATAAGTTCCATACGAAAGACGTTTGAGAAATAGTGATGATGAGGTCTGATTTGGAGCAGCCAAAAAGGAAGACAGAGAGGAACTGATGGACGGAACTAGAAATGGACGGAGAGAACACGATGGGGACTCCCTGCATAAGACCGCCTGCAAGGCAAACATTACTGAACTCTTATTGTATCCGACGAGAAGTTCATCAACAAGAAATATATCCAAACAACTTACAAAAATGTCGAAAATTGATATTCACTCCATATAATAGCAGAAAAAAGCAACCAGCATTTGTTTATCACCAGAACGACAATGCAAACCCAAAGAAACAAAGTCATGCACCAGAAGTTACCAACCTGTTGCTTAAGGCACGATGACAAAGCTTGAGATTGAAAACACGTTACTGGTGCCATGGTATCCTTCTGCACTCCTGAATTCTAAGAATGCACTATCAACAGTCAGTCTGGAACATGATTACACATGGCCATCCAAACAATCAGAATAGTCACAATTCAAGTGATAACCATGACTTCCGGTATGGGACGGTGCTTATTCAGACCTAAGCAGTCATTCTTCTCCGAACAAAGTCCTACGAGAAGCTTTTACAACTATTAAACTGTTGTGATTAAGAGTACATAAATGCCTCTTATACAATTAAATGTGATCATCACAGGATAACTCCCCAAATAAGAATTTATTCGTTCGATCAAACTGCTATGCATTCTAATTTTCTTCCTTCAGACGCCGAAAACAGAATGTTTTCAAAATACTCTCTCCCAACTAGCGCAAAACCGGCGATGACCGGCAGGTAGACACTGACAACATGATAATCAGGGATTATAGTTAGAAAGAAAAAAAATCTGGCCAATGTCCCTCAAAACGATGTCTTTATTACAATGTAACTGCATCGACCAGTTTCCTGAGCTTAAATTGAACCAACGCAGGGCAAATCCCCGCAAATATCAGAAACCTCCATTTCATCCAATTAATCAAAACAAAATCAAAACATGACCTAAAATGCTTCACCAACTCAAACCCCTACACATACACACATCTCGCAAAGGCATAGAAATAACACGGCCAACGCGTTACCAAGCGGTGCTCTAACAGCTCTAAAATGCGGACCACCACTACAACAACGGCAAATCATTCTTTCAAATCTCCATAAGCCAGAAAAAGCAAGATTCAATGCACAAGGAGTACATAGACACAAAATCTCCAAGATCGACCTAAAATGCACAAATCTCGCAGAGGACTCGAACTAAAATGCCCAACGCGGTGCTCAAATAGCTGAAGAAAATGCAGACCACGACCAACAAAACGGCAAATCACGGGTAAATCCAAATTACATGAGAAATCCAGCACGTGTACTCACGAGATGTTCGAATGAAGGGTTCAAGCGAGCACGGCCGCGTCGATTCTCCCACGAGAAGCTCAATCCATGAAATCGGAAGCTGAATTGAAGTGAACTGAGCGATGCTCCGAATGCGGAGCGGAGCACGGCACAGACAGAGCAGTCAGGCTCGTCGTCTCCAAGGAATGTATTGGTGACGTGAGGGTTTGGAGTGGAAGGTGCTTTCGTGAAAGGGGGTGTGGCTATGCCGTAGCATCGAGCTTTCGTGGACGGATGCAAGGAATGGAAGGCAAGCTTCACATCGACGATGGAAGATGGGTCGGGATTGCCAACTAGGTCGATTGGGGGAGCCCTTGGAAATCCTACGTGGAGGATACTACTGCCACCAGACACGACGGAGAGACGAGTGAGGTTCACCGTCACTGTGTTCACGTTAGACTAGTGTGCCCTGTGTCATTGCCAGTTGTCACACTCAAAATAAAAGTAAAAGTAATTTTTTAATTTTTAAAAACCCAAAATAACTTTAAAATTCATAACTTTCATCCCATAGGTCCAAATGTCACAAAACCAAACCTGTGCACCCTTCCTTGATGAGAGGGCTTTTTAACAATACCAATCACGCGATTGGGGGATGCATGGTCCGGGAGATCTCAATGTAACAAACAAAACAAACAATCAACCTACCTTAATGGATGGATGCATTTCTTCTTTCCATGTCAACTAGTGTGCCTTGTGCCATTGCCACAATATAATAAAAAGTAACTAAAAATCATTCAATTTAATTTTTTAACTAAAAAATCCATAATTAGCAACAAAAACTACAACAAAAATAAAAATAAAAATAAAAATATTTAATTTGTAAGAACTTTGAAATTCAATAACTTTTCATAGTAGTGTGAGAAGTTGCATTTTTGGTACAAATAAAAAGCTTTATGCACATAGGTGGGCAAGTGCTTTATTTCGTGGCCTTTGAACATGCTTCCTAAAAGTTACAGGTTTTCCAAAATAAAAGGTAATTTAATTCAATTTTTTAATTAAAAAAAATCCATACCTTTGCACCGTAGGTCCAAATTGGCACAAATAAAAGGCTTTATGCACAAAGGAGTGCAAAAACTTTGTTTCATGGCGTTTGGATATGCAATGTAAAAGCTATGATTTTTTCAAAATAAAAGAGAATTTAAACAAAATTTGTATTCATAATTTTTTTTTGAAATTCAATAACTTTCACACTGTTTGTCCAAACGCCACGAAACAAAATCCATGCACTCCTCCTTGCCAAGAGCTTTCGAGCAATACCAAGAACGCCCATAGATGCCTCAGGGTTTGTTAAATCTTAATGTATCAAACAAAACAAATCAAACAACCTAATTTAAAGTATAGACTAGTGTGCCCTGTGTTGTTGCCACAATACAATAAAAAAAAAAAATTTAAATTTGGTTTCATATTTTAATTTTAAAGATCCATAAATTCAATAAACACCACAAAAAAATAAAAGTTAAAATAATTTTAAAATTTTAAAAAACTTTGAAATTTAATTTATATATTGTGGAACGAATAGAAAGTTATATGCACAGAGGAGTGCAAGGCTAGGTGCAAGGGCTTTATTTTGTAGCCTTTGGACATGCCTTGTGAAAGTTACCGGTTTTCCAAAATAAAAAATAATTTTTTTCATTTTTTCATTTTAAAAATTCATAACTTTCACACCGTAGGTCCAAACGCTACAAAATTGGCATAAATAGAAAGTTATATGAACAAAGGAATCCAAGGGCTTTATTTTGTGGCGTTTGGACATGAGATGAGAAAGTTATTATTTTTTTCAAAATAAAAGAGAAATTAAATCAATTTTTGATTCATAAAAAACTTTGAAATTCAATAACTTTCACAACGTTTGTCCAAATGCCACAAAACAAAGTCCATGCACTCCTTTTTGCCAAAAGCTTTTGAGCGGTACCAAGAACGCCCCTGAATGCACGCCTTACGATTGGTTAGATCTTAGCATATCAAACAAAACAAAATAAAATAAGCAAATTATCTTAAGGTATAGACTAGTATGCCTTGTGTTGTTGCCACAACCAAAATAAGAGTAAAAATAATTTTCTAATTTTTCACTTCAGAAAAACTTTGGAATTCAATAAATCTAACACTTTAGTATGATAGGTTGCATTCTTGGTACAAATAGAATGCTTTATAGAGTTCAAGGGTTTTGTTTCGTGGCCTTTGGACATACCATGTGAAATTTGTGTTTTCTCAAAAATAAAAAATAAATTAATTCATTTTTTTAATTTAAAAAAATCATAACTTTTACACTATAGGTCCAAATGCCATGAAACTAGCATGAATAGAAAGCACTATGCACAAAGGAGTGCAAAGACTTTGTTTTGTGGTGTTTTGACATGTGGCGTGAAAGTTATGATTTTTCCAAAAGTAAAGATAATCTATTTTTCCGACCCATTTCAACCCGTTTCGGTCCATTTCATAACGGTTCAATGAAAATAGAAAATAATATAAATCAATTTTTGATTCATAAAAAACTTTGAAATTCAATAACTTCACACTTTTTTCCAAACACCACAAAAAAGTCCTTGCACCCCTCCTTATCAAGAGCTTTTAAGCAATACCAAGAGTGTCGTCGACTGTCGCTCCTGGTTTGTTAGATCTCAATATATCAAACAAAACAAACAACCTATCTTAAGGTATAGATATTGATGTTCTATAAAAAAGACGGACTTCTATACATTGAAAATTGACCAAACTTTGCTTAACCCCTAAAGGTCGGAGACTATGTTTTCACCAAAATCGCTCCAAAACTGCTATTTCAAATACAAGTACCAAATTTTAGAAAAAAAACATTTTTGGAAAAATGTATCCACAGGATCTTGTATTAAACTACTTTGAAGAGTTGTGGGAAAAAATTCAGAAATTTATACTAGATGGATTGCAAGATAATAGCATTTGAATTGACAGAAATCCTTTTTTTGTCCCTGCGAAAATCCGGGCAGCTGCACTTCACAAGGGCACATTTATATGCAAAAATGTCTAAAATGGTGGTTACTCTTTAGATTCATTCTTCAAGTCAATTTGGCTACATGCTTGAAAAAATTCAGATCATTTAGAATTGTAAAACATATTAGAAAAAAATAGTATGTAGAAAGAGGTAGAGAATGTTCAAAACACTAAATTATTAAGAATTTAAATATAGAATTGAAAAATGCCAATCCCAATGGTTGTAATGTTGCAGTAAACAATCTAAACCTAATATTTTTATTTTTTTTCAAAAATATAGAAAATGGAGTTAAATAAAGGGCTTCAAAGTTTATCTTAGAGTAGAGATTCTATAACTACCCTCAAATTAAAACTCCTCATTTGTATTTGTATCATTTGATGTTTGGTCTTTTTTTATATTCCAAATTGTTCCTCATCAAATCCTTAACATCCAAACGATAAGGCCTTTTTTTGGTTTCTTGGAATTTGCTCTATATTGAACATAAAATCAATGTTCTAATAAGTTTCATCAATATTTTTTGAATTGAAACCATACAAATTCAAATTAGACATATTAGAGATCACATTGAAAAAGAAAACACAACAATATCACTTATGGATTGAAAGATTATAATGTTTGATAGAATTTTTTAAAAATAGAATTCTTAAAATGGAATTAGATTCCAAAAGATTCCAAAAAGATTTCATATTCCCTAAAATTCTATTGATTTAGTCATTACACTTATGCACTACTTAAATCAACAGAAAATAGGCGTCATTTTGTTATTTTTCACATAAAGTTCAAAAATGAGTGAAAATGGTCATTTTAGTGCTCCAAACAACAAAAATTAGTTGATTTTCTGTTGTTTTGGTCATAGTCTTCTAGTAGTGCACTCTATCCCATAGTGCACTAGCAAATTCTCTAAATCTACAACACCCTAATTTTGAAGTCCAATTTGCTTTGAGGGCATGTTAGAAGGCTTTAAGATTTTGAAATAAAATATGATATTATTTTTTGTAAACCTAGCATCTAAACTTGCATACATAGCCTCTACAAATGCATGTTGAAATTTCAATGTTTCCTCAAGATTTGTTTATAAGTGTTTTTCAATGGAATGGCAAAAAACACCCCTAGAAGAGTCCGGAGGAAGTGTTTACTACCTAGCCTTCCAAGAAATGGAATTTTTCTATAATACTATAGATTATTATTTTAAGGTTCAAATTTTAGAAACACCTAACCACCATAAATTTACGGCACAAGTTTACTTCACTTTAGTGATGGCACATCATGAATGGCTTCCTCATAAGAGAGGATGTGGTCCACATCAACATCGTCTAACTGTATGAGATCCGTATAGTGTAAATGTCTAAATGTTATTTTGTATCTATAAGTAATGTCATTTATAAATTGTGTAACCTACAGCTTAACACTCATTATCATGTACTGAAAGACAATATCCAAAACAACAGTATAAACAAGTTCCTCGTCTTTTTCAAAGCTCCTAATCTCCAAAGATCAATTGTCTAGGAATTAATCCTATTTTTTGGCTCACAAGAAGACCAGATTTAAATCATTCACGATGCATAGTCCTACTTTTGCAATTCTTTCAAAGGATTTCACCATTTTCCAAAGTCTATTATTTTCTACATGACAATATATTCAAAATAAACTACAAAAGCACTTCCTACTAAAACAATGTCTCGCAAACTTTGAAAGTTTCACTTCAGTTACATAGTGTAATACGTTTGAAATGCCTAGAAACAACTTATAATTCTACAATAATTTTATTTATGCCAAAATTGTCCCTCACTAGGTAAGAAATATCATAATAGAATATTTTTTAAAAACTATCATGCAAATTATTCCGTAAAGAGGAAAAAATAAAACAATCATTCGTTGTACAATTCTACAATTGTTTCGTTTTTCTATAGGATATGTTTAACCCCTAAAAGCCCAAGGGGTTTGGACAAAACACAAATGTGTTATAAAATATAAGTTCTACAACTTTTTTGAAGTTTGCATTAAAATAGATAATGTGAAGCACAAAAAGAAGAAAATATCCGTATGGTCAAAATTATAAAATTATTCTTAGATTCTCTTCAAATGAATTTTGAAGATATAACTTCAAAAATTCACCAAAAATACAATTTCTATCTTTAGCAATTGAATTTTTTTTTGATTGGTCAAAATTGTGGTTTCTATTGATTTGTGAAAAAATGCATAAGATCCAGTAATGAAAACACCAACACTTTCCCCAAATAGTAAGTTTTTCAACACTAGGCAATACTAGACTCTTTGTGCTATTTCTTTTATAGTTTTTGTTTGACCGTAGCGATCTTAGTTTTGAATATAAATATTGAAAGACAATCCAATCTTTTAAAAATAAAAATAAAAAAAAATTGAAAAAAGTTTTTTTGTGCCCGAAAAAACTGCCCGAAGTCGGGCAGCGACCATATAATGGTCGTTTGAGCGCTTAGGGGTTAAAGACCAAGCAGAGGTTGTGGTGTACCTACCTTAAATTTGTAGACGACCACTTTCACTTGTTGTAGTCACTCACCATATCACCACATGCCAACTTGCCAAAGTCACAATCCTTTTCTTCCATTTCGGAACTATGAAATCATGTCATTCATTCACTACAAAAATCACCTAGTCTCTTTCGTTGATGTGCTAACGCAAGAATAATGATTGTTTCTACCATTCCATGACCTGAATTTCTTTGAATGAGGCCAACATCTTCATGCACAGTACAACGGGATTGTAATCCTAGCAAAATACAGCATTCAGTAGGTACATTTCCTCTTAACTTAATTCATCAATTTAGTCCTTTACATAAATTTATGTCTTTAGTGTGTCCAATACATATAGATGTTTGTCATTGTGAAGTGTTAGTAGTTATTTAGGTGTTTTTCACATTTACAACATTTCTTTCAAACGTATTCGGTGATTGTGACACGTGGAACAAATTACTTGGTGTAGTTTTATTGGCTCATGATACTCCAACACTATTAAGTCTTTACATAGGTTGGTATTCAAACCACTATCAAGCTTTGTGTGACACTAGTAGTGATCAATTGTCTAACAAACCATCTAGTGGAGTTTTGTACATTTTGGTTTGGATAGGAGGTAGTTTCCACCTCACTTATGTGTTTAATTTAGATGTAATTGCGACAATGTTTAGGCACTCATTAACTCATTATTTTAGTGTTTTTTTTTTAATTCACTTTGAAACATATTGACACAATATAATCTTGGCACGATGAGTTTGTGCAGTCATAAGGTTACACATTCAAAAGAATTATTATGATTCAGTGACTCAATACTCTTAAATTAAAAAAAAATTAAAAAAGAAGAAGCTACGACTTCAATCTCTGAAACTAAATCATATATATCATTGACAATAAATTGTAACCGATTATCTATGCAATCCAAAGTTTAGCTACAAACTATGCATTAAAACTTCCTGCAAATTAAGATTGTAATTCATCATTGGATTGAACTTTACAATGATAGCTTCAATTTTGTAAAACACTCTAAGCACAAATCCTAGCCAATTTTGAAGGGATCTTGCCTTTATTTAAGGTCCATTATAGAGGTCATATTGCATCCATTACAACCCACCCCACTATGATATTCACCTTTAAGGCAAAAAAATTACTTTCAAGGATAGCCAAAGAAGTTGGTGAGGACATTTTAGACAACATATAGATTCCCAAGTTCAACATTTATTCCACAAAAAAAATTCTATTGAAGATACATATTCCAAATTCTTTGGTAAGAACTTGATTTTAAAACACAACCATCTTAATTGAATTTGACCAAACAAAATAACTTCTCTACTTCTTTTTGTAATGCCACCAAGCTTGACTATCTACCCTAATTGGGACTTATCAAGGAAGTCAATTTCCACATTCCTTGCCCATGTAATGCCACCAAGCTTGAACACACTT
Organism: Antitrichia curtipendula; assembly: GCA_951230915.1. NCBI lineage: Eukaryota > Viridiplantae > Streptophyta > Bryopsida > Hypnales > Leucodontaceae > Antitrichia > Antitrichia curtipendula. The sequence goes on from OX579642.1 coordinate 22,705,516, forward strand.
CCAAATCAAAAGTTGTAAAAGAAGTTAAATTCCCCACTTTTTTGGGCACTACTTCCAAGCCTAACACCCTTTAAAGTTAAAAGTTGTCATGGAAGACAAATTCTTCATTTCCTTATGCAATGCAGCCAAATTCAAACACCGTTACAAATCTAAGGTAGTCAAAGAAGACAAGTTCTCCACTTTCTTTGGTAATGCTGCCAAGCTTGATTGCTTGAACACCCTTTTAAATAAAGAGCTATCAAAGAAGTCAAGTTCCCCACTTCATTGGGCAATGCCACCAAACTTGAACATACTCTCAAATCAAAAGTTTTCAAAGAGGTCAAGCTCCCTACTTCCATTAGTAATGCTACCAATCTTTAACATCCACCTAAATTGAGACTTGTCAAGGAAGTCAAATTTCCTACTTCTTTTGGCAATGTCACCAAGCTTGAACACCCATTTAAAATGAAAGATGTCAAGGAAGTTAAGTTCCTCACTTCCTTGGGCAATGTCACCAAGCTTAAACACTCACCAAAAGTGAGACTCTTGTTAAGGAAGTCAAAATCTTTACTTTTTTGGGCAATGTTGCCAAGTTTGAACACCCACCGAAATCAAGAGTTGCTAGGGAGTTCAAGTTCCCACTTCTTTTGGCAATGCCTCCAAACTTGAACACCCTTTTAAATAGAGATTTGTCAAGGAAGTTAAATTTTTCATATTTTTGAACAATGTTGCAAAGCTTGAACATCAACTCAAATTCAACTATGTCAATGAAGTCAAATTCTCCACTTCTTTAGGCAATACCACCAAGTTTGAATATTCATCCAGAGTAAACCATATCAAAAAAGTCAAGTTCCCCACTTTCTTGGGCAATGTTGCCAAACTTGAACACCCATTTAAACTCAGCCCTGTCAAAGAAGTCAAATTCCACACTTCTTTTGGCAATGCTTCCAAGATTGAACACCCTTTTAAATAAAGATTTGTTAAAAAAAATCAAGTTTTCCACTTCTTTGGGTAACACAACCAAGCTTGAATGTGCTTCCAAATCGAGAGTTGTCAAGGAAGTCAAGTTCCCCACTTCCTTTGGCAATACTACCAAGCTAGAACATCCAATCAAACTCAACCATGCCAAGGAAGTCAAGTTCCCCACTTCCTTCAACAATATTGCCAAGCTTGAACATCCTTTTAAATAAAGAGTTGTCAAGAAAGTCAAGTTCCCTACTTCTTTTGGCAATGTCACAAAACTTGAACACCCACCAAAAATGAGATTTGTCAAGGAAGTCTAGTTCCCTACCTCATTTAACAATGTTGCCAAGCTAGAGTCATTTCAAGGAAGTCAAGTTCCACACTTCATTTGGCAATGTTGCCAAGCTTGAGCATGCTTCCAAATTAAGATTTGTCAAGGAAGTCAAATTCCCCACTTCTTTCGGGAATACCACTAAACTTGAACATGCTTTCAAATTGAGTGTGGTCAAAAAAAGCAAGTTCTCTACTTCTTTGGCAATGCCACCAATGCATTGCAAAAACTGAGATCTAGTCTCAATAGGGTATTCCTTGATGCAATTATGTTTGGTAATTGCTCAAGGAATCCAAGACCTATTAGATCAAGATTCTTAAGTGATGTACACGTACTACAAAGATTAGATATCCTCAAAATCAGAGTAATGGTAGTATATGTTGGAGGTGTTAGTGACAATTTAATCAAATTTTGTATTATGATTGCCTCCAATTTAGAACATAGTGAAGCTAATCGTAGTAATAAGTCCAAGTTGTCAGAATGAGGTTTATGATTGTCCAAAGTGCTCACCAAAATCAATACACAAAGTTCTTGAAAATCAAAACTAGGGTGTTGTTTGACTATAGGTTGATGATGGTTCACAATTCCTTGCAAAGAAATGCCTTGAAGAACCTTATCAATTTACATTCAAAGAAGCTTAAATTAGAATGGATTACATCTTCATGTAGAAGCTTTAAATGAGAATTGATATTTTTAACATTTTTCAAAACTCATGATTCTTGAAAAAATATAGGCTCATATATTTACTAATTGATTTCATATGTATATAACAAAACATGAAATTCTTATAATACCAATTGTATTAATTTAGAATATTATCTTGCTTGTAAATCCGCTTTCTGGTATCATAGATGCTTTCCAAATTCTTGTATCCTTGGCAATCTTCCGACCCATGTCAGGTAGGTGGTTATGCATTTCTAGAATGTCACCATCGTCATTAAACTTTAGCAATGACATGTCAATCAATCTTTGCAATTCACCCATTGAAAGAATGCCATCTTTGGACCACATGTACAACATTGTCTCTTTTGATATGCCAAATAGATAGACATCTCTACAAAAAAGACAAGCCACATTCAAAAACATCATCTTTTCAACTTCATTGTTCAATCTGTCATAGCTTATTTTCAAGGTGTTCCAAATTTCTTCATCGCCATCCAAATTCCTTCCTCTTGCCATCTTTGGTCATGCTCGTTTCTAATTTTGCAATCTCTTTTTACGATGGAGAAATGCACCCATCACTTTCAAGCTCAAAGGTAAACCATTGCAAGCTTTGACAATATGCTTGCAATAATCCTCAAAGCTCAATGATAAAGAAGCTACACCTTAAGAAAGGTGAGAGTTGAAAAGCATCATTGATGCCCTTTCATCCAACAATTCAACGTCTAACCTTCTGTCAGTGCCCATTAATGATTTTATGGTACTCCAATCGTGTGTTGTAATAATTATTGTAGTACCATTGCTAGCTTGCACAATGTTGAATGGTACAATATCATGCACTAAGGCTTCTTCCTTAACATTATCCAATATTAAAATAACCTTCTTTCTAATCAAAAGCTTTTTATCATCTCTTAGGCATCTTTGAAATTTGTGAGCTTTGTATCATTTCCAAGTTTTGGTAAAATCTTGCACAATATGTCATATGAACTTTGACCTTTTTCAGGTTCAATAAAGCAGAATGCTTGGTATGAGGAATTCATTGTTGCGTCATCAAGTATTGCCTTTGCTAGTGTGATCTGGTCAATTCCACCCATGCTGACAATGCCTACATGGTCCATTTTCAAAAGCCCTTTGCTTTAGACAGTTGTTGATCTAAATCAACTAGAATGTTCTTTGGAAGTTCAATTGGTTCATCCACATGTATAAATATAAAAGTTATATGTACTAAATCATTTTTATATAAATAATAAATATTTTATTTACATCCAAAAATATCAAAGAGATTTTCAAAAAGCGAAGAGCATTAAAGGAGTTTTGCAGTTCAACAATTCCATACCTTTGGAACATGATGGACTTCATATTTCTTAAGGCCCAAGATGAACTTCAAATATCTAAAGGTGCAAGATGAACCAAATTGTGGAATCATCTCAATCATATGAAAATGTTTCCTTCAAAAAAGACTTCTTTAAACTTGTAAGCCTTTCACAAATGTTAGAAAATGTTGGTCGTTGAAGAGGGTGTTGAGACCAACATTCTTAAACTAAGTTCGTCAATTCTTCACAATTGTTTGGTAGGTTTGGTCGCAATCTTTTATTGCTATTGCTATATGTACATAAAATTTGATTGTAAAAATCTTTTCATTTCAAATTAGAGTATGGAACCTTTCCAAATAGAATCTCTAAACATATCATCTTGAAATGGATACAATGAAGTTTTACTTCCCTTCATCACATTAGGGGACATATATCCATGTGTTCTAATTGCGTCCATAAATGGCTTAGGATCCTTTGGATTGCTACAAACTTCTAATTCAAAAGTTCCATAGTCAATAACCTTGAATATATAACAAGGACCTAAATCCTCCATAGGTATTGAACTTGACAACACATTATCAGGTTTCAAGTCGAGATGAGCAACTTGCATATCATGAAGGTAGTACACACCCTTTGCAATTTGGTGTATGATGTCAATTGCAAAATGATAGGGTAAGGGTCTTTTAGTTTTCTTCAATATGTAAGACAAGCTTATTTCCATGAGTTCCATTACCAAACGCATCTCACCCATTCTAGCTTCTTCATCATTCTCATCATTTTTTTGGTAAATTCCACAACCATAAAATTGGACAAGATTGTGATGGCTCAAGTCTGCTAGGATGCTAGCCTCTTTTCGGGAGTTCATGGGATATTCAAGATTGCCTTCTAATACTTTTGAGGCACATATACGACCATACTAATTGGATTTATAAACATCTCCATTACTTCCTGCACCAATTTTTTTGATTAATTTTGGTGGTCTAAACTTATTAGGAACTTCCAAAGCATCCAAGTCTCCACCATCAACTTGATCCAAATTTTTGAGTCTCAACAACAGATGTTGCACTATTTCATAATCCTCTAACACTTCTTCCTGAAGTACAAGTTTGAGCCTCTTCTCAAGTACTTGTCCATCTTCAAGGATTTGTTCATAGGTAGTTGCATCAAATTGAATTGGTAGGATATCATTTGATTGAATTGGATGGAAGAATGAATACATATCTTGAACTATATCGTAACAATACTTCAAATCTAAAAGCAATTCATGAATTTTTTTTTGTTTGGGAGTTGAAATACAACCAAATGACACCATCGGTCTTGTGTAGTACAACTTTTTTCCACAAACTCTACTTTCATTTGAAGATAACACAATTCTTCAAAAATAAATTGGAACTTGAGATCTTTAGTAGCACTTAACAACATTTGGTCGATCCCCTTCATGACTTGTATGAATTTGTGAAAAAGATGTACACATTGATTATTGTTCAAAACTTTTGTTTTGGAAGATGCTTCCATAACTTTCAAGCATCTCTCAAGACTTGGTATGACATTGCATAGTCTTTTACAATATTTACTTTGCACTTGTAAGAAATCCTCATCTTTCCTACAAAGTATTTGATATCAATTGTCAATCAGATATTTTGATGGGGTATAAACAAAGAAATTATCCTATGATATTGAACAAATTAATTAAACATGTTTTACAAATTAAACATTAAACATCATTGAATATTGTCACAGAAGAGAATGGTCTATCTATTGAAATTAGAATATATACTTTTCAATTTGATCATATACATAAATGCTTAAAACAATAATCCTTATAGAACTCAAAATAAATCAAATAGAAAATTGTACAAAGAGATTTGTAATTTGAACAATGTTGTATTCTAACATGTACTTTTCAATCACGTACACATATTAAATAACATTTACACTCACCAAGTAGACCATACAATCGCCATGTATTTTCAAAACATATCAAAGAAGGTTGATATCCACATCATAAAGCGTGCCATTTCATTCAATAAATGGTGTAATATATTGGAATTCTACACCTTCAAAACAAATCCAAAGAAAGTAGTCAAATATAACATTCAAACCCGTAAAGATAGCAAGGTCCTAAGAAGATTCATTTCATTAATTTATTAATAATCATCTTAATATGTATAGAGTCTATTAAATCAATCAACAATTCCTATATAAATCATAATATTATCATAAATGTATGAATTTACAAATTCAAGTCTTTCATAAATTGAACCCTTTTTTTAAAGAACGTAACTGTTTTTTTAAATATATAAAGAGTCTAATACTAAACACTAGTATAAAAGTTGCAAGATACCACATTCTTATCTATAAGGAACAAGACATAATTGTAGAATTATGATTTGTGAATATTGCAAGAACAATTTCATTATGTACATTAATCCTTAATTTAAAAATTATATAGAACATTGTATTTGTCTCCTAGAATTCAAATTATATACTAAAATATGGCAAGACATACACTAGAAGCCTAATCATTCCACAATTATCAGCTTTCATTTTAATGACATTTCAACAATCAACATGTAAATGTGATTATTCTCAAAAACAACACCATGAAGTTTGAATACATGACAAACACTCAAAAAACACCATGTTGCAAATATAATTCACATGCTTGCTTTCAAGAATTCCACTAGAAAATGATTGAAATTTTTTAATACACTACAATGGATGATGGAAATTGCATTTCAAACCATGACACCAAGGTAAGTCTTCATCATCACATTAGTATTGTTTAATGCCCTTGATCCAAATCATACTTCCAAAACTCTCAAATCTTTAACACCATGTTCATTTCCACCCATCCATAAAAAACTTATTCAACTCAAACAAAACAAGGTTATTCCCAACTCCAATCCATTAACATTCATATTTTACCATTACTTAATACAAATTTGCACTAAATAGTATTAAGATTGTATTACTAGCCTATATATATTCTCTCAAAGTAATACTACTTGCATACTTTTAAATTCCATTTTTCAAAAATTGAAATAAAATAAAGATAATAGTAATTGTCTCATTTTTTAACCATAACGCATGTTAATGACGTCATATTATACTTGATACAAAGTTCCCTTCAATAGCTAAACTATCATACTAAATCTTAAGTATACAAAAAAATATGGGATAAAATTACTATCAATTGAAATAGGCAATGTAACTTTCAACTAACAAGTAGTACTGCTTTTTCAAATTAATCAAATGTTTATGACTTTTCTTTCCCTAAATGACAAATGTCTCATAACTTGTATTTGAAAATGAGAATTTTTAGGACATGCAAACAAAGCTAAAGATGTTTAGTGTTTAATTTCCTTTGTTGCACTTGCATTGATGTTCTAGTGTACAAACTAAGTGAATATGATGACAATGCTTGCATATAACATCTCCCAATTGAAATGCCAAAGCTATTTCATTCCCTAATCTAAAAAAGCAAGAGACCCTAAAAAAAAGGTACATATTGGATTCTTTAATGAACCAACAACAAACATTTCAAGGTAAGGAAGCTTTTAAAAACTTTTCATTCCAACTTCAAAAAGTCATAATTATATTGACAAGTTTAAATCGAAAAAATTTAATAGGTTGGATGACTTCCCTTTGTATTCCATTATAATGTTATTACAATGAATATACCTTAAACCATGAACACATGCTTAAATTCAAACCCTAGTTACAAACAAAACCATTTAGTGACAAAAAACCAAGTAGAATAAAGTTGGATGAACAAACGTATACCAATTGCTATACAAAAGGAGCTATAGTCTTTGATGCATTGTGTCACTTAATTAATTTAACATGAACAAGAAGCTATAGTATTGGATTATTATCCAACTCCATTTATAATAACTCACAATACGACTCACATGCATTTGAAAAAAGAAAATTTAAGATTTTAACCCCTAAGCGCTCAAACGACCATTTTATGGTCGCTGCCCGACTTTGGGCAGATTTTTCGGGCACAAAAAAAAAAATTCAATTTTTTTTATTTTTTTATTTTTTAAAATATCGGATTGTCTTTCAATATTTATATTCAAAACTAAGATCGCTACGGTCAAACAAAAACTATAAGAGAAATAGCACAAAGAGTCTAGTATTGCCTAGTGTTGAGAAACTTACTATTTGGGGAAAGTGCTGGTGTTTTCATTACTGGATCTTATGCATTTTTTCACAAATCAATAGAAACCACAATTTTGACCAATCAAAAAAAAATTCAATTGCTAAAGATAGAAATTGTATTTTTGGTGAATTTTTGAAGTTATATCTTCAAAATTCATTTGAAGAGAATCTAAGAATAATTTTATAATTTTGACCATACGGATATTTTCTTCTTTTTGTGCTTCACATTGTCTATTTTAATGCAAACTTCAAAAAAGTTGTAGAATTTATATTTTATAACACATTTGTGTTTTGTCCAAACCCCTTGGGCTTTTAGGGGTTAAGGCAGTTGTAAGAAAAAAACATGGTACCTTTGGAAGAGTTCAAGTTATTCCCTCCACCTAGTATAATGTACTAATTAATATAATCTTGATATAAGGTGATGAGTGATGACCACCATTGGATTGCTACTATTGCCCTTTTCACACTCCAAAGAATTATTACAAAAGAAATAATATGACTTTTCCATTTCTTTATACCCAAAATCAAACTGAAGATTGATGTCCCCCAAAGGCAATATTTGGATAGTGTATTGGAGGGCTCAAAATTTATTGGTAGCTATTGTCAATCAATATGAACAAATCAAATAAGATTTCAAGTACAATATTTAGGTAAAGGTTGCAAAATTTTATTTGTAACTTATTATCCACCATATACAACTTACACATATTATCCCCAATCTCATAAATATGCACTCAATAAAATTTTGTATTGCAATTTCAAATGCAATGCCATATTTTGTTAGAAAACTACAATTGCAATGCTTGAAATAGAGTTTTTTTAGAACATATCTTACCTTGTAAATAATAAGGCTTTCAATCTCAAGCCACGTCAAAGATTACTTGGCTAGCAATCCTTTCCTAGTCATTTGATTAACTTTTGAAGACGCCTTCCTTTTTGCCAAAAGACTTTCTTTTGACCAATAATATGCTGAAAAAAAGAGAAAATTTCAAAAGAGTATTTTTCGGTGGACCCCCATTTCACAATGATTGAAATTGTTGAATCCCAGTAAAGTCTCCAACAATACCACTCCTTCAAATGAATGAATGCTTTTCAAGAAAAAAACTATTTCAATTCATGTTTCATTCACGTCCCATGGTGGTCAATTGCTGCATCATGAGAGACCCAAAGTAAATGAAATAAGAAGCTCTAAGGTAGTTTGCTCTTAAAGCGACCATTTAAGAGCTGATTGCCTATTTGGGGGAAGCTAAACTCCTCAAACCAATTTTCAGTAATTTTTCATAGGAAGAATGGTGGAATTGGCATCTAACCCAAGTTGTTTCATATTTTTTGAACATTTGTAGAATAAGTTAGGAATTTTCAAAAATTATTGTTGAAGGCACCTATTTGTGACCATAGGTCTTTCAAAATTCGTTCCCTTGCAACTTGTAAAGAGATGTGGGGAAACCAAGGAGATTGATTGCCTGTTGCAATAAATAACTCTTTGTTCTCGATCCATTCAATGGCTAAAGAGGTCCATTTAAGGATCACCTCATGTCCATTCCAGAGCTTATTATAAGAGCGGTTTGAAGAAGGTGGGCGCTTTTAGAACAGACTACCTTACTTTCACCACCACCTTACCAAAATTCGTTCCCTTGCAACTTGTAAAGAGATGTGGGGAAACCAAGGAGATTGATTGCCTGTTGCAATAAATAACTCTTTGTTCTTGATCCATTCAATGGCTAAAGAGGTCCATTTAAGGATCACCTCATGTCCATTCCAGAGCTTATTATAAGAGCGGTTTGAAGAAGGTGGGCGCTTAGTTTTAGAACAGACTACCTTACTTTCACCACCGCTCTTCTAAGAATTCATAGCCACACACTCTTCACCAACTGGTGTGATGAGAGGTCTAAATCCTCCATCTTTGCAACCGTATCAAAAGTTTGTTTGTCCCATCAACATTGCAACCATTCATTGACTGAGCCAAATTCTTGCACCAATTTACTACTGATCACCACATATTGATCACCACATATTGTGGTATGAAATTATATATATTTAGCATATTCAACCTCTATTGACAGGTTTCTACAGTACAACAACACGGAGGTCAAGAATTCCAACTCAAGTATCGCTCCTAACGCTGCTACACAACTGCAAGTGGAGCCAATAGAAAGCTTACTAAACCTGATTGCAACCCTCCACCACAAGCGATTGCTACAAATTCTCGAACAAGAGCCCAACTCAAGACCCATGCACAAGTCGGAGCCTAACGAAACTAGGAACACCTGCACCAGCACTCCCATAATCCAATCTTCACTCACACGATACCCCAAAACGACACCCTAAGACTTGGTGAAATGCCTGATCAACTGCTACCCAATTCCAACCAATTCACAGGGAACCACGCTCAAACTCACACTTGCACGCATGAGTGCACATACCTGACTGCCGCCGTGAGGATCCAAGAGCATCTGGGGTCGTCTCTCTCGCGTGTAAGACACTCCAGTCACGAAATGACGCAGCAGAGAAGAACTACAAAGGGCAAGAACAACGTCACTTGCACAAGAGTAGTGCCTCATCTTAAACCTCCTTGTGTGCATAACCTCATATATAGGACGTACTGTAGCTGCGGAGACGCCATAGCCCGAGAACTGGCAACAAACAGACTGGTGCGCAAAGGACGCAGAGAGGTCAAGAGCAGACGGAGAAGTTGTAATAGTATAAGTTAGAGACTGGAGTCGGAGCTCCTTTCTGTCTCCTTGAATCACGGCCTGTCTGTCTCGAGCTTTGACGTACAGAGTGTCAAATTGTGACTTGTATTCGATTACTAACTTGAGCTTCTGTGTGCAGTTGGGCGCCGAGAGATCCGAGCTGCAAGAAGAGCAAACTCATCTGGAGTCAGAGACAGACCGGCTGCAAGACCAACAAAGTTAAGGAAGTCCGGCTGGGAGCCTGCGAAGCTGGATGTGGGGACCTGGTTGCAGCCGCCCACGTGAAGAAGAATCTTGTAAGTCGACGACGTGAGGAGAGGACTGTTTCCTATTGCAGTGGGATCCGTGTGCGCCAGGACTTGAGCTTACCTGATCTTGTGCAATTTTCAATGCAGGGGAAAACGCAGGAACTTACGCCCAGATTTATCCCTTGAACGACAAGCCCGTCACCGTGGAAATCATCTGTTTGGATACCGTGTTGAACTGTTGCCTTAAAAAAATGCAAAAGCAGTCGTTGGAAGACAACCTATTGTGGAAGGAAGACATTCCCTTTTCACACAAAATTTTGGAGGATGAACAGTTGTACTTCTGTCCTACATGGAGAGATTCTTTGTCATTCTTTGGCCAGAATTCTCCGTCTTCCGTGTCGTTTATGGGCTAAGTCAAGTGGGTACCCCGAAACCGACACTTTTGTTACTGTACCTAGTTACTACTTTTAGACTCATCAAATTTTCATATATTATTGTTGGCAAGTGAAAGGGGGTTCCACCGCACCAAAGAACATGACATTTGGATACTATATGCAAAAGTTACAAAGAATCAAAGTTTTTTTTGGTGGATGTTGTAAGATTGTTTCTTCAACATATGCACATATTGATTTGGGAGATGTATAGAGAGTGATGATGGTGGTTTTGGGCAGGGTGTGATTGGAGGTGTACCCACCTTAAGTGTCTCACAATTTTATAGAAAACTTTGTATGTACCAACTAGATCTTTGTGTTGTTATGCATAACCGTTGATGATTGTTAAGGTAATATAATAGTCCCTATTTTAGAATACTAGTAGACATAAAATGACAATGGCAAAAAATAGGAGATGAAGAAAAAGCACCAAAGTCTTGTAAACTTTATTTTTAAAATTGGTAAAAAAACATGTAACATACTAACAATTAAACGTATTTTTCCAACTCACTTTGGATTGAAGTTTGCAGATGAGTCAACAAGTTGAATGGTGTGACAAAAAACTAACAACATAACTATCCGCAACAAATCTTGCAAAATAACTTCACAATTGTGCACAAACAACATGCACACCAATGAACAAAGGTTGCAATATTTAACGCCTATGAATATTCATACAAGCTTCAAAGGAAACAATTTGAAACCAATAAGTTTAGTTTCCAAGGTCTTGAATCCTGAAATTTAAAAAAAGAAACTCCATCTTTGCATACAACAAGCCCATCTGCAATTGAGTTTTGTAAATGAGTCAATGAGTTGAATTTCTCAAATACGTCATAAAAAATTTTGGGATAGGAGAATTGTCAATTACATTTGAGCTTCCTCCATTGAGTCATAGAAATAGACATGGTCTCTTCTTTGCACCTATACCATGTAATGCAATAAGCATTTTCTTTTTGTGCAAAGCTAATATTCAGGGTGAAATTATACAAAATACAAAATCATGTCTTGGATAAGTAAACAAATTTTCAGATTTGCTTCAAAAATTTGAAATTACCCAAAATTCTCAAAGAAAATGTGAAAAACAATTCATATCAAATACAAAATAGGATACAAAATTCCACCATTGGTGCATTTTATACTGTAGAGCGTCAAGCTTCAGAATTTTCTACAAAAGAAGATGCTGGAATCCACGGAGCACAAAGGATGCCTTTTCTAATGTATTTGGCAACTTCGGCTCCAGTTATCAATAACTGATTAAGAGTAATCAATACTAACACTTTCCAAGCAACGGGAGGTATTCTTCTAGGCAAAGACAAGCGACTAATGTAAGGCGCTGTCTCAATCCAGCACATCTGAAAACTTACATTCTTATATCCTATGCTAAGTTAACATGCAGCAGAAAGTTCATTATCCTAGCATACTAGATGCATTTCAATGAAAAGCCCAGCAGGACTTCGAGTAGATATACATATGGATAACTGGTGCAACACACAAACGAAATTGAAAACATATCGATGATACAAGCCGTGAGAAATCACAGCTGAAGATCAATTTCCTGGTGACGGACAATTTGTAGTGAAGTAAAGAAGCACACTTTGAGGAAATCCAACCGATTTGAGTACCAGGTCCTCTTTCTAAGGGGCATAAAGTATATTTCATAAGAAGTCACGGACAAGCATTGGCCTCTTGACAGCATTAGTGAATCCCTGCAACATAGCACGATCTTCATTACTTACCCATATCCAATATTGAACTATCTCCATATTTTACATACAGCATAAAATCTAGCAAAGGTGTTTCAATCCTCTATGGATGATGCCAACGATATTATTTATCTTACCTCGTGAAACTTATAAAGCAAAGGGCGAGAGTCACGCTGTAGGGTAGCCAATCTCTCCTTGGCCTTTACATCAGCAGTAACCCCAGTCTGAGCCGACTTCTTGAACCTGCAGAAAAGGAGAAGGAAGCCATTAAATGATAGCTTAGGAAGTTTAGGCGCATGGAATGCAACCCCGAGGAGAAACCACAGGCTCCATACCAGCTGCGTTCACCTTCAAACGTGCATATCGAGGTTCTCTATGACATAATCTCTTTCATCAGCCTTAGAAGATCTTGTTAAAGAAACCAGCAACTAATCACCATGAGGACCAATCGCAAAGTTCGGCATAAACAATGCGGACGACATAGCCTCCACTAATATTCTAGATTTAGTAAGCAATTCCACTTGACGTGCGAATGTTAGTACTGCTGGTACGTTGTTCACCTGTCAAAGAAATTTGTAGGCCGGTGAGGTTGAGTTTTCTCTTGTTGCACAACTGTGATCTTTGGTAAAGGTGATTCACACTTCTTGTAATCAAGCCCAGTTTCAACTTTTGAATGACGATCCAAAAGTTTGAAGGGAGATTTCGACTGTTCATCTCTTTTCATGAATACATCCTCACCAGCCTGCATCAAGAACAGAAACATTGAACGTTACTGCGAAAACACGCGTCCATGCTCCAATGATAACCTCAATCTCTACTTTGACAACAACGAACTGGAAATTGGTGTGTAACCCAAATTTAGAACTGAAATGGTTACAGTGCACGTCAACGTGGGAAAGCTTGAATTTACGGAAGTGGACAAGAAGAATGCACACATAGACTTGGCGCAGAGTGAAGAAACCGAAACACAACAATTCTGGACGATGTGATGAAGAGACTTACTAGACATGTAGACTCACTAGACATGTTAAAGACTGCCTGATGCATAATCATTTGAGAAGATGTGAAGATCAGATAATGTACTGTATAAAACAGAAGCTTTGAGATATGGTCATTTTCTTCACAAACAAATTCCTCAAATCCTATGTCAGGTTCCAATAGGGAACTAGAGGACTTCTGGATGGTGGATATTTGGGGCCCACCTTTGTTTTGGGATTGACATCTCCTACTTTGCTTTCACGGATAGCTCCTTCCCGTCGGATGCGTTCAATGTCAACCTGCAAAAATAGCGTTTCCATTAGTTCATTGGTTAGGAGAACAGCAGTCCAGAGAAAGCGCTTAAAGACAATTAAATAAAACAAAATAAACTCTAAAAGCTTTAGAACCACTAGTTGGAGGTGAACTAAGGAAGTGATGAATGCCTTATGAGTGAATATCTAAAATAGGAAACCTAAAGAGGTGCAGGGAGAAATGAACCTCATGAGCCAGCAATTGGCAGAGTGTGCTAGAAAGTTGGCGATAGTCTGATGTGTAATCCTGACCAACAATACAGAATGCCAAAAAATAATTACTTTGCTACGTCATTACATCTGCTGGAACTAAAAAGACTTGCGAATAGTTAGTAGTGAATCTCTTTCAGTTCGACATGCAGATACTTGAACCTTAAAATACATGAGATCAAACTGCCAAAGTATGCAACGCAAAGGACACAAATTATCTACTATCGTTGACCTTGACCGATTTAGTTTGAGTACGAAATGATAATATATACTGTAAATAACACATAGTATTCGAGCCTAAGAATGCTGGTTTATTATCAAAAAACAAAAATTTCAAAGTGAACTGAATTTCTACAGTCAACAGTGCCTATCAAATAATAGCATGATTTGAGACACGTAGATTCATCGACTTGAAAAGGTAATGTAGGAGGAGACATAAAAAGAATAATAAACGATCCACCATGTGATTGATTATTGAAGTCACCTTATATTTCACCAGAGTGTCAATAGGAGGGTTCAATGCAAGGACACTCAGCCCTTCTATACCGTACTCAGCTTTGAGCAGGCCTGGCTTTGGATGTTTGTACGAAATTCCAAACCCTAGCATAGTATCCACAAGCTCGGTAACTTCGTCCTTCTCTTTTGCGGTTAACAATTGAGCAGCAACCTGGCAAGACATTGTTACCCATATCTCTCCATAAGTTAAACCGAGACAATGGTTTATAAAACATTGAAACTTTCAGAGCAATTGGTTGAACACAAACAAAATCTATTTAAGAAGGATATGCCTTACCGGTCGGATGGTTGGGGGTGTAAGGATTGAAAGCAGCGGAGTGACTATGTCAAGCGAAAGACAAGAAGGTGATAATGTGCGTGAAATTGAGGATGTCATAGCTGCAAGCCAGGAACACAACATCTCCTTCCTTACAGCGTTCTCAGTTCTGCACTTCTGGTATGATTTGGGCCAGTTCACTTGCGGCCGCTCTTGTTGAGCCACAAGTCCTCGAATTGCAATCATTGTCATTGGCTGGTATGCTGTTCTTTCCAAGACAATTTGGAATTAGTGCAACATGACATGGCATGTGAATATAGAGCAGAAGCGGGAACGGTAATGTGAGAAGGGAGTGTTTACACGAAGGACAGCTGAGGCGGACAAAGATAAATATGGTCCGATTGGAGCCTTGGAAGAAACAAGAATAAGTAACGCTTAGTTACAAGCTCTCTTGATTAATTGTATACCGTCTTGTCGATTAAACAGCAACGCTACTGGCGCCTACAAGCGTACAGAAGCAGACATGCTCATAACAAGAAAAGAAGAATCCATTCCTTCAAATCTGTTCAAACAACTTATTTCCTGTAAGGTTTTAAATCAATAATGCTTGCTTGAGAAATCAATAGACTTCGCAAACAAACATGACATTCGAAATGTAGAGATGGGGAAGAGCAGTTGTTAATTCAAGGCTGCTGTCTTTCAAAGGAGTAGGCTAGACTGTCTTTTCGAACAACTTTTTGGACACAACTATTGACTAAATAAAACTTTTATATTTCGAGTTCAAACCTTACACTCAACTATATAGATAGTCCATAAAATTGACAAGATTTGACCTGCTTATCAGACTGAATATTGTCATTCACTTCCCAATGCAAAACTAGTTTCTAAACATGAGCTGACTAGATACTTGAACGGATGGACGATACCTAAGAGATGGAACTGCTGCTTCGCCGTGACATGGTGGCTAAATATTTCTGAGTCTCCCATCCATTCGAGTGCCTCCACCTGCGTCCACCCCCGCCATTTGATTTACTTACACACGGTATACCCGAGTTCTGCATATTCCACAGACGTCTAGCTTCTTCAATTTCAATCAAGGATGTAGGGGCAGCAGAATAATTCGCAGACACTTACAGTTTTGTGTAGAGAAGCATCAAGGTAACGCATTTGTAGGATATTTTCATGAATTCCATTCATAATGTGATCAAAATCTCCGCTGCAGTAATCAAAGTCACAGTATGTTAAACACTTTGTCAAAACGGCCTTTCATATGCTTCCTGTGAGATAGCGAAAACTAAACAAAGAAATTAGTACCAAGATCGAGACATGGAGATATCTTACTGGTTTGAAAACAATCCATATCGACGGACGAAATCTTTGTGGTCTTGATTGCCGCTTTCCGGAATTTCTACCGTGCCACGCATAATAGTTCCTTGCCGGGTTTTCCGTTTATGAAAGATCTGTTGTGGAATAAGACAGCACAATAAGCGACCTAAGCAATTACCAGTAACGTATTGCATAGACGAAAACACAAACAACAGATCTCACTCACCTCCGCCCAGATGTCAAATACGCTGCTCGTCATGTCTTTGCGTCCAATGACCTGAGAGCCCACATCCAACTGAACCCCAGCAGAAGTTCACATTAGGCAAGAAACCTTCATTCCCCCATACTCTAACTGAGCAAATAGATAAATTTTGTTCACTTTTTGAATAATAATCATAGCACATTGTATTCCGGAACTTGAGACAAAGTTTACCGTCTTCAAATTCTGCTTCTTCCGGTTAAGAAACTGCAAGGTATTGAGGCATGACCGAATATCGCACTCTGCATAAGCAACCCAGATGACAGTAAGAACCTCTGAGCTTTTGAGATGTACACTGGCCGGTCATTTATAATGCTTCTTCTACAACGAGTAATAAAGCATGAAGTGCAGGTTCAACAATCTGGAGTGAAAGGCAGTCAGTAAAGTTTGAATTATTAAACAGACCAGGTCTATCCCGAATTGCCATGCACATCATATTCTAAATTAAATATTCATGAAAAGAACCACAGTATTGTCCTTCCTTCAAAATGTTTACACAAATCAAATTATAAATCAAGAACATCCTAAGACTGATCAGCACAGAACCAGACCTAAAAATGTTCAATCACGTCTTAAAATATATATATATATATATATATATATATATATAATCGTGTTGTGACCCTCTGTCGACTAATCAAACGAGTGAAGAAACCTACTTTGGCAAGTCTAGAGCAAGGCAGTAGATCACCTGTATGAGAAGCGAGGGCAGAGAGGGCACGCGCATTTGTTATGTACCTCTCCTTTCCGCATATATATTTGAGTCTGGTAGAAATGAGCACTATCAGTAGCTAGAGGTTAACATGACATGTAAAGCACTAGTATATCGAACTCTCGGTGAACGACAGATGAACACTTACACGAAAACGGGGATGCTGAGACACATTAATAAGGTCAAAATCAATGCAACTGATTCAGGGAACAAAGCAAATTGGTGGGTACAAATCCAAACCTGGATACCACTCGGCTCACACTTGGTTGCACAAAGACATGCACTCTGCAGTTTCAAAGGCCAGAGTATGAGCAACAGCATCTAAAAGCACTGTAATTTTGCTTTGACCGAAGCAATGAGCTTCACACCAACTAACGTTAATATAGAGAGAAATAGCAAAACGGCTGCACTCGAATTGATGTTCACAAGTTGATTCACAAAATCATCCTACATATACACTCAATCAGCTCTATGCACTTGCAATATCAAGTGTACCAAATCATATTCCTGATCATGCACTCATTCATACCTGGCCACTTGTCGAAGATTTCTCAAGGCAGGGGCATAGAGGTCATTGCAGATACATATCACCTGAAGGAAGAGCAGCACATATTGTTGGTTCTTGAAGTCTGAATTGCATCACACTAATTCTGTAGAATCTAACGTCTCACTACAACCATGACCAGTACTTGCTAGCCTAGACAAACACATCGACAATTGAGTAGAATTGATAAGGGCCGACTTACTGGTCTTGATAACCGACGCACTGCTGGACCTCCTTTCTTTCTAGAGTTCTTTCTGATAAAACCCTCCTCCCCATCATTCTCTTTGCCTTGGGAGAGTTTCTTCTCTGCATTGATCTGACATGATATTTCGACTGCTGTCAGGAAGGATCTGTGTCTGTGTGGATTGTTCGTTAGCACTATGCCACTCTGTCGATAGTTGCAGTTACTGCATTCCTTCCTACCAATTTAATCCATACTAACGGGACTGCTTCAGCCAAGACTCCAAGAGCTAAGAAAGGATGCACTTATCGTTATCACTCATGCTATTTAAGGAAACTATTACGTAACGCTATCCTATAATCTAAGACTACGTTAAGAAGGTAAATATCAAGTCATTGTACTTCAAGAAATACTCATAAGTATCTAACGTACTCAACCGCTACAGGGTAGTGAAGGGTAGTGAAGACAGAACCAGCATGCTCCTTGAAAAAAAAGGAGCTTTACTGAATTGCTCAAAGTTCAAGAAGAACAGGTTTTATAGTATAACTCGAGAAACGTGACAAAAAGAAATACCGCACCAGTACATGTGATCTGATTAAATGAGCATTTCTTAACTTCTCCGAAGACTTTTACTAACAGCAAACATAAACCAGAATAGTTTATCATCAAGCCAAGGAAGTCACACCTGAGTATACTTCTTATTTTTTGTTCCCTCTGCTCAAGGATTAATGAAACCAGTCTCATAAAGCAGCAATGTCAAGAGTATTTCCTCAAAAGAACCGTGAATTGCACAAAAGGTTCAAAGATAAATCCTTACAATTTCTAGAAGAGCATCAATCGCTCCTTTCCCCTCCGCACCACTTAGTGCTCCATCAATCTCATCAATAACCTGCCCTTGCAAAGTATCAAGCAAAGGTGAGTGAAGAAAAAATATTAAGCTAAGTTCAATGCAAAGTGTAACAGGATAGAAATCACTTTCTAATATTCAAATATGTCTTTCTTCGCAACGAGGCAGAACCCAAAATACCTAGACGTACCGTCATAACATTTCTGACTTGACTTCTGACTTCAGTGTTTGAAGGAAGTGAAATCAAGCAGAAAGCTGACAATAGATCAAACAGTGAATAGATGCGGATACTCAACACTTTCGAAGAATCGAGGAAACTGAAACACACATACAAGTTACCACTAACCCTCACACAAGGACCTTTTATGTTTCATGAGAGATTCCCTGTCCCAGGGGTCATTCACTCACCAGGCAATTTGGACGGTTATCACCCACGACTGACTGCATCTGTATGGCATCCAGTATCTTTCCTTGTAGTGTCGTTGCAACTCGATCATCACTTGCGTTAATCTGAGACGGTAAAATGCTCATTGTTGGGGACATATTTGAACTCGCTCATAATACTCCAACATATTTTCGAGACAACATGATACTGAACTCTATCTAGATGGTGGCGATTTGACGTACCACAGCCGAAGATAATTAAGAGCAAGGTTGATAATACTTGGAACAAATAAAATCGAACAACAAAATTCAGCAACTCTTCCCTAAGTCTCATGATTGAGCGTCCAGAATATTGTTGGTCAATTATAGTAGTTAAACAAATGTACGTTGCAATAGACGCAAATAATTGAAGAAAAGGCATTGCAAGCTGTTCACTATCCACCTATTACCTCAGACCAGCAGCTGTAAGAACTATTCACACATTTACCTCCACAACTCGATATCCACAATGTCTTGCAGCAACATGTGCCAGTGTTGTCTTACCCAGGCCTGGTGGTCCACACAGAAGCAAAACCTGCATACTCACATGTTCGAATTTCTCTCAGATTCAATGGACAATACAGAAAATCCTCCTAGCATGCACAATAAAATAAGTTCACAGCACACAAAGGATCTAGAGCAATCCTCAATGAGTTCTAAGAGATACCTTTTCATCAGGTCGATCTAGGGTGGACGGCTCCGTTGTCACTTTTCTAGCAGATTCATTGTTCCGATTATCGCTACGGAACGGCATGTTCCTATTCGTGTATTTATTATATGATTCCCTCGCTCCTTTATAACCATTTCCGTGGGTTTGAGTCACTTGGCGCCGTAAAGATGTCAGAACTTCCTCAGAAGTGGAACGCTTCTTGCCTCCAAAAACACACTGATCCCAATGCTTCAACCACCTGAGAACCTGTTCATCATCGAGTCATAGAAACTTGATTGAGCAATACTTCTCCACTGCACGAGAACAAGTGACAACATTGTAGCAAAACTGAACATGTCCCCCTTGCTAAAAGTCCGCATAAATCACTACCTCTCTGTTGGTTTGCTCATCACTGAGAAGTTCTGTGAATGAACGGGGTGCATACTTATCAACCCAAAGGTCCTCATGCTCTGTAACAGTTTCCGTCTCCTCCATAACACTTTGTGCTTGAGTCTTTTTGTCACTTTCTGCAATAACCTACGCCCAAATGTCTCTTAGTAGCCCATGATACTTTAAGTTGAGACAAATACGCTCATACGGTAGGGTTTGGGATGCCACAAAGTTCAGTTCATTGCAATCAGCACTCGAAGGAAGGACAGACAGTAGCAATTTGATTTACATGTCAAAGAATCTCATTCCATCTCCAGAAAAGTTAATTAGCTGAAACCTGCTCAAACGTTTCCCGCTCAAGCCTTTCGATCATGTTCGCAATTGACTCTCCCAGCAGATCTACGCCACATAACATCATAAGATCAACAACTGTTGAAGTGAATCGGGCATTCAAACAGGACCTGAAGAAGTTGAATAAATGTATCTGTAAGGTTGACTCTAGCTATTGCTGAACTGCAGAGAGAAAAACTGAAATATTCGACTTCGAGCAAAAGATGCGAGCACACTGACCATCAAATAGATAACGACTGTTTCCCGAGATAAGTGGTATCACTTAAGCTCCAAAATGTGTATACTCGATTTCAGCGTGTTTCTTCTCTCCCCATCACGATTTACAGAGCATATGAGTGGAAGATAGTGCAAAGAGCAGTGTACCTTTACTACGAACAGTGCCGGTACTTGCATTGCAACTAGTTTTAAGCGGCCCCGCTCTTGCGGCATATACTCGATCGCCATTAACACCGGTTATTGGAATATAATCACCATCTATATCTGCTGCAAGTCGATAGGGAAATTTGTTTATAGCTGTAAAGGGTTCAGCTTCATCCATACATTCTCCCTCTTGATCTCTAGAAGGGGACATTGGATGGGCTTCCTCCACTGTAGGTGGTGGCGGTGGTGGTGACTTCGGCTTGTCCTTTGAGACAGATGTAACTGACTGCCTTTGTCTGTGGAAATATTGACTATCCTCCGAGACAACAGTTGGAGGGGAACCTGGCGTCTCTGACGAAACATCCAAACCCATTCCAGGTATGGACAGTACTAATCTCTTTCGCGCATTCACCGGTGGATCCAATTGTTGTCCGCGAAGCTTTTTAGAAGCTCCTGATTCTACACATTCAGATTCTTGCTTTAACATACTATGGCAGTTTACGTGAAACTTTGACGGATAAAATAGTACTTTTCTGCTTTAACTTAGACGAGAAATTAGACATGATCACACGGTACAAAGCTCCTGTGAAACCATGTTGTTCAGATGAACTACAACAGTTGAGGGCATCGAGAACAACGCGCATACACGGGAATTTTGAGACCAGTTACAATAAAAGGTAAGGTTTATATTTCTCATCAAGCTAATAACAAGTTTCACAGGCAGTCATTGTACCTGCATTTCCAGATGACTCCACGACAGCTGAATTTTCATTGCCCCAAAGCCGTTTCCGAGAGCTGTCAGCATCGACTTCTGTAAGATCCAAACGAAAAGCGCACGTCTCATATTTAAAAAATCGTTTTAAGAATAGCAGGGTTCCAGCTGCTATAAGTAACCTCTTCTCGAAGAAAGAACCAACTGCGCCTGACTGTATAATGCGGTCGACTTTGTGCCATATATTCTGAACGACGAGTCCGACGTAGATGCACATAGATGGTCAGTCACTATTTAAACGCTTCATCCATACGAAAAGATTTTCCAAATGTATTTCGTTACGAATCGGTTCTCCTCTCAATTCAATTCCAAGTTTCCAGCATTCCATTCACAAACAGAACAAGCGCTTGGCATAAAGTAACCAAGCCTAATTGCGACACCTACCTCAATGCAACAAAATCTTTCCTAATGAGAATATTGATTACAAGCTGTACATCACCTAAACATCAGAACATGTGTAAGTTTTAGATCATCCATGATTAAATCTTTAAACACTGATAACTTTGGCATATGTTATCCAAATGATGCATTCTCCTGGTGCACTGGAATAATCTTTGATTTGCTAACCAGAATATTTAGAAATTCAACCATTCCTAGAATTCTGAGCGTTTCAAGTGTTGCAATTAGGTACGGTTACATAACATCCAAACATGCAACAGAGGCACCACAAACGCATTCTCGTGTCTCCAATCCCAATCACGAATAACACCACCACAGAGACTGACAACACCAAAAATTGAAGTGAATATTTAGGTCATAGAACGAAAAAACAATACCAGCAGGAGGTTCCTCGTCGAGGTAATAATCTTCTTCTTCCTCCGGCGGCAGCTGCTGGCAGGCCATCCATTCCAGCTCGTCCAGATCGGCTTCCTCCATCACTCCCTGCCGCTGCTGTCACAACTCCAGCAATGCAAGCTTGCTCAAAGACTCGACCGCAAATCCGCTTGCAAGTTGAGGGACTTGCGCGAAGCCAGAAGCACAAATGCAATAGCGTAGGCTGAGCATAGTGGAAGATTGGAAGGTCAGAGCGCGGGAACGAGGAATTCTCTCATTGGTGCGGACCTCTGCTGTGCCAAATGGATTTGCCACCTGGAGTGACGTGGTCACGCCTCGGTTATAAGGTTAGTTGAAAGTCGCTGCAGATGTGCCAAGAGCCCTAAATTCAACCGGTATACAGTAGAACTCCTATAAGGTAACATGCTCTAGATCATTTTTCAGAGAAAGAAAAATAGATGTGGAACCTAACAAGAGTGGTATTGTATTTTTTCAAGCATTTTTGAATTCCTTATAAATTTCCAAATATTTGGGACATAGGCACCTATTTGTGACCATAGGTCTTCTAAAATCTGTCCACTTGCAACTTGTAAAGAAATGAGTGGAAATCAAAGACAATGATTGGCTCTTGCAACAGAAAAATAATTCTTCCTCAATGCATCCAATTGCTAAACTGGTCTATTTAAGGATCACTCCATCTCCATTTCTCCACCTAAAAATAGGGGCGGTTTGAAGAAGATGGGTGCTTTTAGAGCACACTACCTTAAGTGCACCTTCCATGAGTGAACAAACCTCCGTAATGTAATAGATCCGAGCGGTCTCGGCTTCCGAAATAAAATAAGTGCTAGCACTTAATGAGAGCGGGCCAAGCAATAAGTGGTGGACCTCACCTTGTCAAAAAAAAGGGAAAAATATTCTTGTTAACAAGCTCCGTGGCTCAAAGATGTGGCACAAGGGCAACTTCCTTCATAGAGTGGACTCTCTCTAAGGTGAAGACACCCATTCCCGTCAGTGTACCCAATTCCGTCATGATGTACCAAGCGTGCACATTTTTGCAGTAAGAATGTACGCTGTTGGTACATTGTGACGGAATTGGGTACAGGGACGGGAATGGGTGTTTCCACCTTAATGCCTTGAATCTCTCTACAATGATGATGTCAGGTGGTCCGAGGCCTATTCCATTAGAAGAGTTTTACTATATTGGCCCTCCAAATTTATTTCTATCTTTTGACTACTATATAATTAGAATTTAAAATTTCTATCATTGGAAGTGCATCCAAAGTACTTTGAGTAGGTACATAAAAACTCAAATCTAGAAATTTGACAATGAGCATAAACCGCTTCAAAAGTCAAATAAAAAACAAAAATTATAGAGGTATTGACAAATCATGGTTACCAAGGCCCATTGTATACCAAATGTGGAATGCAATTGACAAAATTGAACTAAAAATGCTCTAAGGTATGGTTTAGACCAAACACAATAATGGCAAAAAATTAAAAAGTTTCCTTCTCCTAGCCACCATGTTTGCCATTGAGAAGTCCCCTTTTAGAGATTATGACCTACGGATTAGTATGAAACTACCAAGAGGGCATGAAATTGCAAAGAATATTAAAGAATGTTAAATAGATATTAAAAATAAATAAATAAATGGTGGCTTCTTAACTTCTTTTCCAAGGATTCTCAATTTTAGCTAATCAAAACCTTCAAAAGGGGCACCCTTGCCTCTCAAAATAGGTATAAAGTAGGCCTAATGTAGGATGACCCATATTCATCATTTTAGTTGTTACACATTTTTAGACAAATCATATTCACAAATGTTTTTACAACTTTAACCAACTGTATTTGGATCACCTCATATTTGAAGAAAAAGATTTGTCTACTTAGGTGGTTAAAGCCGTAAAAATATATTATTTACATCTTCTCATTTTTTAAATTGGGATAGTTATTCAATTCCAATCTAAAAGCAATTTTCTTAATTTCCTACACATTTGCAATGGCAATCCAAAAGCTTGTCTTAAGACTAAAGAATAATAGATGGTTTTTTGGCAATGTATAGAAATCGCATGGTGGCTTTTATTGAACTCAAGAAATCTTAACATTTCAACTTGATTCCAACCCTTCAATTTAAAACCTATTGATTCCACAATACTTTGTCTCAATGCAAACCCTTGTGTAGTTTCATTACATTGAGATGTAATGGCAAGGCAAATTGGGTTCTAAACTAGAAGGTACAATCAAATCAAGGACAATTTTGGGTTTGCCTATCTTAGTACCATAATGGCTAGGAGTATTAAAAAGAACATGGATGTGTGGTGCAAGTAGTGGTAGCGGAAGGAAAAGGAGAAAAAAATTTGCATTTTATATTATTGAAGTTGGCCAAAGATTTTTTAGTGATTTTTGCATTTCTTTTTTGTTCTAGTCTCACTACATTACAAAATCAGAGGTGACCAATTGACTTTAAAATTCAACCTAATATTTACAATGATCACCATCTAAGTAGCCCAACCGTCCTTCATTGCATTGGAAATAGATTGGGGAACGAGCCTGAAATAACATGCCCCCAAATAGCATCTAATGGACCATTTTTCATTTTGGAGTAGGCCCTTCTTGATGCAATATTTACTGGATTCTTGTGAATTTTTTTTACCAAAGGTCTGTTTCAGTACGAGCTTAATGCAAAGAAAATTTCAAACTCCAATCCAAGTTGTAGCTAAAATGTTATGCTCGAAAAAAATATTTTTGGGAGTTATGGGCAATTTGGAGCAGCCATGATAGATAGGTCCAATTGGGCTGAAATTTTTTTTAGATACTCTCAACAAGATTGTTAACATAGTCCCAAAATTTTAAAGGCATACAAATACAAGATTTTTTACTTACAAGCCTTTGAAATTGACTTTGTAAATTTTTAACATTGCCCAAAGAAGGAAAGGTCAATTTCAAAGGCTTGTAAAGCAAAATCATGTATTTATATGCCTTTCATTTTTAAGATTATGTTAACAATCTTATTAAGAGTATGTAAAAAAATTTCAACCCAATTGGACCTATCTATCATAGCTATCTATCTCAAAAAAATTGTCCTTTTCAAGTGTAACTTTCACAAAATATCTTTATTTGCAAAGTAGTTTGACCTCCAATGAGTGTTGATGGATTTTTTTACTTCCAAACTCTATTTCCTCTTCCACAATAATTGTAAGATTGGATGTACATTTTTCTCCTTGTTTTTTAGGGCTCTCTTTTTTCCTCTGATAAAATTCATTAAAGTATGAAGATGAACCCACTTACCAAGACATCATTTTGCAATTGTGAGAACCCACTTAACCACATAGGACTGAGGCCTTTTCACCATCAAAACACACTCAAAACTACCACTTCTATTACAAAGAGCAAAAAAAAATTTAATTGTTATTTTTTGCAAATCTAACCGTAAGATTTTATAATAGACCAATAGAAGAATGTATGCAAGAAGTTTTAGAAACTTTGACTGCATAGATTGCAAGATATTTGCATCCAAAGCAAAGAAAACAAGTTTTTGTGCACCTTGCTTGACTATAAGTTTTTGCTTTGAATCTTTTTAGATTAAACTTTTTGTACTATCAATTTTGATTTTCTAAGAGTTTATGTTGAATAATTGAATTGGAAATCTAAAAAAAAAATTCAAGAAGAAAAAACTTTGTTCTAGCAAGCAAATACAACCCTGTCTAATATTTTTTTTTGAAAAATTGTAAAAATTGCATTCAAAAGTGAATCATGTAAGTTATTTTTCCACGAAGATGCTTAGATTGTTCAAAAAAATAAGATTGTTTATAACTTTCTCATTACTACTCCAAATATAATGAATCAAAGCTTCACTTGTAGACAAAAATATATAATTTCAGGAAAAATAAATTATTATTATTTTGACTTTTTGTGATTTTTTGGTGCTGCCTGCCAACCTCCATTTTTGACTTATTGTGCCATAACTTTTTCTCCCAGGCACCGATTGAAATAAAAAATTGTATATCCGCAAAGCTCTTGCAATATTGCACATCCTCAAAAAAATTCACTAAAAATTGAGGTCGTAAGAACCTACTTGGACCCAAATTGTTTCCCAAAGAGACAAACAGTCGTTTAAGGATTTAAAAAAAAACATTATATTTTTAGTACGATGACAAGGGACACTGCATGTATGTAAGAGAATTATGACTTGATATGGTACAAGGCACTTCCAACAAGGTGGGCAACATAACCCTAGAACACCGAACTAGCCATCATAGAAATCATCCTTTTTGAAGCCATATGAATCATTTCCTTTAAAAATAGAAATAAAAAGCATTCATTGGAAGTCAAACTACTTTGCAAGATCTCCCCTTTCCACCCAAATTTTTTTCCAAAAATGAACATCTAAGTACACTTTTGCCTTACATTATATAGAAAGATTCTCTGTCATCCATTGGACACTTTCAGAGTAGACCACCGTGTCGCTCCAGGGTTAATGTTGGTGTCACCGAACTTCAATCACTACTCCGAAAAAGATGATGTAACATCATGATGTTGGTGTCACCGAAATTCAATCACGCCTCCAAAAAAGATGATGTATGTACCACATGATGTTGGACCAAGCCCATCCGGTCCCTGAACTTTGAATCACGTCAATAAATGCAGGCAAGCGATTCCACATCTCGTTTGATTTATTTGATTTTGTGCGCATTCATGAAGCCACCTGGCGGGCCGGGGTGAACTGACCCCTCGCTCGTACTGCCAAAGTCCATCCAGGGGTGCACATAAAAAAAAGCCCCCTATTTTGTGCCGTGTAAAATCTATTTTCTAGAACCTCCCTAGCTAATTTGGAGCCTCTGATTGCAAATATGAATTCAGAATTTGCAAAAAAAAATATGCATGAAAAATAAAAAATTTCAGGGTTTTCCCAGGGGTACGAGCGAGGGGGTCAGTTCACCCCGGCCACCTGGCGGGAGCGGTGGTTTCACCAGGAGGTTATAAAAATCAGTCACGGGAAACGTGAATGTACCGCAAGTACTAGCACGCTTCTCTTACTGGTTGTTTTTCTGCAACATTCCAAAATGAATTTAATACAAGGTCCACCGTATGGTACAAATAAACCACTCAACCTGAAAGCAGGCTGGTACAGTAAGGTACTCTAAAAGTGACCCGGTTATAAAAGCAACCACTAACAAGCAGAGGTACATTTTGCTTTCTTCAATGTACCAAATGTGTACATTCCAGGAGGGGGCACTTTTAATGACCATTGCATTTTAACTTCAAAAATTCATAATCAATTCCACAAAGGTCTAAGAAATGTATGAATATCGATAGTCTGATACTACATAAAGGCAAATTAGAATTGATCAACTATCGTATTGCCTAACATCAATCTTTCATAGTACGTTCAAACATCGATTTTTAAATTAAATAATTTACTTATCAAATGTAATTTCAAATCACAAAGTTAACAAATTCCTCAGTACAGTCTCTTTTCTAACACATGTATATGAATTTAGTGTAACTCTTTTAGACATCACATGGGGCCAAAGATGTACAAGCAATTAACTTTGAAAGGATGAGACCTATCACCAAGGTACTTTGCCAAAAATAATTCAATTTATAGACCATTAGGTACATTGATTTCTTCATCTGTACATTACTCTAGAAACTCATCCATGATCGGCCAATTTTTGGCATCACCTTTGAAGGATTTGCCCCCTATGACCAAGGTAGCCATCAAAATACTTTGATTATTGAACCAACATGTGCATTGTTTGTTTCTAGGGATGACAATGAAGTCATCCATTACATTTGTTAGGTCTCCAACGTCCTTACAGACTTTAACCTTAAAAGACAAGCTATTGATTGTGGAAATCATCCATTTAGTTACCATGTGAATCATTGGCTTAAAAAAAGAATGCAAAAACACTTATTGGAAGTCCAACTAATATAGAAGACCTTTCCTTTCCACAACCAAAATTTTTGAAGATGAATAGCTGCACTTCTGGCCTATGGAGAAGGATTTTTTGTCATTCATTGGACAAAAAACGTCTAAAACATTCTTTATGGATTAACCCCTTAATGCTTGAGGTACCAAATTTTGATGTCGACAATATTTTGAAGTTAAAAAAGACCCAACTAAGTTGCTATTTTTAGTGGTTTATATTTTTGACAAATTATTTTTGAAGTCTAGTTTCAGCATCAAAAATCTAATTTTGAAAATGATTGATTATGATTTTTCTAATCAAGATTTTGTGCAAGGGGGTCCATTGCAATCTTGACTTTCTATAGTGTTGAGAATTTTAGGAAATGAGCCTCAAATACACTAAATCTTGGAGAAAAAATCACATTTAAAACCCATTTAAAAAACCCTGTAGAGTAGAGATTTTGAGAAGCCATAAATTGATTGGGGTTGTGCATGTTAGGCCCTTTATCCTTGTATGTTTTTGATGACCAACTTCTTAGATTTGACATGCAAAAATAGAGCTGAAAGATTTTCATAGTTTTAACACCCTCATGATCAAACATTATAGTCTTTTAATCCATAAATGATAGTGTTGTGTTTTCTTTGTGTATTTTCTTTTCTTATGTGATTTGTAACAAGCCTAGTTTAAATTTGTACGGTTACATTTTTTTTTTAAACTAATAGAAGTTATCAAAATGTTGACTTTTTGTTCAATTGAGAGCAAATTTCAAGAAGCTCAAAACACGCCTAGGGCTCAATGACATTGCTTGGAGGCCAACCAAGCTCACCCAGTCCATCTGGCTCGGTATTGTCGATTATGGGAGAATCAAATGGAACTCTGTCACCAAGCTTCGACTTTTGCAGCTCGACCGGTGGGAGATTGCGAAGAGGCGCTTCACTCTGAAATGGGCGAAGAATAACGTGTTTGCTGTGATGGCCTGAGGGACTCCCCGTTGGAAATTCACCGGTCTGACTGCCGGGTTCACTTTTGAACCGCTTTAGCTTCACAGTGCCCCGGTGAGTCGGTCCCCGACCCCCCGGGCTGGCGCTCCCCTGTATTTTAATGTTCTTTAGCTTCACTACTTGCCCTCCCCAGGCCGTATGAGGCTGGGGTCCTTCTTTTTTACCATTCTTGCAGTAAAGTCATTCTTTGCTTGTGTCAAAAAAAAAAACACCCACCCCTAGGGCATTTAGGGCCTCCTTACATGTGAGCCCGGTGGGCAAGAAAAGCAACTAGAAGACAAGAACAGGGCCACCGATGATCGATAAGCGCGGAAGGAGGAGAGACAGTCACCCCACGCACATGCACCGTTTTGGTGGCGGGGGGTGGCGGAGTCCACTAGTATCCGCCTGGCGGACCGGCGGGGGGAGCCCTCGCGGACTTGACCACCGCCAGGCCTGGCGGAGCGGCCAATTTTACCCCTCCCCCTCTTGGACTTCAGAGCGGAGCGGCCAATTTTTTTAACCCCCCCTCCCGGACTTTGAATTTTCACCCGGCGGGGCCTGGCGTGGAGGGGATGCATGTGCGGACCGGTTGTGCAATCCCCCCCACTCCAATCCGGCCCCCCCACTCAGCCCACGCCACTTGGCCAGGCGGATTGGCGGGTGGGGGGCAAAATCCCTCGCATGTGCGTGGGGTGAGTTTCACCGATATCG
This sequence comes from Antitrichia curtipendula, assembly GCA_951230915.1. Taxonomy (NCBI): domain Eukaryota; kingdom Viridiplantae; phylum Streptophyta; class Bryopsida; order Hypnales; family Leucodontaceae; genus Antitrichia; species Antitrichia curtipendula. Next base: position 22,735,464 of record OX579642.1, read on the forward strand.
ATGTAAAAAACATTATAGAAGGAGCATAAAAATGTTTTCTATATTTCGCCCCTGTTGACTCCTCCCACCCACCGATACATGTAAGGAGGCCCTTAGCGGTTAAGGTACATCAAGCGACAAAACTAGGTTGCAGTTCATTCTCTCTTTCTCCCGCTACCCGACAGTCAATTACCGTCAATGCACGGTCAATGGACCGTTACCTCAGTACGTCGTCAATGCACCGTCAGACTCTGTTGCATGACGGAACGCCTTCGGGAAACATGAGCGATTGCGTGCACGGCGAACATTCTGTGCTCGGTGGCTCAGAAAGGGTCCGGTGTCTACGTCTCTACGACCCTACGCTACGACCTGTGGAATTCTTGCAGAGCCCTCACTCTATGCCGGGCGCCCCTGTCCATGGCCCACTGTATGCATGCTGCCAAGGAGACCTGGCCGCCGAATTCGCCCCACTGTACACACGGTCAGGCAAATAAAAAAAAACCCGCCAAACGAAACCACGTGCATAGGGACACCGAATCCTTCCCAGGTCCAACACTTTCAGGTCCCAACAGTGTGGACCGGTAACGTACGCACGCACAGCGACACGGTAACCATTCAGTCTCATTGCGGTGACAGCGCAACAGAAGCCCGTCTTGCTTGAATTAGTGTTACGGACCACGACGATGTACAGGCGCAAGCTTGGGATGAATTGAACCATCAGTTAGCACGCCGTGTAAAGAAAGGTAGACTGACTTGGAATCGAATGTGTTACCGTACAGACCGCGCAGTTCCGCCATCACATACTGTACGTATTGACAGTAAAAAACAATGAATCATAACTCGGACTGGCTGAGTGCAGGCATGTGATGCGCTTGCTATATATTGCTGGTACATTCTCGGGGGTTCCCACAGTTAATCACAATAGACACAAGGATACAGAAGCGTTCATTCAGTGAGACCCCATTTAATTGTTTCAGACTAAACTTTGATCGATCTCGATCCGGCCTTCACAGATACGACATTCAAGCGCTGGCTGTTGTTCAATTGCTAGCTGTGCGTACGCCATCACCCTAGCTTGGTTGTAAGTAACTTGCACTCTCAGGAGAAATCCAATACATCCATCGATGGACTTTTTGAAGAATTTCGTAGTCGATGTGTAGTGATGTGTAGTCGATGTGTAGTGATAGAATAGGAAACAGTAGGATACAGTAGGAATGGAATCTGGACACAATTATTGGACATTTGTCCAATTTCCTACTTGAGTTTCTAGCTCCTGTGTCTGTCTGTGGTAAGTTCATGTTAGCTAGAGGCCAATCAACAATATCCCAGATAGTTGTGTCATGAGAGCGGATCGGGCTTGGGAGAGTGTGAGATACAAATCATTTGTGCATTCAATCGGAAGAGGTTTAGAATGGGTTGACTTGCGAGCGCGAGTACGAACCCGCGCACTCAACGGACTAATTTCTTGTGACCGAGTTGCAAGGGACTAATGTGTATGTCCCGTTGCAGATAGGGCGATAGGGCGAGATCATGTGAACCTGCTGTGTCCAATTCATCGCCTCATTTCTGACCTCACAACTTGTGTTACATGATGCACAGATTAATTGTCACCCAATTGACGAGACCACCGAGCACTATTTCTGACGGGACTCATTCTTCGTTGAGCTTCGGCCTTAGAGCGCTTACAACAATGGCAGGCGTTCCAGCAACCGAGACAGGTGCCAGTTCGGATGCTTCCACGGCCTGTAACAAGCCGTGCGCGGAGAAGTGGACCGGCGGAGTGCACATGATCCTCAACTGCAACCTTGACGCCGCCTGGAGCCTGCAATCGGATTTCATGGGGCTGCCCAAGTGGGTGCCCACCATCAGCATCAGCCGCCTTGTGGAGGGGGAAGCGAATGCTGTGGGCTGTCTGCGCTACTGCAAAGGCAGCGGCACCATTTGGGTGCACGAGCGGCTGCTGGAAATGGACGAGGCCAAGCATTACATGTCGTACAGAATGGAAGAGAATCTCTTCGTGTTTCCTCAAGGCTTCCAAGGCTATGTCGCCAAAGTCCAAGTACGTGAGCCCAGGAACCTTACCACCACAAATGGTCTCAGTGATTTATGTACAATTAGTTCAACGTCAATAAGGGCGCCAATTTTGACGAATTCCACGACTATGGCAAGTACAGGCGGAAACAGAAATCAACAATTATGCTCGTTTTAGGAGCTTCGCGTAGATGTATGTCACAATTTACGATCATTTACGATCATTAGGTCACTCCCTGCAGCATGGCCATGCTCGTTAGAATGGGGCTTGTTTCAAATTGCCAAATCTGTTGTATTCATAGATTCTACCATCACGACTAGTGTAGATACGAGGTTCAATCTTGTCATTTTACCCAATATTGCGATTAGAGATTGTATGAATTCGTCATTGATTAGGGTACAGCTAATCCCGGGTACAAACTAATGATCTGTGCTTGTTACATGTTTTTGGGGGATTGCAGTTAGGAGAAGCAGGAGAAGGCCAGACGTGGGTGAACTGGACTTACGAAGTGGATCCCGTAATCTCAGCTACTCGGGAGAAATTGACCCAGTTTATGATTAGATTCTACTCTGACAATCTCAAGTTTCTCGAAGACGGAGCGAATAAACTGGTTGCTGAAAACAGTGAAGCTGCCAGGTCTTTGACAACGAGCCGATCTAACGTGTTGCCTGCCCAAACAGCGCCAGTGCAAGCTGCATGATTGAACAACTCTTTATCAGTAGATTCGATCTTAATTGAGGACAGTACCCAGGAAACGTTTTCGATTTCCCAGTATATATGTTTTCCATAGCCAAACTAGTCATCCAATGATTATTCATCTTGATTCTCCCATTTATTTCGAACTTCAACTAGAAAATTTCTCAAATTTGATTGATTATGTAGATTCCTTCAGTTTCAACTGTGAATTGAAAATTTGAACATTTCATCCAACTGCTCTTACACCAGATCATTGCTTCCACTGCAGCAGTGAGCTTACCAAGTTTAGTGCTAGGTCCCTCCTTCGTTGAGAAAAGGAACAAGAAAACTCGCATGGGCATGTACTGTACATTGGCCAGGATACAGGTCTAGCAGTGCAGCTCATAGATGTGTATTAAATTCAATTGTGCTTTGAGATTTCGATGACCGTAGCCGCATTGTGCAAATTACTGAAATTTCAACATCAAAATTTTATTCTGTGGCTTGAGCATGTGAATGAAAATTCTGTGTCAAAGTTGAACGACCAAGAGAATGTTGAGTCAGTTTTCATTCAAAGTGTGAAGTTAAGTCTGTTCAAGTTGCAGCTGGAGAGTAACTGTGTGCCTGCTTCTAGATTTTGTGAAAATGCCAGAATGCCGCTTTTGGCAGTGCGCTTCCAAAAGCAATTTGTATCAAATCCCCAACACGCAGTCTGTGTCTGCAAGATGGAGGATTGCTTTGAATCATGGTGTTTTCCTTGACTAATGGGAAGCTTACTCTTCAAGCATCTGCTGAACTGGAGATTGAGCGAGGTAGAACTGTTTCCAAAAATTTTACGGTATTGTGGCTGGCGGTCTTGTACTCTGCTTGGCACTGAAATTTCGTTTCATTTGTTTAAAAATTAAAAAAATGATAGAGTATCTTAAAAACCATTACCATTATTTATTAATCCTGGTGGGGTTCATTGCCTCTCACAAGATTAAATTTCATCAGACAATGAGAAATCTTGACCCATTTGCACTGACTCTGGTTTCAAGTTCACATGTCTATTGTCACAAAATCCAGGAGAGAAACAGTAAAAATATAAGTCCCATGACGCTATCATACTTGTTTTGTGACACTAACATTATCGACCTGTCCAGTTGTAAGGTAGGAGGTACACAAAGCGTCCACGTAAGAGCTGAAAATTAAGGTAGAACCACCACCCATTACCAATCGGCCATCAATAACCAACCTGTAGGGTGCAGCTATTTCCAACCAAGGCTGGTACAGATTCCAACCATAGTTTGGAATGTGATTTTTTTTCTCTTTTGCAAGGTTGGCATTATAAAGTCATGACACATGTCCTGATTTAGTGAGCAAGAAAGTAGGAAGCGGTGAATGAGAAAGTAGTAATAGAATGGTCGAAATTAGAAGACTCTATTTCATGGGTATGGGTTGAGGTCAACTTTTGGCTTCCAAAATTTATAGTAAATTCAATTTAAGGAAAAGAATCATGAAAATTTGGCAATGCCCATCATTTCTATCTTTCTACAAGGTTGTAAATTTACATTGCCTTCTATTGTTCTAGAACATGTGCAGAATTGCTTAAGTGGTCGACTATGGATGGTTCTACCATAATTTGGTAGGTCATTCCATAAGGTCGTGGAAGTACCAGTTTATTCTTTGAAAAAATTGACCCAGTGCAAAGCTGGCAATCCCAACATCAAGTGGACTTTTCTACATTATGAAAAAAAAGAAGGAAATTTACATTATAATTTTTTTATTGAAGCAAGGGAAGGTTGAATTGATTGGCACTCATAACAATGGGGAAAAGGGTTGACAATAATGATTATTTCTACCGTGAGCCAACTTGTAGGCCCTTCATTGGGGCACAATTTTTATTAAAAATTAGTCTGAACCTAGCACAGTGCCGATATTGTAGGTTCATGGGTGCATATAAGAGCTAAAAATTAATTTGGGGATACTAAACTTCTTAAAAAGTTGTAAGGTAGGAGGTATATAAAGCATCCATGTAAGAGTTGAAAATTAATTTTGGGACACTAAACTTGAAATATTTTTCAGTTTTCTTAGCAAACTTATCTTGAAAGCCAAATGGAATTGGCATCTAACCCAAATTGTTTCATATTTTTTGGAGATTTGTAGAATTAGTTATAAATTTTTGAAGTAGAAACGTTGTTTTTACTAAATGCATCCACCTTCTAAAATGTACACTATTTGTACATTGCTTATGGAATGAGAAAGAAAAACAAGCCTTTGCATTAGAGGATGCTTTTAGAGTCCAAGACCTTTAAGGACCTTCTACCTTAGAAGGGTCTCTTTTAACTTGAAGAGAATTGAAGTATCTAAGAAAATAATGAATTTTGGCAAAAGATGAGGTCATGAGGTGGTCTAACTTCCATGTCTCATAAGGATAACTCATCATACATTACCAAGTTGGATCTTCAACAATGCTTTGGAAATCCATACTATAAACCGTACAATTTTTGGAATGTCTCATTTTCTTGCAAAGTAACTACAATTAGTGTATTTGTTGCATAGAAAGACAAGTTTTACCTTGATTTTGGCTTAGTGTTCCGGGAGAAATTTGGGCCAAATCAATCAAAACCTCATACTTTCTATAATTATGTATTTATTGATTGATATGCTTCAATTATTTCTTATATTTTTACTTGAATTAGTAAATTATTTGAAATAAAGGTTAGTAATTTTTTTAGGTTTTTAATTATGAATTGGCTATTTGAAAAATGAAATAGCTCAACTATGACTAGCTATTTGTTCTCCTTGTACCTTGTTTTGGGCAACTTTATATTTTTGAATGCAACTTCTTATTTCAAAATAGAAATAAGCATTTCATGCATTTCTTTAACTATTAGGCCATTGATAATCATTTCTACCCTTTTAATCCCAAAGAAACAAGATCTGGTTTCCACAATGTAAAAAATAAAAATAACTCTTAACCCTTAAACAACATTCACTTGCTTTGAAGGCACTCCAAGGGTTAATAAAAAATCTCCCTTAAAGCAAGGTTTGGGTCTTGTTGCTTGACCAAAGTTTGTACGGTCAAGGTATGCAAAAGTGAATAATTAACAGTGCTTTACTTTGCAACTAAAACGTGGTCCTTGGCAAGCCATATTCACTATTGAAGTGGGTTTAGTAAGTTGAAACATTCCAAAAAATTTCAAAAGCCACTTCTTATCAACGGTTTTCTCAAAACTAAGCCCACGGGGCTTGGCCTATCATTTTAAGGGTTAATTCAAGAAGAATTGGGAGTGTGTTACAAAATGGAGGTTAATGTTTCCTTTGATAGAGAATAAATTAGAAAAATTCAATTTAGAAAATACAATTGCACGCAACAATTATGTTATTTATACGCGGACATGTTCAAAAAGACTATGTATAGTATATGGTAAATAGCACAAAATATGTGTTCCTTCTACATCTTAAATAGCATTGGCGACTTTTTTTGAAGAAATCATACACAAAAATGACATAAGTGGATAGGCACACTTTGGAAAAAAGGTCATTGTAAAAAACATATAAAACTTTGTATATACTTTCTTATATTATAGTCAACTTTATGTTTTTTCAAGTTTTTTTTACATCTTTTTTTAAAACACTAGCTTCAACTATCCCAGTATAAAAGGTTGATTAGTCATGAAAGAAATACAATTGAGCTTGTACCAATTTTAAATAGAAGATTCTGTATACACGTGTCGAATGTCTCTTGAATTTAAAGCATATAGTTTCACACATTGAAGGGATATTTTTTAGTGATTATTGCTTTGGTGCATGACCAAATAGAAACAAATTCGGGGACCCTCAACTGCAAGTGTATACACCTACATTAAAACGCCATTGCCTAAAATGTGACACCTACATTTAGACCAAACAAAGTCATTTTTTTCCTAAATATTGATTAGACAAGATGTACACAATTTGAAAATAAAATTCTATGAGAGCCTAGTGTTGGTTTTTAATACACTCAATATTTTAAAGACAATATTTTCAAAATTTACAACTTATTCATACTAGATTTTGTTCGTAATTGTACCACCATGCTTAAATGTACCAAAGTAGTTGTAGGATGAGAATTAAATAGCAAAATCTAATTACAATAAGGAAATATCTATTTTACAAAATTTGGGCACTTTCATTCCAACATTGAAATCTCTATAGTAGGAGTTAAATTTTTTTTTTGGAGATGCTTGTTGAAAAAAAGATGTGAATATAGATGTTTCCTACATATCTATGCAATTGAACTTTAAAAATTAATTGCTAATGTATTTCAGTCAACTATCAAGTAAAACCATGAATATAGTAAATGAAACAATTCATCAAAAATGGAGTATTTCTATTTTGAAACTGAAATTGGGTGTGCTTGATTGGGATTGCACAGCAATTGAATGATAATTGTGCAAGACAAAAAATGCCAATTGTATTATATATTATGCAAAAAAGTTTAACTTAATTCTATAGGCAGTTTGTAAGATTAGTGGACCTAACTATATATTCCTTAATTCATGACATGATGTATTCTAGAGTAGCCAACCCATTTTTTATCATCCCCATCTTGGTTGCGTAGGGTCTTCTATTTCTATGAAGGGAGAAATGAATAAATGACTAGGTATGGAGCACATGTGGCGCATTATGATTGGCTACTAGACTCTTGATTTTGCAACTAGCCCTCAATCACAAATAGAAAAACTCATATGACCAGTATGAAACGAACAAAATCTTCACCTAAAAAATCAATGATAATTATGTTTTGAGAAATAAAATTGTGAAAAATTATGAAATCCTTTTGAAATTTATTTCTGTACATGGGGAGATTTTTCCACTCTACATACCCATGCTCCATATAAGCTCAATTGGTTAAGTGGCTAGAAATGGGTCGCATAACATCTGTCACCTTACTTTTACACTCCTTTATTTACAAATAAGCAATCAGAGCAAGCATGATCTGAATGTGGGTGCTACAGAATGAGCTTCCTTGTGCCATAAACTACAAATGCAAAGTTGATTCTCCAACAAATAATTTTATTGGCATTTGGTGAGTAGTTAGGGCAAAGTCAAATTTTGTTTTTATAATGAAATATCCATTGTCCATCATGAATCTTCAAAGGGTACATAAGGTAGGAGGCTCTGAAAGCGAGCGGGCATTTAGAACTACCCATATAGCTCGCCTGAAATGGATGTAAGGTGGTCTTTTAAATGGACCTTTTGTAGTCACTGAATGGATCGGTAAAAAAATAATTATTTATTTGCAAGAGCCAATCATTCTCTTTGTCTTTCCCATTTCTCTCTAGAAATTGCATGTGAACGGTTTATGGAAGACCTAGGGTCATAAATAGGGATCTATGACTCATCACGTTTGAAAATTCATAAGTAATTAAAAAATGCTTCAAAAAATATGAAACAACTTGTGCTACAATCAAAATCTATTTTTTTTTGTCTAAAATATGAGCTAAAAATAATCCCATCCAAGAAACCACATAAAAAAGGCAAACCAGCCCTTAGATGCTCACTTTCAGACCCTCTTACCTTATGGGGTAATTTGAAAATGAGAGCATGACCTCTCATTGTCAAAACTTAGGAATTGTGTTTGAAGTAAAAATTTCAGGTCTCATTTACTTATAGTAGAACATCTTTTCCAAAAAACTTCGAAGTAAGAAAAGTTGGAAAATAAAGATGAATTGCATCTCCAAAATTTTGTTTGAGATTTCAATCTTCCAATCAAAAGTTATGAACAAAATTCAAAGAAATTGTTTGGGAATGTCAAAAAAAAATTCCCTTCCAATTCCTCTTTCAAATTCATTCATAACTTTTGATTAGTGGCTCAAAATATTAAAAAAACGGATTTTTGGAGATGAAATTTATCTTCATTTCCCAACTTTTCTTACTTCAAAGTCTTCTAGAAAAAGTTTTCTACTATGAATAAATGAGGCCTAAAATTCTACTTCAAACACAATTCCTACTTTTGACTTAACTATAAGTGGTTGAACTTCTACTAATTCTAATTTACATATCCCACTTAGGTTGTTTTACTTCCTACCATCCAATATGTATATAAAGAGCTTATCTTCTTGTTCTAAAACTCAAAATAAGATGAAAATGTTTTTGGAGCTATGTGAGTGAGTTTTCAATGGACTGAAGGTAAAATTATTTATAGTTTAATTTTCAAGTAGCAAAACTACTTCACATTGAATACTTCACTTGGCGTGTCTGTTGTGAGGCACATGAGGAGTGGTGAGGCTGCACTCATCAAACCCACATACTAAACCCGCACTTGGTACCCTTGTTTGGCGAATATACTGTGGAGATGCCCTTAAGTTTGCATAAGTCCAATCCAAAGACAAAAAAATGGCAAAATCTTGTTAGCTTCCACCAATCTAGGTGGCATTTATCCCTCAGCCTCCTTCCAAGGTTGAATCGTCTGCGTAAACCAGACTGATTGTTTCTTCTTCTTTCTTTTTTAATTCACATCGTCTTTTTAAAAAAGAAGGCATCATCCTACTTCCATTGCACTTTGTTCCGGTATGGTCTTTCATTAAGTGGGCTTCTTGCCATGCTCTATTGGTGGGCAAAAAAATACTAGAAGACAAAAACAATTCCACTGATTGTCTTGCCAGAGTCAGTGAGCACATCTCAAACTTGGGGGCTATATACTTGCGTACGATGATCGTACTGATTCCATGGTTTCATACCTGCGTACCATAATCGTACATATTACATGTATTTGGACGCACTGAATCAGTGCAAAAACAATGAATATCAATAATGTATGATTCTTATACTATTATCAATATAGTTTAGGTGCATTTTGGATATCACATTTGTATAATTAAAGTACATCAATTGTACATTTTTGGAAATTTTTTTAACGACATTGATTTAGTGCGTCTAAATACACGTAATATGTATAATTATAGTACGCAGGTATGAAACCATGGAATCAGTGCGATATCTGTTAACAAATCATCCTTCCTTAAGTTTGAGATGCATAAAAACAAGATTTCTTGTTTCACCCAAATTGGTGGACAATCCTAGTGGTTGAAATTGGTCAATCTTGAGGAAATTAAGACATGTGGAATGCTTATGGGATCCCTTTCCACCCACCCAATCTACATGCATGTTAGTGCAATTGCTTGCTTGAACCTTGTAGTTCCTTTTGCAAACTTTGCCCAGTGATGGACTATGACAAGTCATCACAAAGTTCCTCTGTCACGAATTGTTAATAATAATCGTGCAATTATCGTCAGGCACTGTTTTCATGTTACATTCATTCATTTGGAAATATTGTTACAACACGATATTGACATTCAATAATATTGTGCAATTTAGGCATATCATTGATATTTGAGTTTGAAGTGCTGAAGTTGTACGATAACTATGCATGACTAAAAATGTACGACTTCAGTGCTTTTGTAATGAGAGACTAACTTTGTGTAGCATTAGTGCTTATTTGAGACATATGAAATTAGTGCAATAATCACACAACATCATGTTTGTGCATAGTTATTTCACTAACATTGCATTTTTCTATCTTTCACAATTTCAATACTAAGTCAATTGAAAAGTAACATTTGTGTTTAAAGCAGCAATTCAGACCTCATTTAGGCATAGTAAAATAAAAAAATTTGAACTGAAAAAAGTTGCCAAATCAAGATAAATTTCACCTCCCAAAATCCGTTTGTGATTTTGAGCCTTCAATCAAAAGTTATGAACAAAAATCAGAGAAAGGTGGCAAGGAACGTTTTTTTTGACATTTCCTTGCCACCTTTCTCTGATTTTTGTTCATAACTTTGATTGGAGGCTCAAAATCACAAACGAATTTTTGTAGATGAAATTTAGCTTGATTTTGAAACTTTTTTTAGATCAAAGTTTTTTTTAAATAAATTATTTTACTATGCCTAAATGAGGTCTAAATTGCTACTTTGAACACAATTTCTACACGTGAGTTGACAATGAGCTTGAACCTCTCATCTTCAAGTTATCCCATATCTATTGCCGTAATGAACAACAGATTTCTATATAGAAAGGACCTCCCCACCCTCTATTTACACCAAATGTCAATGAAGAGAATCTCTCACTATGTCATCAAGTTTCTTGGTGGACTATTGATTGAATTATTTCAAGCTATAGTTTGATGGCCTACAGATGTTGAAAAGCTAGAATATGAAGTGATATAAGTAATGACCAACAAAATGCAAGAATTTTGTTAAGAAAAAAGTTATTGTTATTTGAAATGGTAATCATCAATTTAACATTGACAATATTTTTTGAAACATTGATACCATTTAATAAGTTTTATTGCAGTACAAATAGCAATGACATCATTATCATGGAATTTCCGTGTCCTTAAACACAAATAAAATGCACGACAATGAGAATTAATTTACATGCATAAACTGTGTCTTTTACATACTTGTGATTAACATATAAAGGCCACATAGTTAATACCAATTACATAGTAGTGCCAATTCTTTGTAGTAATCGTGTGCATCGTAACAATGTGATAACTTGCAAATTAATGTACGCACCTATGAAACAATAATAACTGTATGATAATTGCTAACAAATTATTGATCATGAACTTTGAGATGAAGAAGCCCTAACCCTTAACCTTGTAATGCCACCACAAACACTAGCATCTCTTTTTATTTTTCCAATTTTTGTCTAAAAGCCGGATTGGCTATAATTCCCCTTTAAGGCAAGGGTTTAAATTTTTGTCAATGAATCCTATCGACAAAGGTCTATTTTTTTAATGATAAATCTAGAAAAAATTACTTGGAAGTGATGATATATTTTGGCACTTAGAAGAATTTTTTTCAAAAAAAAGAAGGCAAATTCATTGAATGCTTGGGGTGAGCTTAGGCACCATCCATACTAAATATAATGAAAAATTGGTGATATACTTCCACAATACGTACATACTAGAACATGAGGTATAAAAATAAAACTTCATTCCCAATATGCTCTTTATGGACACAAAAGGCCCATCCTTTCAAGAAAAAATCCTAGAATAAGCATGGATCTTGGACTTTAATAATATCAATAACCTCAAGACTAATTACAAAGTCCATATCGATGATATGCTCCTCCTGCCCATAGGATAGAGGCATCATTATATGGTAATTTTTTCAAGGTAAAGATCTTATGCAAATACATTCCAAGCACACATTCTAGATGGATATCTAAGGAATTCTCCAACTTGTTCTTGAGATGAAAGAGAGCTAAAGCACCTCTCAAACTCAACAAATCTTAGAACCTACCGACTATTGCAACTTCAGCCAACTTATAGTACTCAGGGAATGCCTTCATTCTAAGCGCAGTTCATGAATCCAAATAATGCCAAATTCAAATGGATGAGGAGATTTCGATGGCAAAAGGAGTCTCTATATGCTTTTTGGGATTTCTTACTATGGATAACTTGAATAAACCTTGCTTAAGTCTCCAATTTGTAGTAGTTCAAAACAAGTAGAATCAATTGTTTGATCTTGTCAACTTCTACTAGCTTGGGCTCATAATAAAGTAGTATGCTCTAATAGTGACTCTTTCCTTCAAATTGATCCTATTTTTAGCTAAAAAATGGAGATGAGGTGATCCTTAAATGGACCACTTTAGCAATTGAATGAATTAAGGAAAAATTATTTTTCTATTGCAAGAGCCAATCATGGTCTCTAATTTCCTCACATCTTTTTACAAGTTGCAAGTGGACTCATTTTGGGAGACTTATGGTCACAAACAAGTGTCAATCCTCCAAATCTTTGAAAATTTATAAGTAATTCAAAAATGCTTGAAAAAATACAAAACCTCTCGTGTTAGGTTCCACATCTATTTTTCTTTCTCTGGAAAATGATCTAAAATTATTTCTGTCCATAGAAACCTATGAAAAAGGTGGACCAGCCCTTAAATGGTTGCTTTAAGAGCATACTACCTTAGTGTGCTATGAGAATTGCGAGGTGTTTGATGAAGCACTTTTCCGCATTGCTTTGCAACCAATAATGTAGATAGAGTACACCATGCGCATCCATAACAACTTAAGAGGGAAAGCATGCTACAAGCTTGGTCAATAAGGTAAACCAGCCTATGACAGGCCAACTGTCTAATGCAGACATCTACATAACCCCCCATTACAGTCCATTTCAGATTTTTGCTTCTACAATTTAATTAGGTTGGTTAGTGGCCCACATTAGTGCATTAGGTGATTGTGATAGAATTAGTAATGACTGTCATAGGACACTTACACATTGTGAGTGTAAACTCATCATAAAGAGTTGTTTTTTTATTCCTTTGTGTGATGGCCACATTAAAAATTCTTGTGGTTGTGTTAGGAAATCTGAAGACTGCATTAGGTGGTAAGATGACCATCATGAAGACATATTTTATTGATTTCAGATAGTCTACAGATTGTTTTGGAAAAATACTTAAAAAATTCATAACAAATTCCTACTTTGTCCAAAAACTAAAATTTTAATTGCTTCTTTCATTTCTCAAAGTTGTCTCTGCTAGAAAAAAATCTGATTTTATTTTGCTAATGGTAACATACCAAATCAGTCATTCTGCCTGTCATAGGCTGGTTTACCTTAATTGTTGGACAGACTATGCAAAGGGAAAAAAAAAATATGAAGTTAACAGTCTAGGTATGCAAATACATCAGCAACAAAGGAAATCCATTTCCAAAGTCACACATACAAACTAAAATTTTAGTAATTCGAATCTAAATTAATCTTCAAGTGAATTGTCCATATCAACACATATTAAACCAGTCATACTAGAAGAGCTCACTTCTCATCAATAACTTCTTAATATAAAACACTAAGCCAATGCAACCAATTTGAAAGACAATGATCAACTCACCACTCCTGCTAACACTAAGGTAGGAGGTCCATAAAGTGACCACCTAAGGGCTGGAATTGAATTTTGGGGAGGTGAAACTTCTTGAAATATTTTTCAGTAAATTTTCCTTGAAAGAGAAGTGGAATTGGCATCTATCCCAAGTCGCTTCATATTTTTTGGAGCTTTGTGGAATTAGTTATGAAATTTTGAAGTTGAATTGGCATAGGGCTCCAAATCCGCCCACCCATAAAATGTACATTGTTTGTACATCAGTAAAAGCTATGAAAAAACAACATGTGCAAATCGTGTACATTTTACGGGTGGGCGGTCGAAATGTCCAAACGCAATTCAAACCTCCTACCTTAGGCAAACAGTGCTAGACAATCAAAAAACTAGATAAGCACAACACCAATAAATCATAAGTTACCCTTACCTATGCACTCCATCTTCATTGCACCCACCACTGATGCAAACACTTCTCGACCCATTAAGGTAGGAGGCTTAGAAATGGCACATCTAAGGGCTGGTCCGCTTTTTTTGTGTATTTCATTTTAACCCAAGTGGTTTCGAAATTTTTCAAGCATTTTTGAATTATTTTTGAATTTTCAAACGAGTTGGGTCATATGTCCCTATTTATGACCCTAGGTCTTTTATAAGCGGTTCGCTTGCAATTCTAGAGAAAGATGGGGAAAGCAAAGCAAATGATTGGATCTTGCAATTGATAATGCTTTTTTCCTTGATTCTTTCAATGACTATACATGTCAATTTCAGAACCAACTCATGTCCATTTCACAACCATTTATAGGGTCCATTCTTAACCCCTAAAGTTCTATGACTATGTTTTCACCAAAAACACTCCAAAACTGCCATTTTTAGTACAAGTACCAAAATTTTGAAAAAAAACTTTTTTGACACATGTAACCGTAGGATCTTATTGTAAACTGGTTTTAGAAGATGTCGAAAAAATTTCAGAATTTTCCACCATGCGGATTGGAAGATATTAGCATTTGAATTGGCAAAAATCTTTTTTTTGTCCCTGCAAAAAACAGGGCAGCTGCACTTCACAAGGTCACATTTGTATGAAAAAATGTCCAAAATGGTGGTGCATCTTTGAATTCTTTTTCCTAAACAAGTTCTCTACATGCTTAAAATTTTTCAAATCATTTGATATTGTACAACATATAAAAAAAAATAGTAAGTAGCAAGAAGTAGAGAATGATCCAAAATACTAAATTGTTAAGAATTTAATTATGGAATTGAAAAATGTAAATCCCAATGGTTGTAATGTTGTAATAAACAACCTACATCTTATGAAATTTTTTTTTTCAAAAAATATTAAAAATTGAGTTAAATAAACAACTTCAAAGTTTATTTCAGAGTAGAGAATCTATAACTGCCCGCAAACTAAAAATCCTCATAACTTTTGATTCATTGGTCGAAATGGAATTATTCAAAGCTTTCCATGTATATATAACTCTAGAAAATCAATTTCAAATTTCTATTTTAGAAAAAAGTGATTTTTTCTGATCTGCCCGGACTGCCCAGTTACAAAAAAAATAACATATTTGGCCATAACTTTTGACTCCTATTTCCAAATGTCATGAAATTTAGTGCATATGAAAGATACTCCTTGCGCCCACCTTCTATTAAAATTTCAGCCAAAAATATGAAAATCTCCAGTCACAAGTACCTGCCCAAATTTCTAATACTGCCCAAAATTGCATGCTGGTTCTTTAGGGGTTAATGCCCGTTCCATTTCAGAGCCTCCTACCTTAGTGTTTTTTACGCAATGCCCAAATCTTCTCACCATTCATAACAAACAGAAGCTGAATAGAATCATTATTAAGGTTTAGGACCCACTTCATGTGAGTTTGACTATGAGATCAATCAAAAAATGTTTTTGAAAGCGCAAAACTGAATTGTAGTAAAGTAAAACAATCCATTGTGTTCAGAATTAGGAGTTTGACCTCATGTGGTTGCTGAAATTTTTTACACAATAGTGCAAGTATGAGAAACAGTGAGAACAATTGAAATTATGTTTTTTTGACAAAGTACGAATTTGGTATGAATTTTTGAAGTGTTCAATGCATCATGGCCCAAAAGAGTTTGTAGAATCCTTTAGAACCAACAAAATCTAAATCCATCATGCTCATTTTGCTCACCTAAAACAGTCATAGTATTCTCTAACAAGGAAGGCCTAAAAAGTCAATTCTTACAATGAATTCTCATTGAAAAATTGGAAGTTCCTAATGAAGTCACTCACCACTAAGGTAACTTTGCCTATGACAAGCATAATTTTGACCAGCCTAATCCAGACCCAAAACTTCATGAGCAGTATATTTCACAAGACACATGTACTGCTCATGAAGTTCTGGGCCTGCATTAGGCTGGTCAAGTTACCTTAGTGTCATGTAAGACATGCATTGAAGCCATTAGTGTCATGTAAAACATACATTGAAGCTAAAATTTGAAAATATGAAAAAGCCATGATGGGGTCATTTCCTAGATGTCCACCATAGGTCATCTGACCACAATGGGCTGCTTTACCTTATATGAACTAGTCTTCTCAACATAAAGTGTGTGCAATAAATTGTACAATTAGGTACACTAACTCCTAGAAGTCCAAGATGTTTGGACAAAATACAAATGTGTTATAAAATATAAATTCTATAACTTTTTTGAAGTTTGCATCAAAAAATATATTATGAAGTAGGAAGAGTAGAAAGTACCCATATGATCAAAGGTATAAAATGATTTTTAGATTCTCATTCAAATGAATTTTGAATATATAAATTCAGAAATTCATCCAAATACAGTTTCAATCTTTAGCATTTGAGTTTTTTTGATTGGTCAAAATTGTAGTTTCTATTGATTTGTGAAAAAATGCATAAGATTTAGTAATGAGAATACCAACATTTTCTCCAAATAATAAAATTTTCAGCACTATGCAAATTTTCAACACTTTGTGCTATTTCTCTTGTAATTTTTGTTTGGCTGTAGACATCTTAGTTTTGAACATAAATATTGAAAGACAACCCCTAAAAGATATTTAAAGAAAAAATCCCTATAAAAGGGTTTTTTTCATCCCAAAATGTTGTCCAAAGGTTGGGTAGCAACCACAAAATGGTCGCTTGAGCACTTAGGGGCTAATCTTATAAATTAAACTGCCTATTTGAGCTTTTAAAATAACTTGTACAATGTAGATTATAATTGGAATATTTTGGGATGCATAATTATCATTGCATCTTTAAATAATCCCAATCTAGCATACCAAATTTCAGTTTCAAAAAATCAAAACTCCAATTTTGATAAATTTTTTAATTTAGTTTTCATGGTTTTACATGATAATTCATTGAAAAACATTCATTTGGTGATTAATTTTTTAACTTCAATTATAGAACTCTGTTGGAATTCTCTATACACACATTCTTCCTTCAGCAAACATCTCCAAAAATGTTTTACAATTTTTTCTATAGATATTTCAATATTGGAGGGACAATGCTCAAATTTTATAGAATAGATATCTCTTTATTATAATTAGATTTTTCTATTTGCCCCTCAAATGGTAACTAATTTTATACATTTGAGTATGATGGTACAATAACTTTATCAAATTGTAATATAGAGATATCTATTTTATAACGTTTGGTCATATGACACCTCACATTAAATTCTTCATAGATCATATTTTTGTTAGTTAATGGGATTCTTTTTAATATGAAAGCTATGCATATAGATATTTCCTACATATCTATGCAATTAAATTTTAAAAAATTAATTATCAATTGTTTTCAATAAAATATTATGTAAAACCATTAAAATTGACTTAAAAATTTCATCCAAAATGGAATTTTTAAAATTTTGAAACTTAAATTTGGTATGCTTATTTGAAATTGTGTGGAATTGAGTGTTAATTATGCAAGATGAAAAATTCCAATTTTTTTCTATACAATGCAAAAATCTTTGAATGACAGAAATAGATAGTTTGTAAGATTATTGTACATGATTGTACTATACAATAGATGATTTGAACAACATGGTGTAAAAGAATAACCTTTAAAGGACACCCCAATCATTTTTTGTCTAATGAATGGCAAAGAATCCTTCTATGTAGGACATAAGTGCAATTATTCATCCTTACAATCTTGTGCAAAAAAGGGAAAGGCTTATACAATAGTTTGACTTCCAGTGAGTGCTTTTGCATTTTTTTAAAGCCAATGATTCACACAGTACCAAAAGGGATAATTTCTATAGTCACCAATCCATACTTTAAGAATTAATCCTGAAAAGACAAGTTAGTCATTGTAGAAATCATTCTTTTGTGTACCGTATAAATCATTTGCTTAGAAGAACCCAAAAGCACTCATTGGAGGTCAAACTATTGTGCAAGATTTCTCCTTTTCACACAAAATTTCAAGAATGAACATTTGCACTTTTGTTCTAAATAAAAAATTGTGGATCATCCATTAACACTTAGTGTTTGTGGCGTCTTTCTAAAGTTAAGGGGCTTTACATTAGGGCATTACAACCCAATGCATTTATAGCATCAACCAGAACTGGAATGCCTACATACAATACAAAACGCGCATGATTGTAAGTTTGTATCTGAAATTGATATACCAATAAATTAAAAAAAGGATTGATGAAGCACAATTGAGAGTACAAAAACTTACGCCTCACAAGTTAAATAAAAATGCAAATAAGTACTTTTATAATTAAAATTTTCACACTCAATCTTTGGGAAAGCACTCTCCATAAGATTCCAAATAAGATAGGAGGTCTATAAAGAATTTGGGCTCAAAATCACCCATCTCCTTAAATGTACATGTTGCTTTTTCATTGTATCAACAATGTACAAATAGTTCACATTTAAGAAGGTGGGCAATAATAGAGTCCACTACATTTGAACTTCAAAAATTCATAACTAATTTTACAAAGCTCCAAAAAATATGAAACTACTTGGATTAGATGCCAATTCCATTTGTTTGTTAAGGAAAATTTACTAAAAGAATATTTCAAGAAGTTTCAACTCCCAAAACTTAGTTTCAACACTCAAATGAGTCTCGGAATGAGTGCTTTATGGACCTCCTACCTTAGGCTTGCTTGCCTTACCTCATGACCATCCATAGGGATGCCCCAAAGCAAGTGCACAAGATATTTTTGAAACTAGAGTAAGACCTTGACTTGTAGATTCTTCAATAGGATAAAGAACTCCATTGCCTCTTCTATTAGTGCCAAAGATCATGAGGACCATCTCCTTTGAAAATGACTAGTTTTGCTTATAAATTATAATCTACATTCAATCACAATGTTTGTGACAGATATAAAGTAAACTATACTAAGCAATTAACAAAAGATTCAACACTTGCTAATAGTGCAAACAACAACATTACTTTACAATCATATTAGTTTTATTTTAAAAAAACTACTCCTTTATTACATAAATTTAGAAATTTAATAATACAATAATTTACTATAGTAGAAATTAGGGCACATAATGATAAAAGCCGCATTCAATTTGTAAAATTTGCAATATATTTGATCATATTTTTTGGTTTGATGAAAAATTATGCTATATTTTCAGAGATCATATCCTACTAGATGCTATGAGATGTGACCTTCCAACCAACTTTACATAAGAGGATTTGAATGATAGCAGACATATGAGGTTTACTGATTGGAAATCCATTAGACAAATTATCTTTGTCCAGTCTAAAAAACAATAGCTAATTATTTTCTTTGCAGCACATCCCAAATAAATGTTGGTCTACTTTGTTGTGAGAGAATCTCCTTAGAATGAACTCATTATAGAGCAATAAAAGAACTAACTTGGGATAATTATACAATTGTTACATTGATTTGTGCATTTCTTTTATGACTTTTGCCATGTTAAAGTGAATTACAACAACTAAAGTATCACCTCTTAGTGTTCATAACACCTCCTTTGTTGTTAGACTACATAATTGATTGGGATATTCTTCTCTCTGCAACACTTGCAAAAGAAGAAACAAATACCATCGTAAGTATATCTGCTCTTATCATTCTCCAAGAACTTCAATCAATCCTAGGCCATCTATGACATCTTGTTCATGTGTACAAAATATTGGACGTACTTGTCTAAACACTAGTTGCCTATTTGTGGCTAGTATTTTGACTAATTCCCAATGAAAGAAAAAACATATGGCAACACAAACCACATTTGATCTCAAACTTGCAAACACTAGTTGCCCATTTGCGGCTAGTATTTCGACCAATCACTAATGAAAGAAAAAACACGTGGCAACACAACCAAGTTTGACCTCACACAACCTTTTAGTCTTTCAATTTCTAGCAATCTCCAACTTATTCATGCCAACCTGTATCCATCTAGCAATTCTAATCCATCACAATCAAACTAGTGTGTGACTTAGAGTTCACAATATATTTTGAAGCAATTTTTGAACAATGACAATTGTACTATTATACATTACTTGGAGTTCCGCACAATACACTTCGGTGCACCCCACCATCACCACTTGAACAACGCCAGCTACAACCAAGATCACAAAATCATTCAAATCCTAGCAAAATGAGAACAAAACTCAGTCATTCTCATCACTCACAACAAAACTAGTGTTACATGGAGCTCACAACATCGTTCAACTCGAGACTCTGACTGCTGGCTCGATCACACACTTTCCATCCAAGCTACCGATCGATGTGACTACCTATCAATCTAGCTAGCAATTCTAAGCTTGCAGACGCAACCGAATGGGGTGTCACTTGGAGTTCACAACATGGTTGGGTGCGAACCCCCCGCTATACTTGAATGACGCCGACTGTTGTCTGCTGGAGTATTGGCTTGTCGACCCCGAACCCGGCGACCCCAGCGACCCCATCTCGAACTCCTCCAAGCCCGCGTTCCTGAGCGCAATTCTCCTCTCCCGCCTCGCCACCCTCTTCGCCATGGAACTCGCATCGGACGGCACCTCCAGTCCCCCACTTGCGCCCGGCATCAAGTGCGCCTTCGGCCCGACCAGATTCTCCAACTGCTTCACCACGTCGTGCATGTGCGGTCGCTCCAGGCCCGTATCCTCCACGCACAACAGAGCGATGGTGGTGAACGTCTCCAACTCCTCGGGGAGCGTCTCCCGGAGCGAGGGGTCCAGAATCTCCAGCACGCCGTCGAGGCCGTCGCGTTCGAACCGGTTGCGCACCTCCTTCACGATGTGGTTGCCGCGGTAGATGGGCGGCTTGCCAGTGAGAATCTCCAAGAGGACCACACCGAAGCTGTACACATCGATCTTGGGGGATATTATAGAGGTCTGGTAGTAGTCGGGGTCGAGGTAGCCCTACGGTGGGGGTCATGAAACACCAGGGTCAGTGCAGTCAGTTGCATTTTCAGTAGCATTATGAAGTCCAAATTGTCCATCTATGGAATTTCTGAAAAAAAAACAAGAGACATAACATAGGATGCACTAGGAATGGATTTTGGACACAAAAGGACGTACAATTATCCAATTCACGTAGACAAACACACAACATGGCTTTTTTTTAAATTTCTGGATTGGATTCCTCCTGTGTTTGGGACAGCATCATAATTACACGGTTTTCAGTAAAATTGAATTGTTTCAAGCAGTGTTGGACCACGTTGTGAAAGGATTTTTTTCTCCTGATTTATGATAAGGAGGCATTCTCAAGTACATGTGACCTCATTATATCTGATCATTGTAAGCTTACGAATTAATCATTCCAGAGATTATTTTCACGATGATGGTGTTTAATGATCTTGACACAGTCTCGTTTGATTGGAAACATATTTTAAGGAAAGGAATAAAGAGCATTATGAGAGTATTACTTCATAGCCATGTAGTCCTAGGGACTTTAGTTCGTTCCCTGTCATCAAAATTGCAGAATCCCTGGAGAACTTTGGTTTTGCTCGATGACAGACGTGTTATGTGACAAGATATACCTTGTTGACAAAGACTTTGAATCTTAATATGAGTATTGAGTTTTGAACACATAGATGGTCTACTTCGAGCAAATTGAAATGAAAGATAAGGACCAAATCTGCAAAGTTATTTTTCTATATTTGTCAATGCAATGGATATGTTGTACGCGGGCATTCGACTAGCAGATTGATCAGTTTTCAATAGTCTGAGCAGGGCTTAACAGTGAGATGTTGGAACATACCATAGTTCCCTTGATAGCGGGCTTCACACTGCCAGCGTTGTCAACCGAAGAGGAGAGTCCGAAGTCAGCAACTTTGGCATTCATGCGTTTGTCCAGCAAAATGTTGCATGATTTCACATCTCGATGAATTATGGGTGGCTCGGCATTGTCGTGCAAGTAGGCCAAGCCTCGAGCTGCTCCCAATGCTATCAGGAGCCTTCTGTCCCAGCTCAACGGTCTATCCGACTGTGAGCCTGCCAAGGATTATGCACAAATTTGAAAAGAATTAACATTGAGAATCCAAACGTCAACAATAACGTCAGTAGCTTCATTTTGTAGCAAGTTGCTTGCTGTTCAATTTTCCAGCAGAGCTCCACTTTCTAAAAGTATTGAAAGGCTCTCTAATCAGGAGTGTCAGTGTTCAAGACTTTCGCTGCAAGAATGGAGCCAATTCGGCAGAAACAAGATTTGAAATCTCTAGGAGTGGACTGTCAGTGTTGAGACGAGATTCCGGGGCTCAGAATTGAATTTGGAAACAAGCAACAGAAATGTGCAGTAGAAACCACAAACTTTGGCAATTTCTACTGCTCAACCTCAAGTGGCATTAGTACTTGAAAAAACCCTAAATCCTTCAAAAACAAAAAGATAAAAGTGAGAAAAGAGTGAGCCTTCAGGAATTACATAGACTTACCACGCAGCCAGTCTGTCAATGTACCGTTGGGCATGAACTCATACACAAGCATCTGCTCCGACCTATCGAAGCAGAAACCAACGAGATTCACAAGATTGTTATGATGAACTCTTGATAGCAACTCTATCTCATTTTTGAACTCCGGGGCTCCTTGCTTGGAACCTTCCTGTGCCCTTTTCACTGCAATTGTTGTACCTGTGCCTGCCGCGACACCTTTGTATACCTGCTCAAGTTCCCACACCAACAATCACCACGTTACTAAAATAACTTCATAAAACATGTGAAATTGCAAAATACTGGGTGTGATCTAAAACTGAATTTTCTTTCAGCAATGGATTCCACGAAGCACATAAATTAATTTTTCACAAGGAAAGAAACCCAATATGAGATAGGGGACAACCACCAAACGTACTTAAGGAGCTCCCTCAACACTCTTGGCAAAGGAATTCAGATTTCTCTTGTGCACAATCTTGAGCTCATTTCAGGTGCTTTGGAAAGAAGAAGGGTGTTGGCCACTCACTAAGCACCACAAACACTCTCGATAATGAATATTAGACTTCGGGTTGTCATCTACAATGGAGAAGGAAGAGTTGCCACAATTGCTAAAGAATGATATGAATCAGATAAATGATATTACCTTGCCATAACCTCCTTCTCCAAGTGTATTTACTTCACTGAAACTATTTGTCATTAACTTTATATCATCAAAGCTGAAACAAGTGGCACCTTTCAGCTTGGGTGCTTCACCATCTTTGCCTTTTTCCCAGGCAGCTGGCATATCAATCCACTCACCCCATCAAAATCTTTTCTTCAACAGAAATGAAGCATTTTAGTTCCGTTAATAGACGAATCAACATGAACTGTAGTTCACCACATAATGACAAGCACAAATCAAGCTTTACCAAAAGGGTTTTTCTTCCGTTCGTTCTCAGCTTTGCGTTTCATCCTGACAGCTAGAAGGATCAGGAATCCAACTACTAAAAACACAGCTCCAGCTCCCAAACCAATGCCAATATACGCCGTTTTGGAGAGACCAGAATGGACCACAGAAGCGAGAGCTGCGGCATCACGACAGAAAATTGGTCAGCACTGATATGAAGTATATCCTTCCAAAAGCCAAATCATAGAATAGCGTGAAAAGAGTAAACAAAAATCGTTGATTAAACCTCGGATTTGTTAAAATGGCAGATTTCAGCGAAATTGGCAAAATTTCAATTCACAGGACTGAAACCTCAGAGATCTATACCAGTCCTAGTTTCTAGAGCTTTTGAAACTGTTTCAGAACGCCAAAACTGTATTACAGCTTTTAAAACTTAGTACCCTCACCACTTTTGCACACGGTATCCGAATGTTAACACATTCTTTGGCGCGTTAGAACCCTTTTTGATTCGCAGAGAAGAATATGTAAAAATCTAAGCATTCGGATCACAAAAAACTATGCTCAGTGCTCTCAGTGTCACAATAAAGGGCTCCGCGAAATTACCGTAGTGCAAGAACGCTGAGACCATTCAACTCAAAAGCTGGTGAACTTACCTTAAGAGATTCAAAACCTTTCACAAGATCCGTACTCAAAGGACTGGTACACTTCACCAGACTCTAAACACATGAAAGTAAAAGTTCTGACGATTATGTGCACTTGAATGTCAAGCTCACAAATCCTTACACTGACATATTATGGAAGCCGGTGTGACAAGCGTGCTGCAGTCAATGACATTCCAGAACGGCAGTCTCCCCCCTCAAAAAAAAATGTTGTCCGAGAGAGCTCTGAATCATACCTTGCGAGCTATCAATATCTTTCACAAGCTCCGGCTTGAACGGACTCCCATACTTCACTCTCTGGTTCGTAAAGCTCGTGGTAATAAAATCCTCTGTTGCATGATCCATGACCTCCCCAGACAACGTAAAGAAAAACAGTCTCACATCCACTCTCAGCTGACTCCCATTAAACGCCGCATCTCTCACCCACAGCTGGTCACTCTCAAACTTCAACGCAGGCACATGGTTCGCGGACGAGTTCACCAAGGAGTGCACCGTCTGGTCCTTGAGAGAGTTCCAGAGAGAATCATTGGCGATGTTGCTGAACGTGGGTGCTCGAACTTCAAGAGTGACAACCAGCGGGTAGCTGCATGTGCAAAGGTTAGGGTTAAGGGTGAGTCTTGAGTTTTTAGAGCAGAAGGAGCTGCTGCAGTTGTTGGAGACTGCAAGGGAGGAGGTCCACTGGGTGATGGTGGGATTGTCGGTGGCGTTGCAAAGCTTCGGGTCCAGCGTGACAAGGCTGCCTGGATTGGTGCACACAGGGTTCCCTTGTAACCTGCACGCCCCCCAAAACAGATGCCACTGTAAGAAACTCAGGTTTTCTTTAATGCTTTTTTTACAGTGACATCCACCTAACTTTATGTTAACAATGACATCAGACGTAACACTAAGACGTTAGTTATTACATCGAACGTAACATAAAAACAAGTGGGTTTCACAAAATGCGTCCTAAAAAACACGGGTTCCTTCTAGTGAGTGAAAGTCAATACGTTTGGATTTGCAACCAGTTTTGTGAAATGTGGACAAAGGTATGTGGATTGTTTCTACCTTCAGTTGTTAATCCGTTTCTACCTTTGTTCGTCCTAGGCAACATTCGATAGTACTACATTCATTGTGATTCTGATAAAGAGGTGATGGAGTTCACGAATTCAGTCAATATTACATTGATTGTGTTGCTTCTAATAGGGAGAGTCATACTTCATGATTTCAGCCCATATTACATCCATTGTGCTGCTTCGAGTAGGGGTGTCATAGTTCACGACTTTAGCTACGTGGCTGTGTTGTTTCTTTCCAAGTCTGGGCTTGCGGTATTCTGAGCCCAAAAATCTTGGCGCAAAGTACTAAACCCTTGGTAGAACTTTCAAGTTGTTCCATTCTCTGCTCCATTCTCTGAGCAGAACTCTTGAACTCAGACACCCTGTGCTGTGGTTTCATTCAAGCTACAGGGGGTAGGTAGTTGTCCACCCGGTTTTCCAACATATTTGATGCACTTGATACGAATTTGCGCTTAATGTGCACTACTAACAAATTCGGTGAATACATGAGATTACAAACACTTCGAAAATGAAACTCAAATTAATGATAGCAATAGAAGTGATGAACTCTGGACTGACGTGCTTGACAGAAATAGAACTAGCATAGGCACTTCCGACATTTATAAATGCGTTGAAAAGGGCTCATGCACAACAGTATAATGTAACGAGGAATGGATCAAAAACAGATGCACATCTACAACTAGCTTGCAATTGAGAGAAGAAAACTCACAGAATCTCCACGCCCAAGTTGGAACTGGGGTTAAGCTGGTTAATGCTCGATAGCTTGTTGTTTTGGAGTGAGACATATTGCAGATCGGGTCCAATGTCGATCGGGATAGTCAAGAACCCAGTTATTTGATTGCTTTGAAGGTACCTGTTCAGTCAAGAAAAAAGAAGAGGAAATTATACATTAATTCACCAGATTGTAAAAGGCATGCCCTGCAAGAAGCTTGACATACAACGCCGGAGAAAATCATTCTATAACAATTTTAAATATAAACAAGAGGTTTAACGAACACTCACAGGCCCTGGAGTGCAGGATAGCTCAGGATATTATCAGGCAGAGGTCCAGTCAGACTAGCACCTTCGAGTCTTCTGGAATCCCAAATTCAGCCCACGATCACATAAATTACAACTTCATTTAATATCATGACAACCGCTATGAATCCTGTTTTGAAGAATTTGAAGCACTGTTATGAGGGTTTTTAGGGGCACCAAAAGCTTGTAATTATGAACAACAAACAGTTGCCTCAAGTGCAAAAAGAATAACCTAGGAAAATTATAGACAAGATACCAAAGAGGACGCCAATTAATCAAGGTGTTAGGGTGTCTTACATTGTCTGAATAGTACCTAAGGATGCATTCAACCATGTCGGAAATGGTTGTGGATCAAACTGGTTGTAGCTGAAATCACTGTCAAAAAGAATCGAAAAAATGTTTCAGGCAGGCACCAAATTTGACAACGATGTTGCCACCAAGATCGTTTACAAATTCAGGGAGTGCTTCCATGTTATCTGCATGAACGTTACAATTCCAAACTAAACCTAAATTGGTCATCATTTTCTTACCAACATAAAATCACCAAATTGCAAAACAGCATTTTGTATAAATGCTAAAGTTGGACCAAGTTCTTATCGCCAGCTTTTTCTTCCATTGATCCAATTTGAACACTTTTCAACTATGACTACATAATGATACTAATAGTTCACAATCCAGCTACACTCCAAACATAATTTATAAAAAAAGCATTGACCAAAACACATGAGATTACAAAAGACTTAAAAAGACACTGTTAACCCATTTATGGAGAGATTTCTTACACATATTCGAGCTGGGTGAGAGCATTCAAATTTGGAAGAGTCCCAGTCAGTGAATTGTTGGTCAGGCGACTAATGACCAGGTCAGCATAAAACACAAACAGGAGATCAGTTTCGAAACAAATATCACAAAAGGATTACATATAAACAAAACAAGCATGAATTGTCTACATATAATTATTCTCTTTGAGCAGAAAAACGAGTCTCAACAATCGCCAATTTCAGACATCAATTTAATACATGAATCGTTTTGCAAGGAGGACATACATTTGAAGCAACCCAACTGTAGGAGTTGTGCCATTCAAGTTGACTCCCTCGATGATTTTGTTCAGAGTTGAGGGGACTGGACCACTCAGCCCATTAAAGTGGAGACTCCTGTTGCAGGAAAAAAACACCAAATTAACACAATTAATTAATCGCGAAAAAACTAACTAACCACAAAAGTGGATGAAAAATGCCACACAGAGAGCACCACCCACCAAAGGGTGCAACTAGTGTGGGCTACATTGGAATTTACATCAACTTGGTGGAACTTTTTCATCGTACAAAACAGATTTTTCTAGTGCATCAGGGTCTAAAGAAAACATGAGTTTATACTAATCTAATTGTTCTAGATAAGTTATAAACGATACCTCCAATTCAAATCTAAGTAGAACTAGAAGTAGATATATATGAATTATAACTAGAAGTAAAAATAACCTATTGGAAGTAGGTTGGACAACAGTAATTGTACTATTTGGAGAAGTGGATTTGTGAAACACAATATAATTACAGTGACACAATACAAAAAGATCAATTAAGGTCAATTTTGTTAAATTGGCAATATTCCACAAAACAAAAATTGTGACAAATATCTTCACAAAGGTCTAATTTCAGGTTAAATACAAGGACCGGTATAGATTTTGATTTTGGACTGCCTGGCTTGAACTGCGCCAAAGTTTAATGAAATTTTGCCAATTTAACGAAATTGACGTTACTTACAGAATCTGAAGATTGGAAAGATTTCCGAACGTATCAGGAATAGGTCCAACAAAATTGTTCACCTCCAGTAACCTGGCACATATCCAGGTACACGTGTCCTCTTCAGTTTTTGTTACATCGAAGGGGAAAAATTATTTATTAAAACTTCACTGTGAAAAAGCAAAACGAGACTCACACCACACAAACAATAAAAAAAAAACCTTCAGAAAGTATCTGTTGATGTTATGTAGAAAACTCACATATGCAAACAGTGATTCGCATTCCCAAGTTCAGGTGGAATGTTGCCAGAGAATTGATTGTCATTCAAATGGCTGCAGATCAAGCACCATTATATACTTAGATAAAATGTGAACCAAAAAACAAAACAAAATTCTCAAATAAAAATGAGTATAATTCCTTCACTTCTTTGTGATCAGTGGAAAGAAAAAAACTATCTACTAAACTTCTCTAAAGCAAACTTACTTCAAAAAAGTTGAAGAAGCCATACATTAGAGCACATTTAGATTCAGCCCCAAACCAGCTCCAGCACATAATTTAGGGTTAAAAACTAGAGATGGGAAAAAAACAAAAAAACAAGATCACATATTAATTGAAAGATTGTAATGTTTGATCACAAGAGGGGTTGAAAATTTTGGAAGTGATAACTTTCAATCCCTTTGTTGTTCACATTTCAAATCTAAAATTATGGTCCAATAAAATAAAAATATAGTCTGGTCAATCTCAGCATCATGATCAGCACAAAAGTCAGTGAGAACTCTAAGGTAGGAGGCTCTGAAAGCGAGCATCTAAGGGCTGGTCTGCCTTTTTCATGTGGTTTCTTGTATGAGATTATTATTAGCTCATTTTTCAGACAAAGAAAAATAGATTGTGATCGTAACACAAGTCGTTTCGTATTTTTTGAAGCATTTTTGAATTACTTATGAATTTTCAAACGTAATGAGTCATAGGTCCCTATTTATGACCCTAGGTCTTCCATAAACCGTTCAGATGCAGTTTCAAAAGAAAAATGGGAAAACAAAGAGAATGATTGGCTCTTGCAATAAATAATATTTCTTTTACCGATCCATTCAATGACTACAGAAGATCCATTTAAAGACCACCTTATGTCCATTTCAGGCAAGTCTACATGAGCAGTTCTAAATGCCCGCTCGCTTTCAGAGCCTCCTACCTTACTGTAGGTAACTTGCATGATACAACTCTAAAAATTAAAATTAAAAAATTGACAATGACAAATCTAAAATACTTACTAGTGTTCAATAACTGGCCACGTGTCAAGACCCAGACCGTCTGAGCTGGTAGTGGAGACGGGTAAAGGTCCGGAGAATTGATTGTAAGCAACATCGAACCACTTGAGCTTCTTCAATGCACCAAGAGCCGATGGAAGAGGTCCACTGAACCGATTATTATTCAAAGCGCTGTAAACACAACCCACAGATAAATAATGAGTTTCATAATTTTAAGAAACACAAAAGTAAGAAATCAAACATTAAATTCAGAGGATATATACTGACAACAGAAAGTAAGAAATCAACACTGAATTCAGAGGATATATATACTGACAACAGAAAGTAAGAAATCAACACTGAATTCAGAGGATATATATACTGACAAAAACAGGCACATTGGTCATGATGAGCCTTGTCCATACAACAACTAGGCTGGCATTAACGTTATTAACGTTAAGAAACCCGTGTCTAAGAAGCTGAATTTTGTTGGACATCCAATGTAACAACTCGTGTTTTATGTCAACAATAACGTCTAATGTATCATCTTCATGTTGTTGTATTTGGATGTCACTATTGACATAAAAACACGGATTGTTACATTGGATGTTCAACAAAATCCATTTGCTTAGACATTTGAAAAAATACTAGTATATATCACTCGATGAAGCTATGTCACATAGACTCTAAACCAAAAGGTTCCACACCACTTTAATCCATGAAGAATACAAGCTGTACTATTGGTGCTATGTCATTGAATCTTACATGAAGGTCAAATTTGTCAGTTGGCCAAGAGAGGAAGGAATCTCCCCTGAGAAACGGCACTTCTGCAAACTCCTGTAACCAAATCCTCAGTCATAGTCAATACAAATTCTTCTCAAAAGATGCACACAATTTACGAGCGTCTCCAACTAGAATTTTGATGGAAAGCATCCCTACTTCGTGTTACATGTTACATATCAGTTGCAGAATGATGGAAAAAAAAGGATTCAGTATGCAAATACAGGTCAATAAATTGCTCGAAGCCAGGCTTTAAAAATTCATGTAAAATGATCCAAACAACAACAACAACAAAACGTGTTAATGGGGATTTTGAAAACTTACAGAGAGGTGAGGGAGGATAAGGAGCCCAGCTCAATTGGTAGCTCGCCTCTCAAACCGGCATTGAAGGAGATGTCCCTGCACACCAATTCTCAAGCGTAACTTCAGAATAATTTTCAACACATTGCCAATCCTAGTCAAAGTTAATTGAAAACTAATCTCAAATAAGAGAATGCAGTTCACCATATGAAAGTGTACACTGAAAGGAAAAACTTTGGTCACTGTAGTTGTTACCTACATTTTTGAATTTTTTTTTATATTTAACTGCAGTTTCAAACTCATTCTTGGCATTCTAATGACTGCGCAAAACCATTGATAGCAAAGAGAATCACTTACAGATTCTGAAGAGCGTCAAGGTCACCAATGTCCGACGGTATAACCCCTGCAAGGTCTCTGCCGACCATATACCTGCACAAGGTCACTGGGAAGAATTAGAGCCCGCCTAATCTCAAACCGACTATTTGCTGTTTTTTTAAATGATTGTTTCTCTGAAAACTCAAAGATAATAACACCTAATTGCAAGCACCTAACTACACCTAATTAAGCTTAATCACACCAAAAAAAAGGGCTGGTTCTTGCCTAAAATGCACATGCACTGAACAGGGAAGCCTAGGGTCAAATTTCAATAGAAAGTCTCTGAGAGACCTTGGGTTGCTTCAAACAGGAGCCAGTTTCGTTGCACTCCACAATATCCTCTAGCTGCCCATAAAACTAACTGATTGCTTCCAAATGTGGAAATCACCAAAAGGGGATAACAAGAAAATTAAAAGTTTGTCACACATACAAGGCTGTCACTCGGTTGCCGCTGCAGATGACACCCTCCCAAATGTCCGCACAAGGATCTGCCCCGACCCACAACGAAGTGCCGCCACCCCATGCTGCTTGTAATTTTTTCAAAGCGATCACTGACCCACCCCACAAGAGAAAACAACAAAACAGCATTATACATACAGAACAATCAGCACAACTAATTGCACTCTTCCTTTTGATTCTCTCTGGGAGAATCAAAGCCAGAAACCCTTGAAAATTAAAATTTCAGTGCCAAGGTTAATGTCCCCAAGTATCCTCTGAAGGGAGACTCAAAGCTGCCCTAAACCTAACCTTAACCTTCTAACAACATTTTAATCTACTAATCAAAATTAGTGAAGTTGAAACACAAAACGGAAACCTGCATTCTCTTAAAACATATCATGGACTCCTGCAACTTAGGGTTTTTTCATTCGTTTACTTGATTTCCCTGAGCACATTTCTTTGGCCCTCCTTGAACATTAACCTTCTAACCAAAAAATTGAACTTAGTTTCATCTGACTACTAATCGACTCATTAAAAACTAGTGAACTTGAAAACACAGAACTAAGCCCCGCGTCTGCTAAACTCCTTCAACTTGGGATTTCATTCGCTTAGTTGACTGTCCCAGAACAGATCCTTGGTCGTACTTGACTGTTAACCTTCGAACTGTTTGTCTAGTAATCAAAACTAATGAACTTCAAACTAAGCCCTGCGTTTGCTAAGCTCCTTCAACTCGAGGGCTCATTCGCATCCTTGATTTCCCTTGACCATAATCTCCATGCCATTCCCCGTAGCTTCCACACAAAAAAATTGAAATTTTTTAAAAAAGAATGCCATCCTGTCGGTAGACAACCCTGGCGCCGGCATACCATCGTTCACGTTGGTAACAGTCTGCGCAGCAGCAACAGAAGCTCCCAAACACACCATAGCCACCACCACTACCCCAAGCCACCAAGTCCTCTTCACAGCTTCCATTTCTTCCATCTTCACCAACAGCTTTGCAACTTCTTCAACATTCAACCACTGTAACAGAAAAAAAAAGCTTCACTCACACTCTGAACCAGTCTTAGATCTCTAGCTGTTAAGAAACAGCAGTAAAGGCTCGCAAACTTGAGCCTCGGTACTAACGAGCTCCATCACACCTGCAGTGTTGGAGGAGTAGATCACTGTAATTCCAAATTCCTAGTATTATTCGTAAGCAACCAGTCTGAAAACAAAGCTCCAAAGGAAAGTCAGAGAGACGACGTAAGCTTTGATTGATTATTTGCTAGACTGGAGCACGCAAATGAGTTGTGCGATGTGTCCGCAGTGGGATTGTTTTCCGGATCGTTAGCAACAGGACTTTCAGACTTGGAGCAAGTGTTTTTTTCTAATGAAGCTCTACTGCAGACTTCTGATGCAAAGAAGGGCACGTTCGAAGCCAAGTAATAAGGTCAGTTCTCGTCGACAGTGCAAAAAGGTTTGCTTTGCAAGCTTCAGATTGTGTTTGAGAGTTCTGTTCCAAAAAGATCGACTCATGAGCGAGCGAGGAGTGTGTGCGAGATGTGCCGCTTTGCAAGAAACGGGGAAGTCTGGGACGCCTGAAGAGGCGGAACCCCCGGGATGGCGGCCTTCTTGTTGACTTTTGGTTGCCAGACTGGATGGGCACCCTATTTATCATCCTTCAACAATTTATTTTTTATGTTATTCTTTTAATGTTATTTGAGTACACAAAATAATGAAATTGGGTTGCCATAACAATTAGGTTGCCTTACTCAAAAAAGTTAACTTGTTGACTCATTGCTTGTCCACATGGAGGGGCATGCGACTCTCTAAACCTTAGGCCATGAACCAATGCACTATTCCATGCAATACACATGGTTCTTGCATTATTGCATCCTTCTACAATAATAGTATATATTTATATAGTGTAGAGTTTTTTTAAATTAGTGACGGGCAACCCAATTTCACTATTTTGTGTACATAAAGTTATTATTATTATTATTATTATTATTATTATTATTATTATTATTATTAATTTATATTTTTATAAGAATGTTTGTATATATGTTTGTTTACATATAACTACAAAAGGAACTGACACCTATCCCCAAGATAGTCAATCAAAAATTACAAGATTCTAGGATGAATATGTCAATTTTTTTTTAAAATTTTTCCAATAGTTGAGTCCCATTGAAATTCATTGATTAGACACCTTTTATCAAAGGCACTTTTATCGGGTTATACATACAATTTGTTTTAGTGCATAAGTGTCAAGACTATGCACTAAGAGAGGTGTAATAATAGCCACTTAATTTATGTTGGCTCTTACTACAATATTTTTGAAAAAAAATACTTGAAATTGGGCCCACCTATTGACTACATAACTGACAATTATGCACTATGAGAGGATGCCATGAGACAGATTCCACTTGTTGCCTTGATCCCAAATACTAAATGTTCAATTTTGTATGAAAATGGGAGGTTTGCAAATTAGTTTTACCTCCAATAAGTGTTGTTGAATTTTATTTTTAATGATTTATATGGTGACTATCATGGTGTTCCAGAGTTGAAGGACAACCCATGCATTTTGAAAAGTCAAACCTAAATCTTTTAAATAGTTTTTGTATTTTAAAATGTCTTTAAGTTTGACTAAAAAAATGTAGCTCCAATTGTCTATTGTTTATTCTTCTTTTTTTCTCAAAATTATTAAAATTATAATAATTATGACACTTTAAAATAGCATTTTTCAAAGCTTAAAATATATTTTTGAACTTTTATATTTAATTTCTTAGTATGAGTTCAATGAATACACCAATTTCACCATGATGTTTATCATATTATTTCTATTTTATTAAAATTTTCATACTATTTTACAAAAAAATTATAATTAATATAACTTTTACAAAGAAGTTACTTTTTTTCTAAATGTTAAATTCATCTTCATTTTTTTAATTATTAATTTTAAAATGAAGTTAAAGCTTGGATGTATATACCACTACGGGAGAAAATTTCCAATTTAAAAAAAGGTGTGTTTTACTATAGAAATGTAATGAAGTTTGACCAAGTAAGAATATGGAATGTCTTTTTAAAAGTTAACTTCTAAAACTCTAGACCCTTTTTTCATCAAAAACTACTCAAAATTGTCATTTCTACTAATTCAACATATAAAACTAAAAGATTGTTTTTTTGGAAAACCAACCTCATATCATAGTTCCTGCAAAAAAGCATGTGGTAAAAATGCGTGAAGTTTTATTATATAGATTGCAAGATATTAGCATTTGAAGTGGAAAAATAAGTTCTTTGAAACCTTTTCTGAGAACTTTATGGGAAATTTTAGATGGTTTTACTATTCTGTGCAATTTTTTTGTCCCATGTATTTTAGATTTCAAAATCTACCATATTCAAGGTCATGTTGAACAAATTTGCATCAATTTTCATGGATATCAAAGACATTTAACACATCCCAAAATCTTGTATTGAATGGATGCCCTAAGAAGTGACAAGACACAACTTTTTATAAGCACATTTTCTATTGTCTACTTTTAAAATCTAGGAATTTCTTTTGAAATATTTGTTTAAATTTTTTATATGTTTTAACTATTTTTTTAAAATTTTGAATTTGTGTAGGAGTTAAAAAGTTATTGCAAACATTCAAAAGACCGAGACTTTTGGTATAATTGAATACAAAGTCCTATTACATACCTCTTGTCCCCATATGTTATTGGTTAGATTATCCCCTCATAGGGAACATAATGACTTTGGAGGCTTTGTAATTTTCAATTTTCAAAATTAAACCCTAAAGTCCCATTCTCCCCTTTGGAAGATACAATGGATTCTAGGCAAGCTTTTACAATCTCAATATTCATTTTTATTAACTCATTTTTTACATTTTAAGAGAAAAATTTCACAAGGTTTAAGATTACTTGCTAGAACAATCTTGCCATTGAGATTAATATATTTCAATTCCATCTTAGAGCTATTAACGCTTTAGTTTTTCCTTCAATCTTGAATCTACTTCTACTTAATAATTTTCTAATGAGTGAAAACTAAGTGTGTTTTTTTAGAATTTTTTTTCTATATTTTCAGCTCAATTCTTCATCATATAAATTAGAAATTCACAATCAATAGAGCATAAACTGAAGTTAAGAAGGTTCAAAGCCCAAAAATGTAGTTGAGCAAGGTACAAAAAAAATTTGTTTCCTTCACTTTAAATGCAAACATCTTGCAATGTACAAGCTCAAAGTTTTTGAAATTCTTCCATACATTCTTACACTAGTCTAGTACAAGATCCTAAGATTTGATATGCAAAAAAATTAATTATTTATTTATTTACTCTTTATTATAGAAATGGCAATTTTGAGCGTTTTTAAATGAAAAAAAGGCTTTGAGACTTTAAGGATTAAGAAGCCTATTGTATACCATTAGAAGCACAATTTTAAGACTTTTCCAATGGTATATTGTATGATAAATTTGAAGAAAATTTTATCTTACAACTTGCATTCAATGTTTCTATGTCAACATAGTGTAAAGGCCTCAAACAAACTACTTTCTAAGCATTTCATTTGTTTTCCTAAAAAGTGATTGACTACTAAACTGTGAGTTTGATTTAGTTTAAAATTATACACATGCAAAGCTATTGGAATTATGATTTCTAGGAAATATTCAATCATAGAAAATCACATTTACTTGTCTTCTTCCCAATTCGAGATATAGGACCTTTTTTGCACAAAGAGGAGACCATTAATTTATTTGCATCACCTTAAGGTATGAAGACATTTCAATAGGCCAAATTTCAATTTGGAGCCTCACAGTGTTGGTTGTAATGAGATTCTTAAGACTTTGAAAGCACAAATATAAGTTGCATGGCAAAATTTTCAACCAAGATCCACAAACTTAAAGAAAACACAAGTAAAGTGTTAAACTATAAAGGTGTCTGCATTAAGAATTACTTTTTTGTTGATCATTTTTTGTGTCTCATATATTGAAAGAAAATTGGCATATGCATATACTAGATGTTTCATTCACAAATGCATTTCAATTTTTCAACTACGAAAATCTGAAATGATATCAAGTGTTTTTGAAGACTATAATAATAAATAAAATTTAAAGGTGAGAGCTTTGGACACCCAAATATTGTGAAGACGTCATTTTTTAGAGCCATTTTTTAAACTTTTATAGGACCCAAGGGTGTTTTTCAAGAGAAACTGTCAAAATCCACCATTTTTTAATACATTGAATAAACTTAAAAATAAAAATAATTCTTTTTGAACTTCACTGATTGTACAAAAGTATTGTGGACTATTATGCTAATGTGTGGGAAAACTTTCAGACCATTTTCATTGCATGGATTGAAAGATTATAAAGTTTGAGTTGGAAAAAACAAACTTACCATGGCTTCCTAGCAAATTAGGCAAAAAATAAATAATTAGAAGGATACCTAAATTTTTGGAAAATTATTGACTTAGTTTGTCCAAAAATACTATATAAGTAAGAAAACATTGTCCAAATCATAGAAATTCAACTCACATGTGTTGTAATCTAATGAATTAGCATGTGACTTGTGTTCTAAAGTTGGCACAAGTATTAGTAACTACGTCTTGGCTTTTCAAATTATAGTTATAGTAACAAAGACTGGTAAAAAAATTGATGCTTCTCAAAAGTCAATGCTTCTTAGAAATAGCAACCATCCAAAATTTATAAAAAAAACTTAGATGAATGCCTAACTTATTTTAATTACATTCTAAAATTGACCAATTTTGATATATTATTTTTAGAATAGCCTAATTTTTTTCACTTTAATTAATTATTAGGCACAAAGTTGCCTAAGCTACTAGGAAGCTACGGTATTTTCATTCTTGTGAGACAAAGTCAATAGACTTTGAGTCCTCTTGGAGTAAGATTTTTGTTGTTGATGAATGTGCACCTCTCCACCATTGGGTTCTAAATCTATTGAATCTTCCATCTCCCCACTCATGCAAAATTTCAGAAGCAAAATATGGAGTCTAGATAACTCTAAATCACCCTACAATGCAAGGAAGTTATGTGAACTGGCAATACACTAGTTATTTTTTGATGATTTTTTATGCATTTTTTATGAGGAAATTTTTCATTTTTTAATCAAAACAATGAAAATTTAGAGACAAGCATTTGGAATATGTGGGAAAAATTCCAAGAACTTTAAATCACAAATTTCAAGATAATAGAGTTTGAAGTTAGAAGACAATATTTTTTCTCACATTTCTTTGGTAGGGTGAGTAGAATTTGACTTCTCTTGGAATGAGTTTTTTGTGCTAAATGTAGTTTAGCTTCTTACAGTTACATACTATATCATGTTAGTTACCTACATGCCAAATTTGATAAGTAATTGACAGATTTAGCAAAAGATTTCCAAATTGTTTGGATTTTTTGAATCTTTTGCCCATATGTTATGGTTATTCTTTTAAATGCCTAGATAATTCAAGGTGCTTCAAAACTAATCACCACTCTAATTAAATAGTACACCACAAAACATTTACATTAAATTACTGCATTACAATAAAGTGGTTACATCTAAAATCCACACCTTGCCTAAAAACCACCATTGTCACTTTATATAGATCTCCAAAATCAATATGTACGTAACTATGTAGAAGAAACAATTTTAGAACCTCCACCCAGTATTTTTTTACTCTTTATAACTTTTGCATACGGGATCCAAATGTTGCATTTTTTGTTGCGTTAGGGTGGGGGGCTCGTGAAGCGACCCTTTAAGAGCAATTTGGAGTATTTGACAGGGTTCCGATGCAAGAATTTATTTTTGCTTATATTTCAATTGAAGAGAAGATGCAGCCGAATGGAAGGCAAGTGTTCTCTTCTTTTTCGGAGCAGGTCTGAATTACTTATGAACTTCAAAAGAGATGTGACGTAGGTACCTATTTCTGACCGAAAGGCCTTGCAGAAAGCACACACACACATTCTGTAAAAAGACATGCCTTTAC
This sequence comes from Antitrichia curtipendula, assembly GCA_951230915.1. Taxonomy (NCBI): domain Eukaryota; kingdom Viridiplantae; phylum Streptophyta; class Bryopsida; order Hypnales; family Leucodontaceae; genus Antitrichia; species Antitrichia curtipendula. The sequence goes on from OX579642.1 coordinate 22,773,274, forward strand.
CAAGAAGAAGCCTTGCAGCATGCAAGAAGTATTATGGGAGGTTTTAAAATGCGACCTCACAGAATTAGAAACGGACCCTATGACCTGGTGTGTTCAATTAATGTCTTCAGCTCATGTTCCATTCTTCAAAAGAGTACTTTATTGTCAATTTTTATTCCAGAAATTACAAAAGACACGTGTCTACTTGCACTAAAATAGACCTGCCTTCTCTCTTTTTGTATCCAGTGGTGATGAAAAAAGTAATATGTTCCTATTCTGAAAGCGGTCAACTTTTTTAACCCCTAAAGGTTTTTGACTATGTTTTCACCAAAACCGCTCCAAAACTGCCATTTCTAATACTAGTGTCAAATTTTAGAAAAAAAACATTTTTGGACACTTGTAACCGGAGGATCTTGTAGTAAACTTGTTTAAGAAGATGTGGAAAAAATTTCAGAATTTTCCACCAAGTGGATTGCAACATAATAGCGTTTGAATTGACAAAAATCCTTTTTTTGTCCCTGCGAAAAAACGGGCAGCTGCTCTTCACAAGGTCACATTTGTATGAAAAATTGTCCAAAAGGATGGTTACTCTCTGGATTTATTCTTCAAGGCAAGTTGGCTACATGCTTGAAAATTTTCATATCATTTGGAATTGTAAAACATATAGGAAAAAAATAGTAAGTAGGAAGAGGTAGAGAATGATTCAAAACACTAAATTGTCAAGAATTTATTTATGAAATTGAAAAATGCCAATCCCAACGATTGTAATGTTGTAATAAACAATCTACACCCAGTGTTTTTGGTTTTTTTCAAAAATATTGAAAATCGAGTTAAATAAAGGACTCCGAAGTTTATTTTAGACTAGAGATTCCATAACTACCCTCAAACTAAAAATCCTCATAACTTTTGACTCATTGATCGGAATGGAATGATTCAAAGCCTCCCACGTACATATAAATCTAAAGAACCAATTTCAAATTTTAATTTTTTTTAAAAGTGATTTTTAAAGAATTTTTTTTTGCTGCCCCGGCTGCCCGCCGAACAATGAAAATGACATATCATGCAATAACTTTTTAACCATGTATTCAAAAGCTACGAAAATTGTTGGACCTTAAAGCTACTCCTCGGGCACATCTTATGTGAAAATTTCAAAGAAAAAAAAGAAAAATTCCAGTCATAGTGAGCTGCCCAAAATCGCTATGTTGTCAAAAAACGGTGTTTGGTCCTTTAGGGGTTAATAGTCTTTTTAGTATCCATGGCGGGTCCATTAAATATCTGCGTACTGTCCGTTTCACAGCTCTCTGTAGGGGCGGTTCGAAGAAGAGGGTCATATTTACAGCCTCCTACCTTAGAACCTCATTTCACTTGCTAGTATGAAACTTTGACCAGTCTAATAATAGTAAAGAGGCACAGTAGCAAAAAGTGGCGGTTTGGGTGGGTGCCCACCTTAACTTACTGCAAATGGCAACAGAGCCCCCCGGGCCACGTAAGCCCCCACCAGTAAGCCGTGCATGTACTGTACCGAATTATATGGTTACAGGGTGTCATAAATTCATACGGCACGGTGAGAAAATTAAAAAAAAAATAGTTATTAAATTCCGATATGGACTTATGGAGCAGAAATTGGACAGAAAGCGTCCCTAAGTTATTCCAATGGGCACTGGAGTAGTTAGCGAATGGGCCAAAAGCAGTGGAAAGAAATCACTAAAGAAATGTGTAAAGAAGGAATCCATGTGGTGGCGACGTAGGGCTGGCTTCTTTTTATCGGAATATTCTTAGTGTGATATTAATTGTTCACCTTCAACATCCACCTCCAGAGGTGGATATTGAAGGTGAACAATCAATATCATGTTAAGAATATTCCTTTGTTCTCTTAACTTTCCCTTTTGAGCTCCCACTTTGACATTTGGACTTCTAATTCCGTCTTCATTTCACCTTCTTGGCTCCAAAAAGGACTCCAAGGTAACTTCATTCTCCATATTCATTCTCCACATTCTACCTCAAAGAGGGTGGTCATAGTTTCTTCTAAAAACGTGGCTTCTCATTAGCTACTACAAACATGCTCCGCTACTGAATCTCCAATGTTCACATGCACCTTGAACAAGTTGTGACTACCACTATTATGTGAGCGCAAGAGCATGAACTGGTGAGATTGGAGGACTGTATATCTATGTTATAGGGGTTTATATTGTAATAATCTTTCTTGATTATAATAAAACTATGTTATGGGTGTTTATATTATGAGCACCTTTAATGGTCGTGGCGTAGGATATCTATTTATAGATTTGCTCAAGGTTCACATGCTCGCATTTTCATACTCACATACTAGCAATGTTGGTGAATTTATACCTAAGAAAACACAACTTTTTAAAATTTATTCCCTTTTGCCATGATAAAATTTGAAAATTTGGAATTCATGTTTGGAATCAAAGGTCCAAAATTAGTCAAATGAGGTGGAGAACATAGAATTAATGTGGCATAAAATAAGATGCAATATTTTACAATTACTCCACAAAACACAAAATTCACCCGGCTTCACAACCTATTTTGTATGACCACTTCAACATCTTGTGTGTCCTAGAGTAACTTGTAAAATGTGTGGTATAGTGGGGTGTAATTGTAAAAAATTGATTCCTATTTTGAAGTGGATAATTTTGTATTTGATTCTTGACGACTTTTAGTTGATTTTGACTCTTTTATTTCAATTAAAAAAAAGTGACAAATAATACCCTTGCTCTCAATGGTCCCATACTTCACACAAGTATAACAAGTGGAAATACCACCAACAATACTTTTCATTCGTGATAGACTTTTAAGCAAACATTGTGATTACTAGTGGCGGACAAGGCATATATAAAATAGAAAAATATCTTTAATGCCATTGCAGGGTCATGACTTCAAGGACCAAATATTGTTAGAGCATCTCCTGCAGCCCGCTCAAACACCCCTGTCAGGAAAGTTTTGAGCAGCTGAGGGAAATCCAATCCCCAACAACACTATAGACGAGGATGTAGAGGTGCAAGGCCTCTCAATTTTGTCTCTATTGCACTAGAATTTTCATTTCTAGTGCAACCCTTTGAGGCCCCTCTTTATCATCGAGTTCCGTGTTTTGGCAAGTCAAGGGTTAAATTAATGAGAAAGTTGCCTCGGGGAAGCCGCAAGCTTTCCCCATTGGCTCTGCACCATCATTTGCTGGCCCTCTTCTTCCAGTCTGCAGCAGCTTTTCCAACCCCGCTCAACCCCGCTCACTTTGATTTCGCCACTCTTCCCTCCAAAGCCCATTTGGCAGGGTCAAACCAAGAGGGCTGCAGGAGATGCTCTTAGGGGATGGAATTCAATTCTAGCTAGAAAACCAGCAAATAGGCCTCATATGTCTAGATTTTTATTTTTATTTTTATGTGTTGACAGGTGTTTCATTACTGAAAACCACCAAATCCATTCATAAAGTCCTTGGAGAACCAAGGGTAGGTTAGGGTCCCATATTCACACTTTTACAGTGATACAGTGATACTATATTCACAGTCATACTAATATACTTTATTCACAGTGACACTGCCACAAGCAAAGTGCTACAATAAATAAAACTTAAAGCTATAAACAAAAGCTCCTGGTCGGCGAGTGGGATAGACGGAAGTCAAGTCATAAAAGCAGTCAAACTATTAGAGGGGCAGTAATGATGTGGTGGTAGAATCGATGAAAGTTGGGTTTACATTCATTGAAATTATTCAAAAAATGAATGGAAAATGGTCAAATGGATGGACATCTGGATACAGTTTTAGTTTACATTTAGTATTTTAAAAACACAAGTTTTACCATTTGGTGACTGTTTTCCATCTTAAAAAAAGGTTAGAGGTACCTATTTCACACGAACTCTCATGATGGCTTTACAAGGTGATTTTATTGTGGACAACAGTTGGATGCACTGTTCATTGAAAAAGATTTTATGTTTGTACCTTCTCTCATCCACTTGTCTCTATTTCCTCTTTGCTTATGGAAAAGTGCCAAAGCTAAATGTAATAGGTGAATCTATGACTGAGATTGGAATGGGTCTAAATGAAAAATCCACATTCATATTGAAAAAAATATTCAGTCTTAGAAAAAGAAAATTTTCTATTTTGCATTCTTCTTCATCCTTATTTCTATACGCATTGAGTTCAATTTTTGTTATTGGGACCTCTACTTTAGTTGTATAGAATGTCCATATCATGTATTTGGGCCATCTTTAGCCTAGAGTTGGATTATACATACAATATAAACTTTATTGCATACACTTAGACAAGCCTGGACAAAATTCTATAGTTAGATATGTCAATTTTTTTCAATTTTTTTCAATTTGTGTTGAATGCATTAAAAAACAATAATTTTGAATGATTTTAAGTGCAGATTTGTCAATCAACTTCAAGGGTTGGCTAATTGTAAAAATAAAGAATGCACTCTATTGGTTCAACACTTTTTTCGACTGAAAACAATTCAAGCGGCCCAGATAGGGCCCTTGCGGGAGATGTGTGCCCTATCTCCGGGAGGCTGGCGGGGCCCAACACCACGGCATTTGAATCCCGTATTTTCCTGCAACAACAAATGATTAATAATGGAAAAAAAAGAATCTATTTCCCCAATAAAAGGGTTCCCCTGTGGCCCGTGCAAGTAATAACGGAAGCTGGAAGATGGCCAGGTCAGCCTTTTCTGAGGGGTCGGTGGGGGATAAATTGCCCACTTGCGGAAATATAATGGTCCTAAAAAAAGAAGGCGAATGTGGCGGTCACACTTAAAGTGTTAAAAGATCTAACTTACCCCTGGTGCGTTCGGAATTTATTTGGGGTTTTAAATTTCCCATATTTTCCGGGATTTAGGGTACCTATTCACTCCAGTTGCTGCCACTATTTATATTATACTAAAATAAAAACTTATGCATTTTTTTATCCCATCCATTGGTTCCACACTTCCGCTATACCCTGAAAAGGGCCGGGGTGAACTGACGGATCTCGATAAATTGGTTGCACGAGATATTTCAGGAGGGGGGGCTGGGGTAAAACCTGCCCCTGTTTTTTTTGGTTTTTTTAAAGTAGAAGGGGACCTCCTAGAGTAAATTGGGGCCGCAGGCTCCAAATTTGCCAAAAAGAATTCAAAAAAAAGCCTCCGGACCCCCTAAAATGAGAAAGCCAGAAATTTGAGAGGGCAAAGGGCCCACCTCCTGAAATATCTCGTGCAACCAAAATATTGAGATCCTGAACTGACCCCCTCGCTTGCCCCCCGGAAAACCCTGAGTTTTTTTAATTTTCCATGCATGAATTTTTTTGCACATGCTGAATTCATATTTGCAATCAGAGGACCCAAATTAGCTAGGGGTCTACAGAAAATAGATTTCACATGGCACAAAATAAGTTTTTTTATTTTTATGTACCCCCTTGCATGGACTTTGGCAGGACAAGCAAGGGGGCCAATTCACCCCGGCCCTGAAAAGAGATGTCCCCAATTGAATTACATGAAACAAAATAACTTAACCCCTAAAGGACCGGGGGGGTGTTCTAGGGAGACATTCCCAAAACTGTGACTTTTTGGTATGTTGTTCAAAAAATAAAATCAAAACTTTTTTTTTGGGAACTTCAACCGTACAAAACTGAAGTAAATTATTTTACCAAAGCGTAGAAAAAATTTCAGCCTTTTTCACCGCACAGATTAAAAGATTATAGCATTTGAAGTGAGAAAAAAACCTTTTTTCCAATCCTGCGAAACAGGGTCAGCAGACTTCGGGCTCATTTGGAGTAAAATTTGTGTTCTATACAAACATGAGATTTTTGACCATTCATAAGTATATGATATTAGGTTCACTCACAAAAAAATTTAGAAGAAAATATAGAGTCTTGCTTATTCTAAATCACCCTGCAATGCAAGGAGGTTTAATGAATTGGCAATACACTAGTCATTTTTTTGAAAAAATACATGGTGAAAAATTAGAGATTAACATTTGGAATGTTTGGAAAAAATTTCAAGAAATTTGACTTCACTAATTGCAAGATAATAGGGTTTGAAATTAGAAGAAAATGTTTTTTCTTGAAACTACCCCAACACAGCTAACAAAGTTTGACTCCTTGTAGAACATGATTGGACAACTAAAATTTATATTTTTTAGGACAATTGTATGCCATATTCTATTAGTTACATACATGCCAAATTTCAAAATTTGATGATCTTTTTTGCAAAAGATTCTCTAAAGATTCCCCAATTGCCTAAGCTGCCCGAAAAGTTCAGGGCAACATAACTTTTGATCCGGGCACCCGATCGGAAAAAAAATTATTTTTTCACGAAGGGAAGTATATGTTTACACACTATGTCCAAATTTCATGAACAATAAACCAAAAATGACTTTGTAAGAACCTACACGTGATTTCTTGCGTACGTTGAACGGACACTTGGTCCTTTAGGGGTTAAAACAAGAATGGTGTGACCGTGAGGCTATGTCCACTCCAACCAAATTCTAACCTCATTGTGTAATGATGAATGTGGGTTATAGATAGGATTCAAAAGCCAAAGAGTTGATGCCATCATCTATGTCTAAAAGACAAAGCCAATAATACACTTGCTTAGCCCACCCAAAATCCCAAATCAAAATGAAAAAGCACTGATATGAATACGATGTATGGAATACATACAAAATATTTACAACTGTGATATAAGAAAAACGGATGTCTGATACAACATATGTATATTATACAATATACATATATATATATACAAGATAGAAATTATACATGAATATGGATACATATATATAGTTAATCCCATATTGATTGCATTCTAACATGTTCAAAAAACATATATAGATATGGGAAGTAATGGAAATATAAATGCGAAAAGTAATGAAAATTCAAATATAGGGATTAATGGAATACAAATGTGGAGGGTAATTAAAATATAGATATCATGATTAATGAAAATACAAATATGTGGAGTAATGAAAATTAAATCACTTATTAAATTCACTCATTCGGTCACTATCCTTTCAAAAGAGACAAATACACAATGTTCCACAATCCACAAGATCTTGATAGATTGAATGATTGAGTGAACGTAAATGTTGTATTGGAAGCAGAAATAAAATTTTCAATTTTCAATAGTTGGAATTGCCTTCACTAAGTTTTATGATGCATTTATCTATATGTAAATAAGGAGAATTACATTTTAGGAATAGCTTTACATTATTGCCAAATTAAAATCAACCAAAAATGCATGTTCAATGTTAAGAATATAGTTTTCTAGAAGTCAAAAACTTACATCACCTACTTATTAGGAACCTTTGTTTAAAAATTTATCAACCAACAATTCTAATTTTTTTCTTACAATTATTACAAAAAATTGTATAGAATTCTAAATTTTTACTTGTCTTTTATATGCAATTCTTTGAATTTGGAAATTTGGAATTTTGCCCTTGTTGACCCATTAAAGACTAGATGCTCTTATCTATCTATTTAGTTGATTTTTTTCCATTTTAAGAATAAAAACGCCCCTATCTCTACTTTTTTGTGGTTTCTAAGATTTTAGACATAGTAAATTCTTCTATAACTTATCTCCTCATAGAATTGTTTATAGGGGATCGAGGTGATTTTTTTGCCATGTTTATATGTGAAAACAATGTAGATTTTCATACAATAGCTACAATAGAAATTTAGGTGATTCGTAAAAGAAATTTAATAATTATTTTATAAAATAGATTATTGAACTATGATAAATCACCATGTTATTTCCTTAAATTTTGTATATACTTATACATGATATTAATTAATAATAGAATATAGGAATCATTCAAGTAAGTCTATTCAACATAGTAAATAAATATAACAAAAACACTTCTTTGAATATGCTTCTTTATAACCAACTATTTCTCAAGTAGATTGCCAAGTTCTCCTTAATCAGTGGCTCTGTACCCAAAAGAAGGATGCTTTGCATCAATAGAAGGTACCTTTTCTTTTCTTTTTGAAATATACAACCTTTAAAGGCCGCAACATAATATACAACCTTTAAAGGCCGCAACATAAGGTACCTTTGACAAGACCTCTCCTTGGACAAAAACTTGTCTCTTTTTAGTTCTATCAACTTGTTCAATATCAATTTCTACTACTGCTTCATTTTCAATTTGAATTTTTAGAACAATGGCAAATTTATCCCTCAATAGAATTGCCTATTATAGTTGACTTGACAAAGGAAAAATTGAAAACTACTAAATCAAGTTATATGGCTAGTACAAAATATTGTTGAAATCAAACAACATTTGGCCCAAATAAGAATGGCTAGTTCTTATTGATCTTTTGAACAATCTATTAGGTATACCTTTCAACAGAGAAAAGGAATTACAACATCTTCAATGCATCTGACATTTGAACCCAATAAAGCATAATTAAATTTTAATTGGTATACATTTAGAACTAGAGAGAACTATCATTGGAAGACCATCACAAACCACTTAAACTGAACACAAAATATTCCAATTTGGACTTGGGATAACCAAACTAAATCCCATCAAAAGTAAGTTGAGATATTGATGGATTCTCATCTTGTGGATTCCTACTGTTTGAAGAATTTTTTTTGTACATGTCTATGGACACTATCAAGAAGCTATTACCTTTTAGTTCAAATATTTGCAGAAAATTCAAAAGAAACAATTTTGAGATGATGTTTTCCATTGAGTTTTTCTCCAAAAGGTTAATCAACACAAACTAATCAGTTATGACTCTTGATAACAGAGGAAAGCCATTTTCTCAAGGTCGAACTTCTTAAAGGGACGGGAATGGGGTGTTCTACCTCACGTGGAGCACAAATGGATCAACGGGCCAGCATCCCTGTGAAAAGATACTTACCAATTGGGCATCCAGCCTGTACTTCGAAAGTCGAGGCATGTCAGTAGCATGCGTACTATTTTCCTCGTTACTGCAATTCCGTACCTCCACAAGCAGTTCGTAGAGTTTTCTTCCGGAATCGAGGATCGATTGTGTAACCAAAAATGACAAAAGGGAAAATCCATAAGGATAATGCAAGTCATCAGCTTATTGTTTGAATCTAATGAGATAATAGTGATACAGCTACCGACAAAGCAAGTGCACAGAGAACCTGTAGGATCAATCCAAAGCATCTATCTCCATGAAGCCCACTAAGCTTGTTGCAGAGAGGCAATTATTTCCTTGCGCATTCATTACTGAGAAGAATGCCACATGACCAGAAGAAGTACCAATCGTAATATTTTTTATCAAATAATCAACAAGTACATACCTCTGAAAGGGTATGTGAACTGTCCTTCAAATTTGAAATTGCCAGCCAGCGATTGGGCAATTTCAGTATTGCTCTTGAAGCTTCAATTCTGAAACAGACACTTCATCAGAATAATACTCAGTCCACCAAAAATGAGCTCTAACCCTGTCGTTTCGTATCAGATGTGATAAAGACTGGAGCACACCTCGTCCAGCCATATAATCCATCTATATTTACACAAAAATTATCGTTCCTGCTTAAATAAACCGCCAAACATCACGATGAGAAGAGTGTTCTACTCCTGGTTTTTCAATCTCCCTAGTTCTGTAGAACTGGTCAAATACAGCCTCCTACGCTTTTCACTCAGCCCAGATTGAACAAGACCTGTGCATGCAGAGTCGTTCACAGTGACCACCCCAACTACACGATCAGGTGCCCAACCAGAGTCCTCAGTAAGGGAGGGAAGAAATTAGCATTTAGCATTTTCTTATCTCCGGTCAACGTTCACATTTCAGCTCTGAAGCAAGCTTTTCTTCCCAAAAGAAAATTAGAGTTCAGAGTCTCCTCTAAACTTAGAGCCTTGGTAACCCCAGCGCTGAAATAGCAAATTTCTGAGTGCAGGCTATTATGTTGCTGGAGCAGAAGACGACGGTTTACTGGATAAAGAGCCTGCGTTTGAAGCGTTTGGAGTAGAGGGACCCTCAGGTGGCATAGTGGAGACCATGCCAACTCGTTCAAACATCCCATGAATCTTGTTAAGAAGAAGCATCTGTGAAGGATCTGACCCCTTCAGGAAGCGCACAGCATCTGGTCCCTAGAGCATGCCACAATTATTCAGTAAGCAACGATGATCATCCGTGCGAACTACGGAAAGTAATCTTAAAGTATCTCTTGGTTCATTGACTTGGTAACATCAATCTCGACTCCTAACAGTTCTGGAATTATTCAACTTGTCACAAGCATTATGAAAACTCGTCAATTTACTGAGTTCTCATACCAGGGCTGTGAACATAGCTTCATCTGACCTGTAGTTTGTCAAAGAGAAGACGGCGCTCAGCTTCTGCCTCATCTAAGCGCAGCTTGAGATACCTTCAACAAAGACCAATGCAGTTACATCAATCGGAATTCCACCATTAATAACAACAGTCTCTACATATCCTCAAAGTCATTTACCACATCATTCATGCAGAATATTGCAAGACATGTTCAACTCCAGCAACCTATGAAACTAGAGCAGACTGTTCACATCAATTCAAACCCTCCTAGCAATTCTGAAAGAAATGTTTCCATATAAATAAGCTGAAACTCGGTATTGATTAGCTGACCACCTGCTTGCATACTCTTCTTCAACCTTCTCTGCTTTGGCAGAGACTATTCGCTGAAGGCCCTCCGCCTCTCGTCGGGCTTCATCAGATTTAAACTGGAACATCTCTGCTTCTGCTCTTTTCAATTTCACAATTGACTCCAACTCTTCTATTTGTTGTCTTTTCCTTTGTTTGTCATACTAATTCACAAAGATACACAGCATTAGTAAGTAAACATGATTCCCAAATTACAATAATCCCGACGTCACAATTAAACACGTCATTGATAGCTAAAAAAATGGTAGACTTTGTTGCTTCCTTTACAAGTAGACTAAGAAACGCATTGTCAACAGAAGTAAAACTCGGAAGTCTTCTCAAACGCAATGTTGTTTCATTTCCAAGAACTTCCCCAAGAATTTGTAGAAGATCTTTGAAATGAAAATTTGTTGAATTGATACACACCTGCAAGTCCGTTAGCTCCTGTTTCTTATCCTTGAGCTCCCTGTCAGACGATTCAAGTGCAGATCGAGCTTTTTTCACAAATGCCGCTTTTTCTTCGGCAACACCCTCTATTTTGGCAATCGCTTCTCGAACAACCTCAGCTACACGGTCACAAACTTGTTTTCTATCGAGGATTTTGCCAGCATCTCTATCCACGTCTTTAGCCTCCACATTCTCAGCCTCCGCTGCATTACGTTAAATATTAATGAGACCACAATTTTCCCAACAACATGACACGTCGCCAATCGACGTAGCACTTAAGTCTGACACTCCAATACAAAAGGAAGACTCCAAAGGCAAGTGAAGACTTCGTAAGACACAATACCCACGGTTCTGAACACATGCAAATGTGAGGCAATTTATATAATCTAACAAACCTTGAAAAAAGTACAGCATCTCCTTGATTGCAACACTTGTGTCAAGGCCGTTCTTCATCTTCTCTAAAACTTCTTGTGACTTCCAGCATAGACGTTTCCCCCTTGTGTCATCAGCCATTTGAAAGATCCTTCGAATATAATCGAGCTCCTTTCCCAGGGAGTCTCTCTCCCACCGCATTCCACAATTTTGAAAAACATCTCTAGCCCAGCCTAGAAGCTCAGAAACGCTTCCACAAGCTCTACATCGGAAAACCAATTCAGAAGAACTTGGAGCACGGTCAGACCCTGCCTTAGAACTTACACCCATACCTATTGCCCCTTCTCTCATGGCACAATCTGAATGCGTCCAGTGTGAACAAACGTCGCACCCCAGCCAACGGAATGTGTTGGCATCAAAATCGAACTTGTTACACATGACACACATGCACTGGTTACAGAAACCTGACATAGACCTACAGTATTCACATGTACAGTCATTGGCAGGGAGCGGACTTCGACAGGAGATATTGCGGCAGGTTTTATGGAAAAAAATCTCTACTAGTGCAGTGTGGAACACACTAATGTCCGGAAGAAGGAAGGCCAAAATTCCAGTTTTAAGAGCTACGAATATTTCAAGCTGTGTCCTATGGGCCCGCATAAGTCTTTCAGGTGTTAGATCTCGGCGGACGTGTAGTAGCCTTTGAAGAAGAGAGAACTCTTCTCTACGACTTTGGTTGCCAAGGATATCCCGCACGTCGGCCTGCATGTAATTACCAGTTAGTAACGAAATAAAAATATATAAATGATGCAGTCAGGTACATACACCTGATGAGGTGAAAAATTCAGAGTCACGTACACAGACTCACGCAAAACAAAAAGAGGTCGGGGACAACATCTGATGCCACAAATACGAAAGAGGCATATGCGCAAATTGACAAGAGATCTTTAACTTCTTACGAGCAATATGCAGTCATGTGGTAAAATGCAATTGTATCAGAACTGGCACCAAAGTAAAAAGAAGAAGAGATGTCGCATCAAATTCCTCAGTACCGAGCCTTGAAAAATCGGCGGCTGCAGTGGAATTCTTTTTGAACTGTATGCCGCTGATTGTTTTTTACAGTCTAGAAAATTGACTGCGTTCAGCCGCAAGGAACTCAGGTAATTGCTCAAGGGGAGACGTCACATCACCTTCAATTCTTCTAGAGATTCATCAGGCTGCTCTCGCATCCGCTGAGCCATGGTGTCTAGCCCTTCCCGCATAATATCCCGTGGCTGAATTCGATTGGATGTATTCACCCGCTGGACAACCTTGTGGTCTGTCTCTTCTTCATCTACCCCTTCTACCTCTTCGTTGTGTCCATGTCCTCCTGTCATATCTTGCTGGGACACCCCTTGCTGTGGCACAAAATTTAGATTACCAGAACACATTCAGACCATGCACTTAAGCTTGCTGTCAGAGATACTTGCATATATGGAAGTCAACGCCAATGTATGATGATAATATAAAAGGCTCTGCGATCATCATGTTGCTACTAAGCCTCCTAAAATTTTAAAAAGGGATTTAACAAATCGGAATTGCACTGTTAAGTAGATCTCTTAAATATTCTAATCTCAATTGCAATGCCAATGAGATCGATCTTTGAATTCATTGTCTCTGCACACTTTGGCAACAACGTTGAGAGACAAATAGGATTGATGACTGCAAGCGTACCGTGGGCCATGTCTCCCTAGAGCTGGCACTTTCTGAGGGCGACTCGCGATGCTGAGAGTTGCCAGCCCAGCCAGGCTCAGTCCCAGCACCAGCACGGCCATCTGAGGACGCCAGGGATAGCGAGGTTTGTGGATGCGACATAGAAGGGACACTTGCTCGAGGCTGCATTGGTGCGTTACCGTTGTGCATGCTCCCTCGTACGCTCAGATCTTGGCGACCTCCACCTTCGCTGAGAGATCGACTCCTCTTCATATCTGTCTTGCGTACACCAGGGATGACGTAAGATTCAAATTCTCAAAACCGCAAGCTTAAAAGACACGCAACTCTCATTCTGATTAACATACTCCACTAAATGTAGTTCTGTACCACTAATTTCCCTTCCGCATGGACCGTACCAGTGACGCCATGCGCAAGCGTGTTTTTTCCTAATGGTACTTCAAGTTTAGCTCTGGGGAGAGAATCACAGTTACAGTTTCTCATTTCCTCATGACATTGTCTGTAGTTAAATCTAAAACTAACAAGAGAAGATGATTTGTTCATCTCCAACGAGCAAAACCTCATACTCAAATCCAAATAGAAGTTAATATCACACTCCGGGATATCCAATTACCCTTCCTCATTCAATCAAATTTCCAAGACTAAAATCCCGAACATGCGTGCACTACCTTAATGCCTCCCTGCGAACCTCTTCATCGAATGCAACAAGAAAAAAACCCACGGCTATTCGCAATCCCTATAACAAAAATCAGGTCAAGCACAATTATAGCCGCACCAATTCCTCGACCCGCCTTTCTCAAACAAAGCTTCATAAAAAATCAAACAAAGACGTACCTGGTCTCGCAGACCTCGCCGAGCACGCCAAACCCTCTTTCCACTCCTCTTACAGTTCTGTTACAATAAGAAACCTCCTCCGCGTCCACGCCATCGCCCGATCGCCGCATTAGCGAACAGCATCGACACAACAGCTACCAATCGAAACCTAAACGAAGCGAAAAACAGAGTGTTCTCTCTCCTGCAAAGTTGTAGTTGGAGGAAGAGAGTCCGCTGGCTGTGGTGCAATTCAGAAGTCCAGTCCCGGTAAAAGGAGAAGCGACGACAAACCAAAATGGACTTCCAGTTTCAGCACCGAAAATCGCCGTCGGTCAAAAAGGTGGACGACGACTGTTTCCGTTGTGATCGACCTCTTTACCAGAAAAGCCCAGCCTCGTCTTCCAAGTTTCGGCTCCCGAAGACCTTGACCCTGGTAAAGTACTGCCCTGCAAAACTCTACGATATTTGTAGATTCTGAACTCCACCACGTTCCCGAGTTCCCCAGTCCCACTCCAAAATCTATTGATAACATAGATGACGAAACTCTCAATGTTCCGATGGTTGACGAAATTTGACGTGTTCCCAACTTCCTGGATAATTCTATGGCGTCAGTAGATACCGCAGAGTTCACTGTTCCCACGGATGGCAGCGCTAACCGTGTTCCCACTTTCCCCTCGAGAAATCTTTGAAAGTTCTAGATGCGAGAATGCTCACGGTTCCCAAGGATCAAGTTGTTCCCGTGTTCCCGAGTTCTTTGACTGGTCGGGAACTTCGTCTGTCCCGTTTGGAGCGGAGCATTAGTAGGGGTTGTCGAACTCGTGCGAGAAGTTGAAACATGTTGGAAGTAGCGGATGTCATTTTACTTAGGTTTACATACTTTGGGGATCCAAATTCCTTTAGGTTTGAAAATGGAAAATTGACTGTGGCAGACACGAGTTTTTCTAGATACATAGTTGCAAGGTTTGAAGCCAGTTTGACCTGAGGACCAGCCCGGCGACTAGAGTGCTCACGTTTGAATGAATTATTAATTAAGGTATGCGTTTGCAAACTAAGTCTTCCAGTTGTGTTATCTTAAGTAGTCTATTCAACACAATGCGAGCATGGTCATTATACCATTTTGCAGCCTTTACGTTAAAGAGGCTGCCTTGAGTCCTCTTCATGAAGTTCATTCAACATTACCTGACTGCTTTTGGTTACTGCTTTTGATTAATGCTTCTTTTATTGACTATTTTTTGATGATTACCACTTTTTTATATATTGACTGCTTTTGTAAACCTCTCGCCATTCTGATCAGCGCCGAATTTCTCTACATTTGATATTTAAGAGAATCGGTTGAAAACAGTGCTATACTCACCTTCGCACGCACACAATTATCTAGTCTATCTCCTGCTTACGTTGCTTAATTGGTAGTGTACATCTTAACGACACATCTTCTGTGAGAGGATTCTTTTGTTGCTTCAATTTGGAGAAAGATTACTCACCTGATTCCAAATTAGGGCACCTGAAATTATGACAAGACGAGAAATTCCTGAAATTCCTGACGAGACATGACAGAAGTTCCCTCTTATGGAACAAGCTAATTCCATGCTTGGCTGTGGCATCATATGATTGGCATGGCAACTGACTCGTTCAATATGTTTCAATTTGTGCAGATTCTTTACTTGAAAGAATGGTCGTATTTGTTAAAAACACACAGTTCAGAGCTTGCCAAATAGGAGAACATAATTTTTTCATATTTTATTTTTGAAACATAAATTGAAAACTCTATGCAGGGTGATATTTTGAGCTGTCAAATTGCATTAGACCAAATTTGGAAAACAACAGTGAGATTTCACAACACAAATTGCGAGATCTGACCTCCCCTGTGCTCATTGGGAATATCTAAATGAGCTTGTTTCCCATCTCCCCCTTCTAGGCCAACCACACCGAATTGAATTGATTGATTAATTTCACCCAAAATACATCCCCATCGTCTTGAAAATACACTTCCAAATCTCTGTGACCTTCACAACCAACACCACCGATGCGATAAGTATCCAATATTAATGATATATCATCAAACCTTTTATCCACATATTGCAGGTATCCAAGGAGCACAACAGGACTTGCACAACCAGGTACCAAATTTACTTGCTTTGAATGCCAAACCTCCAACTCTTGCTTTTAATAAAACTCGAAGCCAAGAAGCCTCCTTACAACAAGAGCATGTGGTTGAAGACTCAAAACCTGACCTGCCCAAGGATTGAACTACGATCATATTTGTACAGTACAGTCCTCTCATTCCAATGCCTTGGGACTGAACTTGGAATCTCTTTAAGCACCTGTGCGGTAGACATCCTCGAAATTGATGCCATGCACCCTATGACCTAATGCCCTGTCACGATTTGCAGGTAAATTCTCCAATAATACCTGCCTTCACCACGATCATCTCCTTCACCCAATTACGAATTGTGCTTTCACCCACTCGAGTCCTTCTTATGTCAAAATGTAGTTCTTGTTTGGTGTTCTGGTGACAGAAAGAGAGGACATATGAATTCTAAGGGTCCTGGTAAGTCTCAATGACGTCTTTGTTGCAAGGAAAGACGCTCTTAAACAGGTCATACATGATCCTGCAGTGTGACATTTCATGTGTCAAACTTGACACCTGGAAACCCCTTGTAAATATGCTCATCAGATTGCCATTACTGACATACAAGAGCAACACCACAAATCATATGAGTAAAATTTATAAGCGAATTCCCTTCGCAGAATGTTTTCCCCCAGAGAATAATGTGTCTCGTTCCAACGCCAAATCCCGCTCTGTGACAAGTTCAACGTCAATCCTCTTGCACTTCTCCAAATTTGTGCTGAATTTTGAAACCTGTGGTGGGGAAATCGTATGAATTTCTTAGTTCCTTAGCTGTTCATGAAATGCATAGTCAAACAATGAGAACTCTGTTATTACAATTTACTACTTTGTATTTGATATTCACGTCAACCGTGAAAAAATTGCCCACATTTCTCAATTACTGTGTTCAGAGAAGTCACATAGCAGACTGAAATGCATTGACCTGATACCTAAAGAAGACTTGACCTGGAAGCTCAAAATTTCATAATTCGTTTCGTTTTTATTTCGGATCATTCCCCCAAACCGTTACACGTGTCAATTCATTCATGAATTGCTTCAGGTTCACAGGACACAGTTGATATATTTATTTCACCCCGATGCAACTCAGAGGACCAAGAATTCATGGATTTAAAATTACCATTTCAAGTGACCATGTTGTGAAAAAACAGAATTCAGATGGGGCTAAAGTTTATAAACAACAGAATCAGTGAAGAACATTTCTTGGGTTGGCCTAAACATAAAATAAAATTGAGGAAACGAAAGTCCCCTTAAGTCCTACTCAAAACTGCTTAAAAAAATTAAAATGCACAACTTGGGCCTTTTCGGTTCCATCTTTCATAGGAACAAGGCAGCAATACAATTAAGAAAAAGGTGTCGAATATGCTGTCCACCCGTGTATGCACCCTGTCGGTGAGGTCAGTAACCCAGTCGACACGAGCTATAACAATAATAAGATTTTACATTCGATCGTGTTGCTACCAAAGTCAACTAATTATCAACTTTTTGCAATTTCAGGAGGACGATCCACTTGTCGGCAAGGTTGTTTGTCGGTACCCAGATTGTGTTTTGAATCTCGTCAAATACAAAGCTAGCTTCTCCAATAGGAATTATAGTAACCACCTCCAAGGTCACCCTTCCATTATTTTTTCAATAGGAAGCTCGGAAGGATCCAATGCTGGGCTTTTTTGCAAACCATAGACTGTTAATATGTTGCGAATGAGCTCTAAGCAAGAGCACCAGCACTGGTTTAGGGTTCTCATACTAGTCACATTACTGCAAGTTTTTCAATTGTCGGTTGAGGAAGGATAGCCTCGATCTCATTATAGCTTAGAGTTTTTAGGGGTTTAGGGTTTAGGGTTTAAAGTAGCAATGGATTGAGGAGTATGTACTTCATGCTGTAGAATCCGCCAATTTCTGCACTAATCTTCGATTCTCCCTTCTGACCAGCACTTGGTTCCCTCGTTTTCTAGGAGTGATTCTCTGGAGTGCATTGCATATGATTCTTGCGGTGTATGTGTGTGCCTCCCCTGCTTCTAACGTTCTTCGCCGTCCTTCTAGCGCTTGTGTTTTTTCTGGGTGCTATCATTTTGCTGGATGGGCTATACATTTTGGCTCTGCTCCCCTTCAAGTTTCGACCACCATTCGTGAAGGCCCTTTAGGAGTTAATTTTAGCAATTGTTTGCAAATTGCACGTTACTGATGCTTAAAAAATATGCAAATCGAGTGCATGAATCAAGAGGACTCCATGCTGACAAGACCATTTTTTTTTGCCATTGGTGACAAATGCAAAGTAGGTACATTGATTTGTGCTAATAGTGAGTGAAGAAAAGTTGCATCACCTAGAAGTTTTATTTTTGCAAAGATTAGTGCAATAGAATAATATTCCAAACCTATACAAACTCAAAATAGTGCTCCTTTGCTTCATGTCACATGCATTATTAGGACATATATAAGTGTGGCTTTGTCCAAGATATTCGTCCCTGCAACTTCCAATGTTAGCTTTGTCAATTCTCCCAGTCGTGAATTGAGTTATCAGTTTGGAGAACTTATTTCCAACAAAGCTTAATCTAGTCCTTAACTGGGATTGATTGTGAAAAATACCGGTACTACACAACAAATATTCATAGTCGTAGATAATTTCAGATGAGTGCCAGATGAAGTCAATGCTTAAAAATCAATCTACAAATTTGTGCGGAAGCTTGAAACCTGGGTGTCAAAATCATTCAAGTGGATTTCTTACTTCGTTGATCATGAAATGCGTCGTCAGACTACGAGAATTGGGTTTGAATTCGGTTTCACAATACTTGGTGTTTCATATTCAAGTCACTCAACCGTTGATGAAGTGCTCACAGTTATTTGTTCCTTTGTTCAGCGAAGTCAGATGGTTGTTGCCATGTATTGAGTTGGGTACACCCAAAACCGCCACTTTTTGCTACTGAGCCTAGTTACTACTATTAGACTGGTCAAATTTTCATATATTCTTGTTGGCAAGTGAAAGGAGGTTCCAACGCACCAGAGAACATGGCATTTGGACACCGTATGCAAAAGTTATTAAGGGTCAAAGTTTGTTTCTGAAAGCACTTCATCCAAACAGGTACATTATTGATTTTGGAAATGTACACAACCTGTAGATGGCACTTTAAGGTCAAGTGCCATTTGGGGGTGCCTACCTTAATCCTTGACCTCATTGCTTGGTACTTTGCCATACATTGTACACACTAACGTAACCCAAAACTGCCTAATGAAATGCTATGTATGGAACTCTTAACCCCGTTTCTTGGCAATATATAAATTTTGGGCACGTACATGTGATTAGAGATTTTCACATCATTGGTCTAGACTTTAAATTAGAAGGTGTGGATGAGGAATACCTTTCATGATCATTAAATTTCAAGACATTTGGAAACATGAATCAAAAGTTATGGCCTAATATGTAGTTTGTTTCTCAATTGGGGTAGTCCAGGCAGATTAAAAAAATCACATTTTTCAAAAACAAAATTTTTGAAAATATTTTTTTAGATTTATATATACATAGAAAAATGTGAATCATTCCATTTTGATCAATGAGTCAAAAGTTACGAGGTGTTTTAGTTTGCAGGCAGTTGTGGATTCTCTACTCTAAACATTACAAAAAATTTGGGCCCTCTAAAGGGCCGTCTAGAGGGCCTACAAAAATTACTTGTTTTTTCGCGTACTTGCATACGGAGTGAAGGATCCTTTGTGGCACCCGTTGTGCCAAATGGAGAAAATGCCAGAAACACGGAGGATCCAACAACAATGTTTGGCGGAGTTGGATGGTACCAAACATAATATGATGGTACCACCACCTCAGAATAGTTTACTCCCACTATAGTCGTAGTACCAACAGTAATTTATAATATTTTAGTGTGCACTAGTCCTCCTATGATGCTCAACCTATATGTTTTATCATCCTTGGTACTTACTTACACCGTTAATCGATGGATGGATGGATGAACCTGAGGCTAGAGGATGGTGGGAATGCCACAAGTTTGGTAACTCCACTAATTGGAAGTGCCACTTGGCCCGTTATTTTGGGTTCTGAAGCTATTGTTTCTTCTAGTTCACAAATAACATCAAAGCTAGTGCTTTGAGCATCAGTTTTGGTCTCTCGTTACCATTTCGCCGTTTATGAAGCACTCTTTTGGAGTATCCAAGATGCGCTTAGAGTCACCGTTAAGAAATCAAAACTTAAAGGAAAAGCATAAGTAATGCCCTGATTCAAAAAGTTCAGAGATAGAATCAACCATTGGGAAAACAAGTGTAATTAAAGAAGTGACTTATGCAATCTAGAATGAGAAGAAGGCAGATTCACTGAAGTAATTTGGGAGGCAACGGTAACATTGAATGCAATGAGTGGAAAAATGAGCACATTCAAAAAATGAGACAAATTGCGGGAAAATTTGGTGATTGAATTGATAATTTATTGAATGTCCATTGATTCCTAGACTAAGCATAGTAATGTCTGCAGCCTTAACTAAAATATCTAATTCACTCCCAATCGGTTCCATTGCCAAGCTCTTGGATGATCCAAGATTCTATCATGCATGCTCTTGAACTAGCAAGAGCTTTGGAGGCAGCACTTCCTGCGCAAGAATTTTCTCCTCATTCCGCACATTGACCTTGTGCTTTGGGCAACCTTCCTCCACCACCTCAAAGCTGAAATCTAGTGGCGCATTGTCTCCAAGAGATATGCGAAGCTCTTGCCGCATGTGGGACAAAGGCCATGTCTTTCCAACTTCAAATATTGGGAGCTCCACACCACGAAACATGCACCGCATCAATATGGTCTCCACTGCCTCCACCTGGTCAATTGGCTCCCATATTCTTCTCCTTGGAATCATGCGCTCCCTTGAGTACTGGAAATTCGTGTACAACGTTTGCCTTCCAAAGTGATACCTACACTTGGAAGCTCCATAAAATTGAGTGAACTTCCAATTACCTATTCAATACACCAGAACTAAGACGACCTTGGAACTGTTGGAACCA
Organism: Antitrichia curtipendula; assembly: GCA_951230915.1. Taxonomy (NCBI): domain Eukaryota; kingdom Viridiplantae; phylum Streptophyta; class Bryopsida; order Hypnales; family Leucodontaceae; genus Antitrichia; species Antitrichia curtipendula. The sequence continues at coordinate 22,794,289 of OX579642.1, forward strand.
TGAATATACTAAAAGCGGATGCCATAAATACCTGAAACTTATAGAAGGAATTGACACAAGACACTTTACAATGTCTTCACCAATTACAATCTTCTCGTTCTACCTTGAATCCATCAAGCAACTAAGGAGTTTCACACACCAACAAGAGTTACATGTTCCTCCCCAAAGGCCTTGATGTACAATTTCCCCTATGCCTCCACCTTTTCCTTGAAAGTTTTCCTCTACTCCAAAGTTAAGGTGAGACCAGTGAGGTAAGGTTGTAACTTGTCAAAAGCTTGCCACATTTCAAGTTTGGTTATCCTAGAGGCTCCATCAGACTCCATCTGTTAGATTGCAAGGGTTTTCTGCGACTCATTGTGCATGTTCTACACAAACATAAAATGGTGGTGAATGATCTTCTCGCACATGGGCATGGAGTGTGCATATGTGCACCCTTGTGAGTGGAATTGACATAATTGGCTTCCACCCCAAGTGTTCCAATGTTTAAAATAGTCTAATGACCATCTATCAATAAGAAATTAATTCATTGACATTTAGTGAGAATGATGGGTGAAGAGGTTGTTTTTATAAAAAAATCAATTGTCCATTACAAAAAAAATGAGCCCATGAAGACCGTGAGTTCTGCACCCCCGTGGTGCAAGTAGAGAGAAATCCTCCAAGGAAATGAAATCGCTGACGTGGTCGAATTTCGACCACGTCAGCGTTCTGTCAGGTTTTATTATTTTTTTAATATTTTTTTATTTTTTTATTTTTTTTAAAATAAAAAATTATTTTTTAAATTATTATTTTTATTTTTTAATATTTTTTTTATTTTTTTAATAAAAAAATATTAAAAAAATAAAAAAATTATTTTTTATTTTTTCTGTAATTGCACCACAGGGGTGCCGAAAATGAGCTGTTAGCAGCCTTTTCCAGGGCCCAAATTTTTTGTAATGCATCATGAATCCTCAAAGGATATGGGATAATTTGAAGATAAGAGCTTGAGTGCTCATTGTCAAAACGTAGGAATTGTGCTCAAAGTAGAGTTTCAAACCTCATTTAGGCATAGTACAATGATTTTTTCAAAGAATTTTGAGCTAATTTTTTTTTAAAAATCAATCTAATTTTCATCTCGCAAAATCTGTTTGAGGTTTAGAGCCTCCAATAAAAAGTTTTGGTCAAAATTCTAAAAAGGGTTGGAAGGGATATTTTCTTTGACATTTTTAAACACCCCCTCCGAATTATTTCCAAAACTTTTTATTAGAGACTCTAAACTTCAAACATTTTTTTGGAAATGAAAACTATCTTGATTCTTTAACTTTTCTTTGTTTAAAGTTTTTGAAAAAAATCATTCTACTATGCCTAAATAAAGTCTGAAATTCTAAATTGAACACAATTTTTGCTTTTGACTTAACTATGAGCAATTGTGCTCCTATTAATCCTAATTTACATATCTCACATGAATTGATTTACCTACTACTACCCCACTTGTGTAAATAATTTCTCTTCTCAAATTCTAACACACTAAACTAAGTGGTTTGTGAAGCTAGTTGGAAAACATTAGATTTCTCAATTTTTTTTAGCAATTAGCTTCAAAAGCCTCTTCATTTGGCTTAATTTAACTTAATTTGACTTAATTTGTTTCATTTGCCAATTAGTCATTGTATAATTTGATGCTACTGATTATTGAACATACCTTTGGTATACCCTCATTATTGAGTCTTGACATCCTTCATGAAATTTACACAAGCTGACAATGCACTGCAACTACATGTACTAGGCTACCTATTTTGATTTGGTAATTTTCTAGCGGCCCTCCAAAGGCCTAATTTTTTCTCTAATGTTTTCTTCCCGCAAAACATAGAAATTTCTTTCTATAGAATGCAAGAAATATTTTTGAATTTTCTTTCTACATTTCTACATCAAATTTAAGAATTCTCTAGATAAACAAATTACCTGTTGCATAGGATGAATGTAGAATAACTGGTAGTTTATCTTTATCAACATCAATCTCCAACTCCTCTACTCTTTTTTATGCATTTTATTTAGTACAATACAAGGGCATGCCATGAAGGATTAATGAAAGCTCTAGGTCATTCAAATGACAATATATATAGTAGAAGTACCTATTTCAAACAGCCTCCTATCATGGCTTTTTAGGTTGACCCATTGTGGACAATAGTTGGATCACTTGGATGTAGTATTCATTAAGAAAGATTATTTGCTTGTACCTTCTTGTCTACTCATCTCTCTTCCCTCCTTGCATAGGGAGAAGTGCCAAAGCTAATCAGAATAGGTGAGTTTATTAAATCGGATTGGGTCCAATTGAAAAATCTACATTTATATTGAATAAAATATTCATTCTTGGAGAGAATGATTATTTTTTTAATGCATTCTTCCTCATCCTTATGTTTGCACATATTAAACTTAGTTTCTCATCAATTTTTCCATGTTGCACAAGCTGAAATGCTTAAGTTATCAAGAATAGGTACTACTGTATACACCTACATTAAAGACACATACATGAATATTAGCTTATTTGAAGCACTTTGTACGAGTCATTCAGCCATCACATAAAATTTTCAATAATATTAGTAGTGATCCAACTGAATCAATTGCAAAGTGACAAGCCCAACTTGCTTGACCCTTAAAGTCCCAAGACCATTTTTTTGTCAAAAAACACTCAAAACAATCATTTCTGTTGCATAAGCAAAAGAAACACTTTTTTAAAGAATCTAACTGTAGGATCTCGTACTTCACTTGTCTGAGATCATGTGGTTAAAATTTCATCAAATTTGACCGTACGGATTGGAAGATATTAGCATTCAAAGTTGGACAAAAAGTTTTTTTTCAAGAACATCCTTAGATTGCCCGAAAAACAAGATTGTCCATAACTTTCTCATCACTAGTCCAAATAGAATAATTCAATGTGTCACATGTAGACAAAAATATAATGTATTAGGAATTTAAATTTTTAAATTTTTTTTTGGGTGCTGCCCACCAACCTCCATTTTTTTGGCTTTTTGAGCGATAACTTTTGCTTCCAGACACTAATTGAAATAAAAATTATATCCCCAAGAAGCTTATGTAACTGTTTTTCTAGCTTTACCCAAAGGTGGTTTTAGTAAATTATGATGAATATTGAGACCGTATGAGCCTACCCAAAGTTGCATTCTGGCCCCGTGTACGGATGAATATTCGACAATAACCCACTTACAGTACTGTGACTCCATTGTCGACTTTTGTACAGGAATCTGCCAGTCCGGATAACTTGTCCTGCAGATGTCATCTCCCACTGGCTTACCTTGCGCCTGCAGAATTTGAGACCCTTAGTTAGGCGCGTCACCTAGTATCTCCGATTCCTCAACAGTGCTGACACAGCCTTGGCTGAATTTCGAGAGTCTGGTATGTTGAATCGGATCTCAGCTGTGGTTTCGCCTTGATTTGTTCTTTCCGACCGACGCCATGGACAATGCTATTGCAACCCTGAACAGATCGAGTTGCGAGGTTGAGCTGAAATAAATCTCCTGAGTGTAATCCATCGGGACACGACACTACAGGGCGGGTCGCAGCAATTCAGCAATGTATAGCACGAGAATCATCTGGTTTGGTTTCATGAATGTTGTTTTTCTAAGTTCCGTTTTGAGTTCCAAATTTTTCTTTTTTTATACTCGTCAAGCTCGTTGTCGAGTCTTCTCACTTCCATAGATATCCACTTGTTACCAAACCAGCAGGACAGGGGGAGGCTAAACGAGCCATTTAATTTATGAAATCACTCACAAGGTTTATCAGGATCTGCCCATTCGAAAGGATTTTGGGGGAAGAAAAAAAAAAGGAAGACGCAGAACTGCTGCCACTGGGATTTCTTGGGTTGAAGGCACAGAGGAAGCTCCTCACTATGAATCGCCCATTGTTGTCTCAAACGACGCACCACATAAGGTGGGTACACCCAAAACCGCCACTTTTTGCTACTGAGCCTAGTTACTACTATTAGACTGGTCAAATTTTCATGTATTCTTGTTGGCAAGTGAAAGGAGGTTCCAACGCACCAGAGAACGTGGTATTTGGACACCGTATGCAAAAGTTATTAAGGGTCAAAGTTTTGTTTCTGAAAGCGCTCTATCCAAATAGGTACATAACTGATTTTGGAAATGTACACAACCCGTAGATGGCACTTTAAGGTCAGGTGCCATTTTGGGGGGGCCTACCTTAATTAAGGGCGGGTTTATACACGCTCTAGGGCCGGATGGAAGGCCGGCCGGATTTGCCTTCAATCCGGACCCAATTCACCACTCCGGCCCTAGATAATGTAAAGTGGTGAGGCCGGATTTGGGGGCCGGATTGAGGATTCATCACTCCGGCCCCAAGTAATGTAAAGTGGTGAAGTTGAATTCTAGGGCCGGATTGAGGATTAATGTGCTCTTGTATTTTTTTGATGTTCAAATAAAAAAACATAAAACATGAACATTTCCTTTCTCTTCTTATTTTTTCTATTTCAAAAGAATAAAAGAGAGATTTTTTTAGTTTTTTGTTCTTTTTTCTTCTTATTTGTTCAATTTCAAACATAGAAAAGATAGTTTTAAGATTTTTTAAAACCCTTTTTTTTATTCCTACTTTATCTATTTCAAAAATAGAAGAGAGAGTTTTTAATATTTTAAAACGTTTTTGTTTTCTTTCCTATCTTCTATTGGGAAAAAAAGATTATTTTATTTGAATCTTTTCCTTTCTCTTCTTGTTTTTGTATTCCGAAAGAAAGAATTAAAAACAAAAACAAAAGCTTGGAACTTTTCCTTTCCTTTCTTATTTTTTCTATTTAATTTTTAATTTTTTTAAATCATATTTAAATGAAAGCAGACTTCATTTATTATAATATATTTTTTTGATTATTTCTGTAGTCAATGAACATTAAGTCACATTCCCTATTTTCCTACTTTTGCAATGTGGTGACTATACAAATGCAGAATGTTTTAAAGTAAACATGCCTATGTAAGACATAATGAGTGTTTTGCCTTTATTACAATTGGCAAAATAATTCAATTTTTTTTCCATACAAACATAATAGTGAGAAATAAAGAGAGTATTTGAATCTTTTATTTACAAAGTATGAATTTTTTATAAATTTTGAAGTATATTGTCCAATTGGCTTAAAAGAGTCTATACACTACTCCAAAACCAACAAAAAGTTAGTGTATGCTTGATGGCTATCCTACTACCTAAAGCAGTTACAATATTTTATAACAGGGTCACAACATAAAGGAAGAAAAAAATCAATTACTTTGATGAATTGGTACTAAAAAGGTAGAAGTTTCTAAATTAATCACTAATAGCTCCATCACCATCACCCAAGACATTGATTTTGGCCACTAACCAACCTAATTAAGTCCTAATTTCATCTATTGAATTTTTTTTGTCATGGGTTGATGTAAGACTCTAATGGGTCATTTCCTAGGTGCATGTCATAGGTGGTTTGCCTATCATATGCAAATTTATCTTAGTATCATTAGTATTATTCCTTACTTTCAAGTTCAATCTCAATTCTATATTGACACTTATGCAAATAGCCCTAATTATTTTTTAATTATTTTTTGGGGAAAGAAATGGGTCTAGACTTAAGGTGCGAAGCATGTGGATTTTAATTATAGAATATTTTAGTTGAAAATAGAAATAAAAATAAAAATTCTAATGTTTTTTCTTGAAGTTTTTTTCTTGTGTTGAAATTCTTTTTTAAATTATTATTATTTAATTTAAAAATAAAAATAATTTTTTTAGAAAATTTCATTACAATTATCTCTAGGGGCTCTGACTATTAACATACTGTATGGCTAGTCACTGCCTTCGTTGCAAATCTGTAATCCCATAAATGAAAATAATTATTGATTATCGATTAGCAGTAAAATCTGTGACAGAACGTAAATCCTTCAGTCCGACAGAACAAGCAGACCAAAACTCTCTTGTTTCACTTCTTATCTAGTTTATTTGTAAAATCAAAGAGTTTGTAAATAAAACTCTTTTCATCAATGGTGGAGATTTGTACAATCTAACGGAGGAGCCCAATCCGACCCCAATCCGGCCCTAAATGGGTAATCGGGCCACCCAAAACCTCGTCCCGATTGCTCCTCTGGGGCCGGATGGTTTGGCGACAAAACTATGCCACCTAAGGCGACACGTAGGATGAGTGGTGGTTTCAATCCGGCCCTAGTATAAAGCCCTTGGGCCGGATTTGGAGAAATTGAGCCATCCTATTGGTTCAAACTTGGAGAGTTCCGGCCGGCCTTCAATCCGGCCCCAAGTATAAACCGGCCCTAAATCAAATTCAGACGAAAGTTTGTCTACCAATCTTCTGTGTACAAATCTTCTCACTAGCCAGCTCAGAGTTGATGGCAAGGACCGGTTTTGATCAACCACAACATGACAATCCTTGCGAAGCGGCATGCTCTGTCTGTATTGATTAGAGTTTTCTTAACTCCATGTGAAGATGTCCACAATGATTGAATTTATTTTTTCAATTTGAGTCTTCAATGGAGAAGTGTAAGTGGTCCCAACTACTTAAGGTAACTACACCCAATTGTGACTTATTTGCAAAACCAACCCCTACAAGTTCTTGCCTAAAATGTACAACTTTTTTTCCATGAGAACCTAGGGTCGATTTGGGGTACATCTATTTCTACCTTTTTTGAAGATTCATAGTTTATTCATATGGAATCTCCAAAAAATGCATTCTAAAAGAATTTGGAATCCCCTTTTAGCTTCCAATAAGGCTTAACAATAATTTAAGATAATTTAATATTAGAAACTAAGTATGCTCAAGTGCTTATTTGGTCGACTTTAGGTATTAATTGTTCCCTTAGAATGTTATTTATGTCCAACTTCAAGCTCAAGTGTTCATTTGAAAAGAAGAATTTGCACATGAACACCTCAAAAAAAAAATTGCAATATGAGGAGATATGAGGAGATGTATTCACAATCTTAGTTATTTCTTGAAAAGATGTGAACGCCCCTGCCTTGAAAATCACTTGAAGAGTTATAAGGCTAAATATAGGTTGTATACAAGGATTAAAGTAATTCTAACCCCTGTAGGTCTAAACATTGTTTTTTGGTAACATAGCAATTTTGGGCAGCTTACTACAAACAAAAATTTTGTTTTTATTTTTTTTAAATTTCATACAATATGTGTATGTGGTTAAAATGTTATTGCACAATATGTAACTTTCATTGCTCGACAGGCAAGCTCAATAGCTCAAAAAAATTCTTTAAAAAATACTTTTAAAAAAAATAAAAATTTTAAACTGATTCTTTAGATTGATTTATTCATGGAAAGCTTTGAATCATTCCATTTTGAATTATGAGATTAAGGTTATAAGGAGTTTTAGTTTGGGGGTAGGTATGGAGTCTCTAGGTGTCTAATGTCTAGACATTAATATCTACAAACTCACTAATATTTAGATACTCCGTACCTCATTAGGTGTAGAC
>OX579642.1:22801937-22959304 GCA_951230915.1 Antitrichia curtipendula
CACCAAAAAACAGTATCCGGAACTGAAGTGAACTGTAGCCAATCCCGATCTCATACAGCAAGTGGGCCCTCGACTATAAAAAAGTTTATACAGTGCCAGTCGGTCTATTCTTGTGAAAAGACAAGCATTCAGGTTCCTCGCGGGCAAGGGTGGGGGCGTGCAACCACTGTGGCACTATCTTCACATTCATTCTTTCTGCGGGAATTCTTCCATATCATACAGGAAGATCATTTTGGGACAATATTTGAAGCTCAACAGGAAGATCATTTTGGGACGGAGGGAGTATTATTACATTGCATACATTTTACTTATTACTAACCATCACATTCTAATTCAAAGATTTAATAAAGAAAGTTTGTATTTATCTTATTCTTGAGGACAAACTTACAAAAACCAATTTTTCATGTTAATTTTACTCTAATTCTCATAAATCACATGGAAAGTGTTTTTAACTAAAATTTGATTCTATTCTACTCCCCAATCAAAAAGTCACAAAGTATTCACAAATCATTAAAGATTCCAAATAAAATATTTATTTGAGTATATCAATTATAGCTATCTACAATTAAAAAAACACTAACCAATTAACATAAATAAACTATAAATTATTCTCTTGCTTATCAAAATGTTTTGTCTATACTTGTTAAAACTAATTTAATGAGATCCGTTGATATGTTTGCTATTGCAACTTTCATCAATGTTTCTAAAGCAATGTTTTTTTAGGCATTTAAATGCCCAATTTCCTCAAAAAACATAGGTAGCTTCAAGCCTACTGGAAAAAAAGGGTAAGTGTTTTTAAAATGCCAGACTGTAGTCATGGCCTTGCACATTGTTGCCAAAATGTTTTCAAAACTTCATTTCATTTCATGCAAAGCTATTGCATATAGAAATCACATATCCAAAATTGCATACTCAAAATTGGCCTCCTTTAATTCATCCTTCAATTCAAGCCTTGCAAATGAAAGAGACAAGAACTCATAACCTTCTTGAAAGAAATGCCACATAATCCTTCGCTCAAAAACCAATTTTTTTTTGTTCCAAAGTACCTACTGTAGAAAACAAGGTTAAAAAATAATCCTTTTTACTAAACAAAGTTCCTTCAATTCTATTTTTTATAAGTGAAAAGATTTAAAAATTATTCTAATTAGATGACAATAATTTTCCATCATAAGAAGCTAATAGACAAGCTACATCTAGCTAAAATTTATGCTATTCATGAATCATAGTCATAGTCATAGTGAGTCACAGTCATAGTACAATACATAATGGAATAGGATGGACACTAAATTGCCATTAATTGTAGAAGGTCATGTTTTAATTAGAGAACCCAAATTACTGTTATGTGCAAACCAAGACTTTTTCTTTTGGCTTTCTAGTGCCAGATTGCACTAGACAAAAATAGTTTGGCTAAATAATGGAAACACATCGTAAAATTTATCTTCAGAAATCTTTGAAATTAAAAAAAATCTTGGATGAAATCGCCAAATTGTGGATGAAAACATAATTGTGGACATGTAATATGTGCTAATGTGATATTTTCTATCCAATATGTGGTTGAAATTTGGAGCACCGCTGCTGGTATAACATTTTATATCGCCACTTTGGCGCTTCATAAAAATGAAAAAAACTGGTGCAGACCACTCAGGACTTAAGTAAAACAGCCCATTACGGACCTTTTACCCATTACGGACTCCTAGGAATGACCCCATTATGGTTTTCTTTTAATGAATCATGGTTTTCTTCCAATGAATTAAATCTAGGCCACAATCAATGGGTTAGGTATTCGGAATGGAGTAATTAGTAACCACAATAGGAACTTCCAACTTTTTAGTGTTAATTCATTGTAGGAAGTGATTTTTTCAGGCCTTCTATTTTAGAAAATATTGTGACCGCAATATTTGAATTAGGTGAGTGTTATGGATATAATTTTAGTTGGTTTTGGGGTAGTCTACAGGCTCTTTTAGCTATGGTGGGCAGAACACTTCAGAAATTTATAACAAATTCACACTTTATCGAAAAAATATAATTTCAATTGCTCTCACCATTTCTATCACTTGTCTTTGTATGAGAAAAAAATTAAAAAATTTCAGTAATGACATGAGGGCAAACCCCCCATTTGGTCCGTAATGGGCTGTTTTACCTTATCACACGCACGACATGGGAGCTTCGGAGGAAACTGCCTTTCAATCAAAAAGCCAAAGTCAGACGCAGCAACAGTCAGCAAGTCCAGAAAACCAGTCGGCAAATGTTGCATCAATTTTCCTTGCGCAAGTGCGCAACCTCATTTCGGGCTGCATTTAGTTTCATTAATTACTGGCAGTGCAGCCACTCGGAAAGCCCGGATGCCGACACTCACTCCTCTTCGATAGAATCAAGATGGAGTGCGCATCACGCGTAACGACGAAGTCATCGTCTTGAGCAAAATGTGACCCTGCTGGCTTGCTTTCTGGAACATTCACATCTCTGGAACGACCTATTTCAGCTTTCATCGATTCTCCTGGTGATGGATCCGGTTACAACTTTGGTAGGAGAGATTACTTCGAACAGAGCCTCATCCAGTCCATGCAAATGGCATTGCTGGGCTAGATTACGAATAAGTTTGTGCATTTCTTTCGATGCTGAGTTCAGATTACATAGATGCAAGAGTGCGAGAGTTATTTCCTTCTCAGAGATGGAAATTGTCGGTAACTAGATCACTGAATCTGACGTAGCCATGGAGCTTTGCGAAAAGGTGCAAGTGGAGGAGTATGTTATCCATGTCCTAGGACCCACGAATTTCTACACCCATCTTCAATTCTCCCTTCTAGCCAGCACATGGTTCCCTCGCCCTCTGGGAGTGTGCCTGTGGAGCGTATTGCATATGCTTCTTGTGCTATCCGAGGCTCTCATGCTTCTCGTCTCATTCGCCGTCGTCTTCGTGCTTGCAGTTCTAATAGATGCTCTCATTGTGAGTATGATTACCTATGGTGTGCTGGTCACCTTCACCGCGTTCCTGGCCGCGTTCCTGGTCGCACTCCTGGTCATAAGCATCGGTGTCGCCCTCGTTTTGCTATGGCTGCTGATCACCTGCCAGTGCTGTCCTGAACCTCCACAGTCACAAGACCCACAACCAGCGCCTGTAGTGGAGAGAGGAGCAGCTGCTGCTGACGCTGACGGACCCTGGAGCAGTTTCAAAAGGGTGTGCAGGGCTTCTATGACTGTGACGTTTGTAAATCATGTAATCTTGGTGTCGTTTCCCTATTGGAGAGTGAAATTGGGGGACTTGTGTCGAGAGATTGTGCCCTGGTACGACACCATAGTCATTTGAGTAGGCTTGACGGCGAACAACTTCGTCCTGCAATTTGTTCAAAACACACTTGTAACCAGTACTACTGTATCTGATGGAAATAGGGTCTAGCTTTGCTTAGGTAGCCCTGCAAGTGTTCTCGAGCGTAAGTGACCACTGACAAAGAGTCCAGTTGAAGCCCTGACAACAGAAATATTCCTCGGAAGTGGCGTTTAGGGCAAGAATATCTCCCGACTATGGATTTGCCCCTGCAATAGTCTAAAACACGCCACTATGGTCTGATAGTAACGGCATCATGGCATCACGGCAACTGCCATTGAAAGTCGAGTTGAAGGTTTGACACATTGAGACAGCAGAAGGAGGCGAGGGATTCACGAATGGCAGTCGAAGTTTGTGTTTTGTTTCAAGAGACCAGGCATTCTTGATTTGATGGGAGAAGCGCAAAGAGGAGCAGGACGCTCAATGTTCGGAAGACTGATTGTTTAAGCTCAGTTGGAGGAAAGGAGAACAACAACACAACTGGTAATACAAAGCATCGAGCTGACTTTCTCAATTGTGTAAGTTCCTAGAGTTTTATTTATGCAGTTGTTTGCGAACTATCGTGCACAAAACTTGGTTTTCAGTGAAGTTGAAGTATAATTTGATGACAGGGTGTGGAGATCGAGCCTGGGGAAGTCAGAGTTAGGTCAGTTGCTCATTGCTCTATCAATTGCGCAATTTGGATTTTGGAAATGGGAGCTTGGAAATGAGAGGCAGGGTACATCTATTACCTCCAGGGTAGTGGAGTGTGAGGTCGCCCACTTGCTGAATTGTGAGCTTTCTGGAGCTGGTTACACAAATTGGCTGTTGGGGAGCTGGAACCCTAACTTAACCCTAAATCTGAAACTTGCCCAAATTATCAGCAGGGCAGGGAACCAAGCAGAATTTGGTAGTGCCCTCCGAGCAACCGTCTGGTGCCCAGAGACTACTGTTCCATTAGTGTTGTGACAACATGTGAGATGATAATACCCATAAACTGTTTTGAGCATGATATTGCTGTTGAAAGACAATTATTGTTGAATGTTTTTTCAACATGAATTGTTGCCTCATTGTATTTTTTTCATGCTGAATTTCCATACTGAGAGCTTGCCTTGGAGTCCAAATTAACCCCTGAGAAGTCTGACATCCATCTTCTACACTAAATAGGGGTTTTAAGGGGACCCATACTAATTAATTGAAATTACACACTATATAAATATCTACCTTTGTTGTACATCAATAGTTATGGAAGTGTCCGGGGTGGGGTTGTACATCATGTTTCAACATCTATAGTTTTTTACAATAAGTCCCTTAATATTTTGGTCTCCTTAATACCCCTATTTAATGTAGTTGATGATTAATATCTAGATGTGGCATTACATTCTAGAAACGGGGTGTGGATGATAGAGGCAGTGACTTGAGGTTGGGGCAAAAGAAGTGAAGGTTTAGACTTATGAATATGGGTTGCAATATTATTAGTTTAGGCATAGATGTATAGTAAATTTGCCAATTATTGCACAAAAAAAAATTCAAATCCTTCTCGAAATAAATATAGAGACTTGCATGTTTTGAAATTGTACGTGATTATTACATGTCATGTTAAGATTCACTTGTTGAAAATAAAATGCAAAAAGATTTCTTCCTACAAATTTCATTGCATATTAAAGGCAATGCACTTGAAATCTAATAAAAAAATTCTTGCAACCTTTCACCGCACAATGCATGTGCAGTCATTGGGCACTGTTACAAAATTTTATTCCCATCACAATTGAACTACTAGTTGAATTGTGCAGTTATTGTGCAATAATTGGCAATGGTTGCTATGTGGTTCTTGGATGTGTGCGGTGAATGGCTGGTTTATTCTAGATGGATGGTAATGTATACCAACTGAAGTAGAGTGTAGACATTATAACCAGGCAAGGTAGGAGTACAGTTGGAAAATTGTTTAATTGCTAAAGTTTTAAGGTGTTATTTTCAATAAATTTCATTTAAAATAATCATTTCTATTGCAAACTGACTTTACAATTTATTTATTTTTTGGCATATCTAACCATAGGATTTTGCACTAGAGTAGTATATGAATGTGTCAAAGAAGTTTTAGAAACTTTGTCCATGTGGATTGCAAAATACTGCATTTGAAGTGAAGAAATTTGTTTTTCTTGCTCCTTGCATGACTAGTTTTTTAGGCTTAAAACCTTGTTAGCTTAAATTTTTTGAATTGTCAATATTCGCTATAAAAAAGCAATGTTTTTTTGTTGTCTAAGCAAATGGATTTTTTGGACATCCAATGTAACAATCCATGTTTTTTGGTCAACAATGACGTCCAATACAATATGAAGATATTACATTGGATGTCATTATCGACATAAAAACACAGGTTGTTTTATTGGATGTCTAACAAAATCTGTTTGCTTAGACACGGATTTCTTATAATAATTGAATTAAAAATTTCTTATATTAGAGTCTTGAGCTGAAAGTATACAATTTAAAAAAAAAAATACAATTGATTTGCATTCTTTAAAAAATAGCTATGTAGAAGTAGATGTGAGATTGAAGAAAAAATCTAATTTGTTTATAGGTCTAGGATGGAAATGAAACACAATAATCCCAATAGTGAGATTTTTCTAGCAAAAGAAATAAACCCTAGAAAACTCAATTTTTTGAAAAATTATGAAAATTGCAGTAAATAAATAAATACTGTACATTATCTTTTTAAAAAGGAGTTTAGATTTTGCCAAAAGAACAAGATTGTCCATAACTTTTCCATCACTAGTCCAAATAGAATGAATCAAATCTTTAACCCCTAAAAGCCCATTGTTCCTTCGGGGGACAAATGCGTTTTTGGGCAGGTACCTACGGGCTGCAATTTTCTCCTGATTTTTTGAAACTTTTTTTGGATGTAGAAAAGCTGATTAGCTACTTGGGAATATAATTTTTTTCACAACCAGTGCCCGGTAACAAAAGTTATGACCAAATAAGCTCAAAACAAGGGACGGGAGGCAGCGCGGGCAGCAAAAAAAATTTGCACTTTTTTAATTTTAATGTTTTTTAATATTTTTTTCTCATAGATTATATTTTTGTCTATCTGGAAAGCTTTGATTCATTTCATTTGGATTACTTATGAGAAAGTTATGGACATTCTTGTTTTTTGGGCAGTTAGAGCATCTTTTTGAAAAAATAACTTGTAGGATTCATTTCTAAATGCAATTTTTCAAATTTTTCAATTTTTTTTTTTCATGGTTTAATTTACTCGCTAGAAAAATCTCACCATAGGGATTAGTGCATTTTAATTCCATTTAAAATATATGAATACTTTAGATTTTCCTTCTATCTTGTACCTACTTCTCCTTAACAATTTTTTTAATAATGAAAATTATGGTTTTTTGATTTGATTTTTTTTAATTAGACTCTCAACTCAATTCTCCACTATAAAGATTTAAAGCTCAAAACTTTGTAGTGCAAAAATTTTAAGTTAAAAATGTTCAAAGTCAAAAAATCCAGTCCCACAGTGTGCTGAAAATTTTATTTTTTTCACTTTAAACGTAGATATCTTGCAATCTGTGCGGTCAAGAATTCTGAAACTTTTTCCACACATTCTCATACTATTTAGGTGTAAGATCATATGGTTAGACGTGCAGAAAAAACATTTTTAATTTTTTTCCACTCTTTGCTAAAGAAGTGGCAGTTTTGGGTGTTTTTTGGCAGAAAAAAGGCCTTGGGCCTTTAGGGGTTAAATATAGACAAAAATACTTTCTACATGAAACAAAATTTGAAAAATTTTATTTTTATTTTTTGTGAAGTATTTTGTGATGCGTGACAACTTCTATTTGGGGCTAATTTAAGCATAACTATTAATTCTAGTCAATGATTCAAATGAAAATTATATTCCTTAGAAGCTATAGTAATTTTTTGTCTTTAAAAAATGTCTTAAAAGATTATGTGTTCACCAAAAACGCCCCTAAATTACCATTTTTATTATAAGTACCAAATTTTTGAAAAACACTTTTTTTGACACATGTAACAGTAGGATCTTTTAGTATGCTTACTTCAAAACATGTAGGAAACAATTTCAGAAATTTATTACTGCATGGAATGCAAGATATAAGCATTCAAATTTCTTGAAATCATTTTTTTGGCCTTGCAAAAAACAAGGCAGTTGCACTCTACAAGCTCACTTTTCTACAAAAGATATGTCCAAAATGGTGGTGCTTTTTTGGATTCTTTTTCCTAGACAAGTTGGCTACATGCTTAAAAATTTTCACATCATTTGAAACTGTACAACATATAGGAAAAAAATAATAAGTAGAAAGAAGTAGAGAATGTTTCAAAATACTAAATTGTTAACCATTTAGTTATGGAATTGAAAACTGTCAATGTAATGTTGTAATGAAAAATATACATCTAATGTTTTTATTTATTTTTTAAATGATTGAAAATTGAGTTAAATGAAGGACTTCAAAGTTTATTTTATAGTAGAGAATTCATAAGTGCCTCCAAACAAAAACTCCTCATAACTTTTGACTCATTCATGTTTTCATCATTTTTTTTCTTTCAATTCACCTTTTAAAATTCTTAGGTAGTAATATAGTACAAAGTCTCCTTTCTAGCAAAGTTTTATATCACTACTATTACTTCTCTTGTCAGGGTTGAAGACAATAGTGGGACTAGTGTGAAGAAATGCTTCATGTATATCAATCATAAAAACAAGTAGCTATGCTATAAGAGTTGTTGTTTGTGTTGCACTACAAATGTAGAACAATGTTGAAGATTCAATGTCTCTTTTCTCATGGATTTAGTCTTTTATTGGCTTGATTTTCAAGTAAGGTTCCTATTCCAACCTCATCATCATAGCTTTTGTTGATGCAAAGCTTCTTCCTTTTTGGTCTAGAGCCAATAAAACTAGACTTTCGTGTATAAGGAATTGTGAAACTTTGCAAAAAAGACAAAATATATATTTTTTAAACCTACATGAAGTGTAAAATATTTGCAAGAGGAGAATTTGGATAGTTGGTCAGGGACAAAGAAGCCCATGAAATATGTGGGAAGCACATTTTCTACTTTCCAAAAATTAATTTTATCATTGAACTTGAACCGTTTGGACTGCTTTTAGTTTAACAAGACAAACCTATTCCTAAAATGTACGATGAAGCTACTTCTGTAATGTGATTTTTTCCCTTCTCACATAGAAGTGTGAACATCATAGAAGTCAATGAAAGCAAAGTTCATGAATCCAAAAAAATTGAAATTTGTTTTTCAATGCTGACTCCACATCAAAGTCCGCCCTAAATGGTTGTCTCTAGAACTTTTCTTTCTCTTCATTTTACAACATGCAATATGTTTGAATCAACCCCTTTTTTTTACTTTCTAAAAAAGTGTCAAGATTGATGGCGATCACTTAAAATTTGGTGAAGCATTGTATATCTACATTCATCCATCTTTTGGACCAAAAAACACTTTTCAATCACATTCTCACAATTTTTCATCCAAATTGGAAAATTCATCCACACTTTTAATAGAAATGAAAAATTTCTAGTGGAAAAACATTTCTCTTATCTGGCAAAAAGTAGACATTTATTTTGAAATGGTACAATCTGTCTCCATGGTACCCATAAGAAAAGGGGACACTATTAATAGGACAAATCACTGAACTGGCAAGACACCGCCCTTCGATTCATTAGAGAAAATTTGGACTCTCCAGAAGGCTATCAAGCTTTGACAAGCCACTCTATATGGGAAGTCCTAAGGAGCTAAGAAAAGGATGGCATCTTTGTCAGAGATGTGGTGTTAGCTTGTGTGAACTTCGTGAAGAAATATTATTTTTATTCTTTCTTTTATGTATAGTTTATTCAGAGTTTTGCAAAGAGTGTTTACTGCACGATGACATATATTTAAAAATAATAATTGCTGCCCCTTCCTCCATTTAAGTAATATATCTTTTGTAATCAATGCTCTGAACTCACAATGAGCGACAATAGAGGAAAAAAATCTGTCAAGTCAAAATAAATGTAATACAGGGGTCCCTTTCGGCACTTCTTAGCGGCCTTCTCGAGAGTCCAAATTTTCTCTAATGAGAACTGCACCACCGTTCCCTTCAGTCTGTCCAGACTTTCCTCAGAGCTCACTTGCGCAACACATGGAAGCTTTGGAGGAGAAGCGGCGAAACTGCTAATCGGAGGAGAAGCCAGCTGATTGAAGCCACTTACAATCGGCAAGTCGAGTAAACCACTAATTAAAACCAGTCGGTAGATTTCGCATCAACTTAACCCTACTTAAGCGAGGACTGTGCGTATATTGCTTCTTTATCTTACTTATGGCAGTCCATATCACCAGGAATCCCGAGCTAGATGCCTCCACACCTCTTCCGTAGAATCAAAGATGAAGTCCTCCTCAAGTTACTCAGTAGCATTCAACGTCAGTGGCAATACCCCTAGTACCAAGTGCACACAAGGCAACAATTCTCCCAAGATCAGCTGCAGAATTCAAGAAGCTAGACGTTTTAATCGACAATGTCATCGTCCTTAATTTGGCCTCACTAGCTCACGGGAAGTCGCTCGCTTCCTCGGAGATATATGGGCCGGCTATGTGTCTGAGCTTTCATCAAGCACCAGGGGCTTTCAAGCGTCTTCCGTGGAAGAAAAAACCTCTTTCTTCTGTGATCCCCAATGGGAAATGGGGATCACAGAGAAAGTAGAGAATACACGGAAGAAAGTGAGACTCGTGGAGGAAAATGCAACTTTTCTCCATGATCGATCTAACTTTTTTTTGTAGCTTTGTGTGCCAGTAAAAAATAATTTTTCGATGAATATTTCCCGAATGAATGCAATACGGTAATGGACTTGGATGAATATCGTAGGCATTGTGCGGATGAAATTTCGTAGATGAATTTTTTTGGATGAACTTTTTGGATGATTTTTGTGGGATGATATTTTGGATGAAAATTTTCTGAATGTTTTTCTTGGATGAAAAATTTGGATGAAATATACAAAATTCGAGATGAAGTCTGTGAAAGCTTAATGACAGAATAAATTCTTTTATTTCAATTGCACCGTCACTAGTGCACAAAGACTTTACACAATAGTCTTCCTACCTACACAGTACCTTCATGCAACTACTCTACATACTAGTCTTTCTAGAGAACTGGAATGCGTTGAACAGGTACCACTAATCATCAGAGAGTGAGGCCCCAAGTTATCATGCTGTCCATATTCCCTTGCCACAACACCTCCGTGTCAAATCTGCAGATGTAGAACACTGGAATTCATTCATTGCCATTACATCTTCACTTGTGTCACAGCATGTACATGATACAGTGAAGATTTTGCTATTGAAACATTTTGAAATCTGCCGAAAATCGTAAAATAAACGATGTTCGATGGAAATCTAGTGACTTAATTTTTGCTCCCTAGAAGCAGTAAACACAACAAACAGCTGAATCAGAACTCACACCCCGTCGCTTTGTCTTAAATGACAACCGAAATATATTGTAACTAAAAGCAAACCAGAAATTGCAGAATAAGTAAGCAGGAAGAAAGTCACACGTACATGTTGGACCACGTCATCTTCTCCACAACTGTAAACAATACGACTGCTGCCGGATTCAAGAGCGAGCTTGTGAGCACATCCCCTGTGATTTGCAAGCTTCTTCGTACTCACCGATCCATCTTGCAGAATGGTCCCAGACCTCACCTATCCCAAGAACGCACGGCAAATTCAGCATTTGTGCAACGAACCCATTGAACATACATATTCAAAGGCTGGATTCAGAAAAAATAAATTAAGAGAAACAAAGAACTTGAGAAGTCCAAGACGTAGTACAATCAATGACAATTAAAACAAGCTCTAGGTCACGACTTTCACTGCCAACTGCTCAAGTCTATCGCATGACTGAAATCTTCACAATTTATTAACACCAATCCCCAAAGTGAAGGAGAGTCATGTTCCATAACATACAGCAGAGTGAAGTCTCGTTCAGCAGACCTGGCACCTTCCTGATCAATCTCGCCCTGCGTGTACTCCAGGTGCCATGATATACATTCACTCATACACTCAAAGGATGAACTCCTGAAATTTGAACAAGGTGATAACATGTGTTAATAACCAAAAAATATCCAAACTAGGGAATAGGGAATACATGCTCTTTTAAACAAGCTGCATTAGTTTCACAAATAATTAGACTAAAGAGTGACTCCTGAATATGACGGAACCACAATTATCAGAAGAGCAACCATGATCCAAATCCTGCTGCAGCAAAACATTTCAACACATTTGAAACAATGTATGAAACAATGGATTAAGATCACCACCACCTCATCAAGGTCGATTTTCACTCGTACAGATTCTCACTTGAAATGGATCCAGAGCCACTCAGCCGCTGCAACTGTTCCTGAAAAAGAAGCAAATCAAGATAGACACGATTAGAAGCTCGACTTAAAGGTTCTATTCACTAACAGCATTGGGACTGCGGCAGCACATCAAGCAACAGAAAAAAACATGGCCAGAGCAAGATCGTTCGAAAGCACAATTATGTAATCCCACAAGTTGTAGAAATCTGCTCTTATTTAAGTAGCTGGACCATGTGCAATTAAAGAGAATCATTTACCTTCGAAAATATGCAGGAATTGTTCACCTAAGCCAGAAAGAAGAACTGGGGTGATTCTCGAAACTACACACCTGCTGTTACTTGTCTGTTGAGCTTTGTCTTCAGTGCAACATCAAGTGTTGCCTTCACATAAAAACCAGGACCACTTCAATGCTTTGCTTATAATGTCGACTGCAAAACCAACGCTAGTAATAAATAGAGAACATAAGGATAATTTCAGAAAAACCCACCTACATAAGATTTCAGCAGCACAATACAGAATGCTCATATGAATTGCAGCATTGCAACACCATATTCCAACCCCTGCATTGTTAAAAAGATATGAACGCCAAGTCCTCAGCATCTTCAATAGAGAAAACTGATAGATTACAAAGTCGCAGATCCGGCCTTCTTCATATGATATGTGTTCATGAAAAAAGCACACTAACACAGGCACTCGAGTGCTTACTGACAATAATATTGTTCTCCTTCTGGGCAGCAAGCAGTAGCAGGATTGACCTCCATGTTGCGGCAAACTTTTTATAAAATCCTGCAACCAAATGGAGGCAATCCGTTTTTAATATCACAAAATTAGTCCTCCTCAATGATTATTTTAAGTTGACAAGGGGCTTCTCAATTGTGATAAAAGAAGATATAGAGAAGCAAGGACAAATTACCTGACTGAGGAGGCGACCCGAGGGCGTGGAATCGAATAACGACATGAGAGCACAAAAGATGGAGACAACATTTGGAGGTAAAACAGTTGGGTGGTCATAGATAAGGATAGGAGAAACACTGGCAACTTAACTCGCCTGCTCCCGAACTTTTAGAGAAGGCTTTCGTGTTCTCTGTGGCTTTTCTTGCTGAATCTTAAGGCCGATCCTTCCAACCTGTGGGGCACGAAGTGGTACTTCTGTTGCACTAACTGGAACCTGAGGAGCAATTATTGGAACTTCTAGTGCACCTCTTGGAACCTCTAGGGCATCTGATGAAACCTCAAGGGCAACAACAGGGAAATCGGATGCAACCACCGAAACCTCAATAGATGCGATTTGGGCTGGGTTCAAGGACATTCCTGATTTCTTGCATTGCGAACTTCTTCTGTACTTCTTGATGGTAGATATGTGCCTCACAATATCACTAGTTTTCCACCTCAAAGATATTCCTTCTTTATGAAAATGCAATTCTTTGATTAAATCCTTTTTAGATCCAGATTTCCGCTTATCCTTGCAATACTTTGTGAGTTCCTTCTTGAGAGATTTATTCCAACGTAAAGAAGAAGAGTTAAGCACTTTGTCTACAAAGTCATTTGTACCCGGTAGAAACCATTCGCGCACAATGCAAAAATTCTTATGCATTTTCTTGTGCTGCCTACGATACTCCATGTGACTTTTCAAAAAAGCCTTTCCCCACAAGTATTCTTTCCCAACACCATGTGGTTTAATCCCATATACTCTATCGTACAATGTTATAGGTTTTGTACCTGAGTACTCTGCCACGTTCCAAAGAGGAACCGCAGTTTCTTGCTCCATAATTTTATCTTGCTCCACAATTGCATCCACATGAAGCTCTACTGTCTCTGAAGCTCTCTGTTGGCCACAAACAGAGCAAAACTTCGAAGTAGGTTTGGGAAAACATTCCTCGCAGTTATCACAGAATCCTGTCATTCTGAAACAAGCAGAAAATAATGAGGACCCCCTACCACTCTACCATTGATAGTGCGGGCATTACATGCGCTCCCTCACCACCTCACCGTTGCATATAAATTGTCCCCTAGACAGTCATGTTATGGGATATATGTTTCCTAATTGTTTATGCCTCAAATGAAATCATACTTGGGGAGCAAATTCTATCAAGTTTGTAATTAGTATCCGTAATACTTGAAATTAATGGGCTGAAATTTTGCAATTACTATATAGACATGAGAGTATTTTCAGAATAGTTTCAACCTTTTTAACGTTCATATAATGCTTAACATTCTCTTCTTAATTTACCACCCACCAATTGATCCTGTGCATTGTCGAATTCTGTCTAGTTTTCGACTGTATCACGAAGGCAGCTCGATCCCTTGATGGTCGCATTGCCGGTACTCTTCAAATACTCACATCCATTAATTTATTTATTCAAAATCTTTCTGATTCCTTGCCTTTCTCATTGTCCCATTGATTTCAGTTCTCAGTAAACTTCATAAGGAGAGATAAAGCACCAGGCATTCAGTTTAGAAATCATTTACAACAGATTTAAAGCTAACACGTTCCATGAGACAAAGACAGACATTACCTCTCCATGCAGTAAAAATTACAAGAAAAACTGACCTGAGAGTTGAGAGACCGGAAGGACAGCGTTGGAACCGGGAGCTAAGCCTTGAAGAAATCCACGGCTATTCCACGCACGGTATTTGTAACCACGTAGTCGAGCTTGCACTAGAAGCGATCTCCTCTTGTTTTGTACTCATCTAATAACGTGGTAGTGATGGGTATTGATTCCTCAATTGCAAGTCTCTGCAGGAATCGAGGGTCTCCTAGTCATCTCTCCCGCAACCCCTGTAATCACCATCAAATTTGCACATTCTGTTTAGACTTCTGCAGGTCAAAACAATGTGAAATCAGAGAAAGAGTGCTTCCGCTCTCTATTTGGAGCTTATAGAGAGCCTGCGACAAAATTGAAAAAGAAAACACAAACACAGGGTTTCAAGAATGTGAAGACATCATCCCAGAGAATTTCCATATGATCAGTGTCACCAATGGGAGGCATGTATGTTGATAACTGGGACAATAGGGAAACCTCCCATGAATTATGACCACGACATATTCTCTTGATACTAACATTGTCTAAAATTTCGTGAACAAATGGAATCCTGTTCCAAAAGGGAATCCAAATGGTGAGATATATCAGTCGCAGCAAGAGTAACTTGGCAATGACAAGTCATTTCAGCAATGATAGGATGCTGGTCCAATTCAAAGAAGCTCTTCATCCTAAAAAACATTCTCCCTAAAGAAGTTATGAATTATCAAAGCCACAATTGCCTCCATTCTCAAAGCACTGTAAATATTTGAACTCTGCCACTCCGAATGGATAAGAATCCTAATGGAGACAATCAATCAGGTACACACGGCTTTTCCAGGGTGCATTATTGAACATCAGATCACAGTTTCAGAGAAAATTCCTGCTGTCCGTATTCCCATGAAGGAAGGGGAGAATTGCAATTCTGAGCTCTCACCAGCCAAATCCTGTGACACTTTGGTTCCAGTCCTGAGGACGAGTTAATGAGACCTTCAGAAAGGAGCCGTTGTCAATGCATCTTGCGCATTTGATTCATGTATGGACTCAACCTACTTCAGTTCATCCTTATCCATTGCCCTCCATTCATTAAATTTACAGATTCTTTAAATGTTTATAAGTAAATTAGTAAATGTGTTACCCTTTTACAGTAGAAGGCGGTCGATGGACTGCTCGGGCCGATCGCTCGAAGACAGGTACCTGTGCCCGCTTGGGAGCTGTGAGCAATACGTCCAGCCTCTTGAGCGTCTTCCAAAGCTCCCCGGAACTTCCCTTGAGGTAGTTTTAATGCAGACCTGTAACAATGACTCATTAATATCAACATTCACATTCTGAGCAGTCGTAGGAAGAGTTGGAAAATATGATGCAACGGAAAACAGATATCCACAGTGTAGTCACAGAAACTCTTTGTAGCGTTCTGCAAAGCTCAACAGAACCGTGCAAGTAAACGCCTCAAAACTCCCGATGTCAATCTAACCCTAATCTATGCGATGAGTAACTCCTTCACACCAAATTCTTCTTCTCGGTTCCTCTAGTGGCGTGCATCTTCCTTAGAACGCCAGTCATCTTCTCTCTCTTGCGCTTAGCCCGCAAGTGGGTGCCCAACTTCCGCTCAGTGACCGTGACCTTGAGGGCATGCTTGTCCTTGCCCACCTTCAGTAGCTCTGTGATGCGCTTCTCGTAGGGGGCAAAGCTGCGACCTCGCACATGACCACAAACGCCGTTGGCCAAGCTCCTCAGACTTGAATTCGGTGATGCAAAACTGTGCGGCAGCCTGCAGTTCAGGGTTGCGTTGTTCATTCAGCGGAAGCAAGTGCCAGAGAAAGAGACATTAACTATTGAACGGTTCTGGTCCTGCTGTAGATAATTTCCTACAAAAGCGCACAAATCATGAGCAAGGGCGGTGTTGCTCCTGCTGCGGTGGCCCAAGCCAAACAAGGAGTGGCACTAGGAGTGCTGCTAGGGTGCCAGGCTGAGACTTCGAACGCTTCCAGTATGCTCTTAACCCTACACCGCCCAAGAGGACAGAAAGTGTCTTCACATAGTTTTAAGTTAAATTCAAAGTACTGTAACTTTTGCATCCAATGTCCAAATGTAGTAAAACTTGTTGGAGAATTTGCATCTTTTTTTCTAGTTTGTGTGGTAAAATTTTCAAATCAATATAATAGGTAATGATTTTATGAAAGCCAATCGAAGTTCACAAGCTCAATTTGATTCACCAAAGTGCACTTCATGGCTGCAACTTCGGGGGCTTGTATCTCCTTCATCCAAAGTTCGATTTCAATAAAATTTGTTGGGTTAAAAACCCCTTGAAGTCTACTTGTTGTGGTGAAATTTACATGTCAATACAAGTTGTTTTGAATGTTTGGGAGCAATTCAAAATTCAAAATCCCGTCATTTTGCAACTACAATGAACTTTGGCGGCTTGTTTCTTCCTCATATAGTGTCTGATTTCAATAATTTTTTTGGGGGAAGTAGCGCATACTAGTCTAGTTAGTGTGGCTAAAATTTCACATCAATCGAAGAAGTTGTCAATGACTGAGAAGCATTCTATTAGAAGGAGGTTCAGCTTTAAATGTGTTTTCTGCAACTTTTCTTGCCTATTTCTGACATTTGCAAGTCTTTTTGCAAACACATTGGGTCAATTGAATGAAATTTTTTTTCACCAATGCATTTGTGTGTTGGTTTTGAATCACTTTGTAGTTTAAAGTTTTTTCATTTGATTAGGTTTAGAGATCAAATTTGGCCTCTAAATGTGTTTTTATGAAAATTTCAGCATTCTTTTTCAACACTAAAACATTATAATCTTGCAATCTATGCGGTCAAATGACTTCAAATTTGATCCATGACATCTACAACATGTGTACTACATGATTGTACGGTTAAGATCTGGATAACTTAGTCACATTTAGATTTATAGCACTTCAAAAACTACACTATTTTTCACCCAAATCGGCCATGGGCGGTTCAGGGTTAATTGCTTTAACCCCTACATTCCCGAGGCACCCAAATGTGGTATTTACAAAACTTTAAAGTTAAATAAAATCCAATCAAGTTGTTATTTTTAGTAGGTTATATTTTTTTTAAGTTCTTCTTGAAGTCTAATTCTGAGCATCAAAAACCTGACCTTGAAAATAAGTGACAATGATTTTTCTATTCATGATTTTGTACAAGGGTATCCAGTAAATCTTGACTTCCCGTAGTGTTGAGAGCTCTTGGAAATGAGCCTCAAATACCCTAGATCTTGGAGGAAAATTCACATTCAAAATTCATTTAAAATATTTATAGAGTAGATTTTAAGAAGACGTAAATTGATTGGGGTTATACAAGTTAGACTCTTTAACCCCTAAAGGACCATTGTCCATTTGGGGGATAAATGGGATTTCGGGTAGGTAGTTATGGGCTGAAATTTTTGTTTTTTCTTTATAGAATATAATTTTGCCTATTTGGGAAGCTTTGATTCATTTCATTTGGATTTTTTATGACAAAGTTATAGACAATCTTGTTTTTCGGGCAATTAGAGCATCTTCTTGAAAAAAAAAAATTGTAGGATTCATTTTGGAATGCAATTTCTGCAATTTTTCAAAACAAAAAGTTTCACATGGTTTTGTTTTTTTGTTAGAACGATCTCACCTTTGGGATTAGTGCATTTTAATTCCATCAATAAGATATTAATATTTTAGATTTTCCTTCTATCTTGTACTATCTTCTACCTAACAATTTTTTTAAGAATGAAAATTAAGTTTTCTTGAATTTCTTTTTTTTCCTAGACTCTCAACTCAATTTTCTACTAGAAAAATTTAAAGCTCAAAACTCTGTAGTGCAAAAATTTAAAGTTAAAAATGTTCAAAAGTCAAAAAATCTTACAGTTGGATGTGCAAAAAAATAATTTGTAGATTTTTGTATTCTTTGCTCTAGAAATGGCATTTTTGAGAGTTTTTAGGCAGAAAAACTCTCTAGGTCCTTTAGAGGTTAACCTCAATTTTTTGGGTCACCAACTTTTCAGATTTGACTTGTAAAAAGAGGGATCACTTTTACAGTTTTAACACCCTCATGGTCAATCATTATAATCTTTTGCTCCATAAGTGATATTGTTGTATTTTCTTTTCCTATGAGATATCTTATCCAATTTGGATTCATTTTTATAGACAAGTTGGATAACTACTTGAAAAAATACAGATCATTTAGTTTTATACAATATATAGGAAAAAAAATAGTAAATAGAAAAAAGTGGAGAATGATTCAAATTAAAAAATTGTCAAGAATTTAATTATGAAATTGAAAAATGCCAATGCCAACAGTTGTAAGGTGGTAATAAACAATCTATACCCAATGTTTTTATTTATTTTTTAAAATAACTATTTCTAGAATTTGATTTAAACTAAGACAATGGAGCTTGACAAGTTTTGTTTCTATTTTATTTTATTTATTTTGACTGTCAAAAATTGAGAGAGTTATTCCAATTGAAAGCTCTATTTGTTAGAGACCAAATAACACTAGATGGTGTGATTTTCATTCCAATATTTTTTTTAAAGAATTATTGTAGATTTAAATTATAGAATTATGTTCTTCATTCCAATTTCATTTATGGTTCAAATTACAGATTATTCTAATATATATATTATAATTTCTTTAATTTAATTTCTACCTTCAGCTTTAAAAACTTACAATATTTATTTTTCTTCATAAAAAATATTGAAAACAACAACATAAAAAGAAAGTGCATTTTTCCAATAGCCGAAAATATCAAAATTTTATATATCTACTAAATAAAAGTAGATAGTCAAATTAGACTTCAAGGTTTCTGTTGTGGTTGTTTGGATGTAAGATATCATATACCTCGAGTATTTTTAACTTGAACTTGTCTACCACACACGTTTCACCTCTTATTTACACAGTTACTTGTATTTATGAAAATTATGGAATAAATTTTGGTAAACCACTTAGTATTGTAATTCATTATTCAATCAGCCATTGCACATTGAATATGTAATCAAAATAAATCAAAAGAGCTTCTAATTATTAACTGAAATGGTCTTTGCCATAGGCCCAAAATGACATTTCAATAAAGAATTGTATTAGTGATTAGAAAAAATTGCCACAAATTAATAACTTCATTTTTTTCTCACAAATAAATCTTATTGAGTTATAAATATCCATTAATCAAATCGAGCCAAAAAATATTAGTCAAATGCTAAATAAGTCAATTATAAAAGGTACAAAATTCTTACAATTAGAATTTTAAATTTCAATTTATTTATAAAACATTACGAATGTTAAGCTTGCTATAAAAATTAAATCCTATAAAATGGTGTTCTAATTGTAGTAATAGTAGATATTCCTAATATTGTAATACACCTCGTTCATAACTATCGTAAAACGATTCCTTGCCAAGTAGTAGGTTGTCCATGGATATATCGTGTTGCAATACCACTTTCAAGTACATGGCCTACTAGAGAATTCCAGGAACATTCAAAGGTATTTAACCTACTAGCTTTATATTCACCTAAATCTTTATTCTTAGTAGATATAAGTTTAGTGCAGACCACCTTTCCACAATAACGATCCTCAATATTGTTAGATTCCGCCTCATTGCTCCCATCCTCTTGCAAATGTTGTGGCAGTATGACTTCTCTGATAACACATAGACAAACTTTATGTGTTGTTGCCAAGTCACGACAACAATACATGATGTCATGAATTTGTGGCCATGGAGGGCAATATCCAATACCTCCCAACTGAACCAAATGCATTGGCACCTTCAAATCTGCCATCTCTAATGCAACAATTACATTCGTTCTTCCAGGAATAGGTTGTTCCATAAATTTGTGCAAAATCAAGTGTATTGGTCTACAATCATCTCCTCTGCTGAATGTTGGTTTTGAATCTAAAAGACACATCGAGGAGAAATTTGATAACTGAACAACGGTGTTGTCACTGGCTTTTGGAACCTGAGTTGACAACATTGAAAAAAAAAATTGTGTGTAAGTTTTTGTTTATTACAATACCAATTTCTAGACAGTATATTTCTTGCATTACATACTTACTCCCACAGAAGAACAAGCTCTGAATATAAATGTATAAACTATAACTATTAAAAATGAATGAAGTTTATGTTTAGGCTCACATTACCTGTTTGTAGTATCTACCATGAAAGAACAACCTATGATGTCCCATGAATTCATGGATGAATAACATTGTGATCTTCATTTTGTAGGTCCAACGATCCAACGTGTTCAAAGAATGTAATTCAGTGCCATCCTTTCTTACGAGCACATGATCTCCTACTTCATAGCGGTTGCCACGGAAGATCACAAAAGAGACCTTCTCAATATCTCTTTGAAATTGTATAGATGTATCATCATTCAAAAGACCATCTTCTGTCCAATATTTGTACAAATATTCTTGTATACTAGCCAGTGGTCGGTAATCAATGCGTTGTTTCTTTGTGACAGAGATTCCTTGAGATTCAAGAACATCCTTGCAATGACAAGGTGGCAACAATTCACAAAGTTTTTCCAACTTCAAGGCCTGCAATCTTGAATGTGCTATAATGATTCCTTTCTTGTGGGATTCATTGCATGCGTTAGAAGTAGGAGCTGCATGTATTACCACATAAATTCATGTTAGTCTATGAACCACAAACTATTGTTATAGTGACAATGGGCCTATAAACTTTTGCGGTACTAGGACAAAACGACTATATTACAGTGAAAACAATACCATAGAGAAGTTAGTACAATTTTGTACCTGTTTGAATAGCCGGACGAAAATTTATTGTCATAAGATGTTTATGGATTTCTTGTACTGCTTTTTGTGGTGGATATAAATTATCATTGTCTTTGACAACATTTTCCCTTGCTATCCTATATGCAATACGCGCTTCGTATTTGCAATATGTTACTTCGGACAACTTCTGGTTTGTCTTTATGCTCTTGTATGATGATACGCTTCTTTCAAAACGATAACACCAATACAAGTCATGTGGACCATGTCTAACAACATCATCCAACATTTCTCCATTTCCTGTGCACAATAAAATTTAGATTCAATACTTCTTATATCTATATAATAATAACAAACTGGGTTTTTTATGCATAAAAAGACAAATAACAATTGACAAATAATTATTTGTGTTAATTGTATATTATTATTAATAGAATTGTAATATTTCACCTGCAACATGATGTAAAATTGAACCAGTTGGACCAATATATTCTTCCCATTGAATGCGCCATGTTGAAAGAAGTGTACGTGCAGTGCTCATAGACTCTTCACTCCAACCATATGTTCTTGTATGTGTGAAAAAAAGCCTAGCAATTTGCGTAAGTATTTGTGCAATTTTGTACAACCTATCTGTTTGGGGAATTTGCACCTTCTCCATACAATACGGGAGACACCACATAATAAAAAGTTGGTACTCCTCCGCTTTCCAGAACCCAAGCCTGTTTTCCATACCGGATGGCCATCTAGATCCAAGTTGTTTTGGACGAGAAATTGTAATTTCACGTAATGCAACATCCATTTCTCTTGCTAAACCTCTTTGCACCAAATGATCTACAAAGCTTTTGAAAAGGTTGAGAGGCAAAATGTGCATGGCATCATACACCAAATCAAGACCTAAATGAAACCCATACAAGAAATACAGTCTCCATAGTTTTGAAAAAGCTGTAACGTTGTGATCTCTTCTTGAACGGTTAGAGGGGGCCAAGTTTGCGACTTCTTTGGCCTCCACCAGAATGTCTTCAATTGTTCGGCGCTCATGTGGGTAGTGGACCTCATATCGATTGTTTGGATACAAAACTGAGCCACGTGCTTGTATTAATTTTCCTGGGAGGCAACAACGTCGACACGCATGATAGCCAGATGTTTTGAATCCTCCCACTTTACATTGAGCTGGGTGGTCCCCGGTCCAATACATGAGCACAGCTCTCAAGAAGAGAGGTTCCGGACTAGCCAAACTATAATCAATGATTTCTGAAGGGTAGTTATACTTAACTGGAAATCCTTGAATAAATGCGGACTCCAATTCCCGTAGTAAAGGCTCCAAGAACACTGTTAGAACCCCTTCCTCAAATTCTTTTACAATTTTATCAGAAGATGCTGGAATGAATACAACAGGCATTGGACGCATGAGATTCTGCATTTCACCATTTAGCAACTCAATTTCTACAACCCAAGAATCTTTATATTTTGTTGTTGCAGGAAGAAATCCATCCCAGTGTGCAGCAATTGCAAAGTTCCTCGGATCTCCCTGCGCCCTCAAAAATCAAATTCTTAATTTATGCATGTGATGGTAAGGATTACAAGAAATTCTATAACATATTTCAAATTTCATAAAAATCTTGATTATAAAAAAAAGTTATATAATACACAAAGGCATATAGGTAGAAGGTTTTCACAGAATTATATGTATAGATCTTACCTGCGTAAATGAAGGAGCAATTTTTGTGGTGATTCCGTAGGAGCATTTTATTTGATATATTTGCAAATGATCATTCCACCCTTCTAACAATTCCGCACAGTTTGTCGGAAATGCCCGAAATACATGTTGACATGTCGGACTAGAGCAATAAATTGGCAATTCCCATTGAACATGAGGATTCCAAAAATTTTGGAGTTCACGCATTTTTTGTCCATGCCAAAATTGAGAAATTGAAGGTGGTTTGAAATTCACACTTTTATGCATCCAGTCTTCGCGATTCCTCCAAACTTGAAGAAATTCATAGCAAGACGTCTTGCTTTCACACATTTTAGCAATTCGAGGTCCGAAAGGTAAATAGTCGAATGCTAAGGTCAATTTGCGATCTTATTTACAATTAGGACATTTATTGCAACAATGCGTACAATCTCGTTTAAGAAGTTTTGAATTTCCTCCATTGCATGAACATTTTACTGCTTTTGCTCCCTCATATATATCTTCGTCACTTGGTTCCAACAGAGTAGGTGCATGCGGAGTGCCTTCTTGACCTGTGCACAATCTGTATCGTATTGGACTAATCATACCTTCAGCTTTGTAGAAGCCCTCTAGTTTATCCCATGATGGTGGATCAAAGTATTCCACGGACCTAGATTCTGTAGATATATTTATGCACATGCCAATAATTTGTGTTATAATTTAAAAATACATGTACTTGAGTATATATTAAGAATTCATTATTGTAATTTCAAATAATTTTGGAATTAATACACTTTTTTACAGAATAGTTATATTCAAATGCTATAAAAAAATTTAAATAATTGAAAAGAAATCATTATGGAAAATGAAATTTTACAATGTATAAATTTAAGTGTATGTATATATGATATACAATGGAGAATATCAAAAAATCAAAATTTATGTCTTTTCATGTAGGATAAAAGGTATAAAAATAACAGACCTGCTATTACAAAGAGTTGTCGCAAACCCATTCCATCGTAGTTTTGTGGATCTTCAACTTGATTCTCTATTTTTTTTTCAAATATATGTTCTAAGATTTTACCTTGGACAGTAACTGGTACATTAGAGTCATCAAGATATCCTTGAAAACGTACCACCTTATTCTCGATGGCTTTTGCAAAATCCATTTGTAAGGGAACACGAGGTGGAATTATACCGTTTATGAATCCAATTCTTGCCCACTTGTCGACAACATCTACTTGAAATTCATCTGAAGGTGTTGAATGAGAATTTATGGGCTCGCCAATTGAAGGACTGCTTTGAGCATCTAACATTGGGAATTCTATATTTGATTCCGAAGAAGGAGATGAAGTTGGTGAAGAAGAGGAAGATGATGTTGGAACAAGTACTGGAAGTGCTGTCCGATTTGAAGGTCCTGCTGCGTCTTCTGAAGACGCATCACTGTTTGAATGTGATTGGCGTCGATAATAAGTAGCTTTTGAAACTTGTTTTCCAGCGAGAGTATATTTTTTGGGACCCATACCTTAAGATTTGCACAACAAAATAAAGTTAGTTGTGGAATAAATGATTGTCAATTTTTTTTTAAAAGCAATTAACTATTATAAATTAGTTCAAAATAATTGAAGCCCATAAGAAAAAATTCAAAAAAATTATATGCTCGTAATAGTGAATATGAAATTTTGTTGTTAGAGATTTTTATATGAACCATATTGATGAGCTGTGATTATTTGAGACTTAGTAATAAAAATTAAAATTAAAATTAATATTGTTTTTAAAAGAATAAAATTATGTCTACCATTGTTTACGTGGCACTGAAATTGTCTTATGCCTCATACAATGATTGCTAAATGATAATTCTAACAAAAAAAATTTCAATCAAGAAAAGATAATCGTATATTTTATGTGCATTCAACAACAACAACAACAACCCACAAAGGCACATACACATTTCAATTAAAATCATATAAGACCTATTAAACTAAAAAAATTTATACTTTGAACAAAATAAGAAACTAATTCCAAAGTACCGATGTGTTATCTCACTTTTTGGTATTGTATTGGTTCAAAGTTTTGATTTGACCTCCTATTTCTAAGCAAAAAATATTGATAAGTTTGGTCACATGCTCTGTGTAGATAGAGAAGTGTACATATATATTTTGACAGAGATAGCACTAGGAATAATGTATACAACTTTCATTTGTACCCTTATTTCATCTCTATATATATATATGTATGTTGGACCTACTGAAGTAGAAGTTTTCAATTTTACTTTAAAATAGAACTCCTAATGTTACTATACCAAAAGTGCAGTCATTTTAAATTAGAATGTACAGTCTACTAGAAGTGTACTATAAGAAGTGCATTAAGAGAACTGAAACATGTAGAATAGTCTAATGTAGTTTGTAAAACTAGTGATTTAGTCAATAATATCAACTATTATAATTTTATTTGTTCTCTTAATAAACTTGAGAAGTCTTAGTGTGAATGTGCTATTCAGAAATTCAATGCACATAATTCTCCAACCATAAAATGTCTATATAATCGTGCACTTAGAATGCTTAATTTAAATCAATCTCCGAGAAATTCATTCAGAAATTGGAACTATATTTTTTTTTGCTAACTATTGAAGGACACCATTTCTTCAGGGAGAAACTGGTAGATTGGATAGGACCCTATAATTGTAGTTTTCAGTAAAACTTTTTGAAAATATCTCATAAGATAGAAAAATCCATCAACTTTGGGGGAATATAATTTTTATTTCAATTGGACACAGGAGTAAAAGTTATATCATAAGAAGCGTAAATTTTTACTCGGTGTGAAGAAAATGAAATCTACAAAAATT
Organism: Antitrichia curtipendula; assembly: GCA_951230915.1. Taxonomy (NCBI): domain Eukaryota; kingdom Viridiplantae; phylum Streptophyta; class Bryopsida; order Hypnales; family Leucodontaceae; genus Antitrichia; species Antitrichia curtipendula. Next base: position 22,827,343 of record OX579642.1, read on the forward strand.
TGGAATTATAATTTTAAATTATTATTCCTTGTAGGTTACATGTTTGTCTACATGTGAAGCTTTCATTCAATCCATTTGAATTAGAGATGTGAAAGTTATAAACAACCTTGTTTTGGGGGGGATTTGAGGATTTTTTTGAAAAAATCACTTATAAAATTCATTTGTGAATGCAATTCTCACAGTTCTATGAAACAAATTGTTTGAAAAGGTTAATTTTGCTTCCTAAGACAATCTCATCGTTGGAACTATTGCGTTTCAAATCCATGTAAGAGCTTTTAACAATTTAGTTTTTCTTTTACTCTTGGATGTACTTCTACTTATTAATTATGTTTTAAAGAATGAAAATGAAGTAATTTTTTATTAATCTTTTTTCCTAGACTCTCAATTGATTTTTGTAACATAATTTTTTTTGAATTCAAAGTGTACAATGTAACCTTTTTTTTCTTCTTGAAATGGCGTTCAAAGTGAACTATAGTTGACAAAACCGCATTCCATAAAACTCTGTTTCCAGCTGTGAATGCTAAGATCTTTCAAATTTTACGGTTAAATGTGATGAAATTTTGACCACATGATCTAAGACAAATGGAATACAAGATCCTACAGTTAAATAGGAAAAAAATGGCATTATGCCCAATGACAAAAAAATACAGAACTCACACTATTTCCTTTTTCTTTGTATTTTTAAATTTTAAAAATAAAAAGGATTTTTTGTTTTTACTTTTGTGAACCTTTTCCTTTTCCTTCCCATTTTTCTAATAATGTTTGCAAATACTAAATCGTAGGGAAAATTTGACATTGTATACATATTCAAGAAACAGTTATTGACAAACCTTTTGTAATAACCTACCCACATTCAATCCCAAATTCAAGCACTGTAAAAATGGATCAATTGAGGAGTTAAATTAATTATAAGTATTAATTGAGGAGCTAAATCAATTGAAAAATCAATGAAAAAGCTAATTAATTAATAAAAATAATTGAAGAGGTAAATTATGTGAAAAAATTTATTCAAAAAATTTATTGTCATACGGCCCTTCGAATTCAGGGGTGCAGAATGATGTAGCGATTGCTCCCTCGTCTCATCTGGAGGGGCAGTTCAACCACGATCTAGTTGCGTATTTAGCCTGGTTAGGAGGGGACTAGAATAAAAATGGTTAGCCTCTTATGTGTGTAGTTCTCTATCAAACTTATGTATACAGTTCTCTATTGGACTTGAAGCAATTATGTTTTGTAAGAGAGCATGATTTCGTACTTAGTTCTTCACTTTTTTGTATGTGTTGAATACTTATGTAATATAATGCTTGCTTCTCCCATTCTGTCTCAAGTGTATACTCTGTGTACAAGTCCTTGTCGGAAAACACTATTTCTCACCCCTCCATAAATCACTTCACATATTATAAATCTTGTAGATGATAGTGCGGATAATAAATTATGCATAGATACTTTATTAGTATATACATTGTACATAAATATTGTGCTTATAAATTGATTGTGCAAAAAGTATAAAAATGTAATTTTATTACATTTTCATTTCCTTTTCTGTAAATCAATTATACTGCAAATATTATAAGACAATGAATATGATGATAATAGAGTAATCATGGCATAAATATTAATGCACATACATTTTACAAGAATACAAAGCAAGTGAAATAGTATATTTTTAAATGAAATAAGAAATTATGGCAAAGGCATTCTTTTCTCTAAAATCAATTCTAGTGCAAATTGTGAACTACAATGTAAGGTAAACCAGCCTATGACAGGCAGAATGGGTGATTTTGTATGTTGCCATTAGCAAAATAAAATCAGATTTTTTTCTAGCAGAGACAACTTTGAGAAATGAAAGAAGTAGTTAAAATTTTAGTTTTTGGACAAAGTAGGAATTTGCTATGAATTTTGTAAGTATTTTTCCAAAACAGTCTGTAGACTATGAGACTATCTGAAATCAATAAAATATGTCTTCATGATGGTCATCTTACCACCTAATGCAGTCTTCAGATTTCCTAACACAACCACAAGAATTTTTAATGTGGCCATTACACAAAGGAATAAAAAAAAAACTCTTTATGATGAGTTTACACTCACAATGTGTAAGTGTCCTATGACAGTCATTACTAATTCTATCACAATCACCTAATGCACTAATGTGGGCCACTAACCAATCTAATTAAATTGTAGAAGCAAAAATCTGAAATGGATTGTAATCGGAGGGTTATGTAGATGCCTGCATTAGACAGTTGGCCTGTCATAGGCTGGTTTACCTTATATAGAACTAATTGACCACTTTCTTGACCAAACCAATTTGTAGTTCATGAACATGTAACAAGCATTCACTACATCAAAGAAAGACAAACATAAGTTAGGTATTTTACCAATGTGCTAGTTGACCCTAAATCACCATCATTAGAGAAAATTTCAGCCCAAGGGAGGGCCGTTTCAGGGCTGATCCCCATGTTGGGAACATTTTTGGAAAAAAAAAAAAAAAAAAAAGTTTTTCATTTTTAAAAAAAAAAAAAAAATTTAAAATCTACTATTTTTGGATATTTTTTTTGAAAAAAAGTGTTTTTTAATAATATGCTGACGTGGCAGGTGACATGGCAGTGTCCCCGCCACGTCAATAGTCTACGCGGCATGGACTTTAGCACTGGGAGCAAAGCTCTCAGGCTGGGGAACTCCAGGGTAACTGGAGGCCCTCCCTTGGCCTCCTTTCTGTTCTAATGCTTTACTCAAAATCAATTATGTATCTATGTAAACCAAACCAAATTTTAAAACCAATCTTTGTTCCTTCATAACTTTTGCATACAATATCCAAATGCCTTGTTTTCAGGTGCGTTGGAACTTCTTTTCACTTGGCAACAAGAAAATATGAAAATATGATCCTAAACCACCATCTGTACTCTCTGTACAACTCTAAAATCAATTTTGTACTTATGTGGAATGAACCATTTTAGAACCAAACTTTGTTCCTTTGTAACTTTTGCATACTATATCCAAATGCCTTGCTTTTAGGTGCGTTAGAACTTCCTTTCACTTAGCAACAAGAAAATATGAAAATTTGACCCTAAATCACCATGTATACTCTCTGTACAACTCCAAAATCAATTCTGTACCTATGTGGAAGGAACCATTTTAGAACCAAACTTTGTTCCTTTGTAACTTTTGCATACTATATGCAAATGCCTTGCTTTTAGGTGCGTTAGAACTTCCTTTCACTTGGCAACAAGAAAATATGAAAATTTGACCCTAAATCACCATGTATACTCTCTGTGCAACTCCGAAATCAATTCTGTACCTATGTGGAAGGAACCATTTTAGAACCAAACTTTTTTCCTTTGTAACTTTTGCATACCATATCCAAATGCCTTGTTTTTAGGTGCGTTAGAACTTCCTTTCAGTTTTCAACAAGAAAATATGAAAATTTGACCCTAAATCACCATGTATACTCTCTGTACAACTCCAAAATCAATTCTGTACTTATGTGGAAGGAACCATTTTAGAACCAAACTTTTTTCCTTTGTAACTTTTGCATACCATATCCAAATGCCTTGTTTTTAGGTGCGTTAGAACTTCCTTTCACTTGGGAACAAGAAAGTATGAAAATTTGACCCTAAATCACCATGTATACTCTCTGTACAACTCCAAAATCAATTCTGTACTTATGTGGAAGGAACCATTTTAGAACCAAACTTTGTTCCTTTGTAACTTTTGCATACAATATTCAAATGCCTTGTTTTTAGGTGTGTTAAAACTTCCTTTCACTTGGCAACAAGAACATATGAAGATTTAACCAATTTTTTAATAGTAACTAGGCTAAATAGCAAGAAGTGGTGACTGTGGGTGTACATTCATTAAATATGTTTGTACTCATTTCTTGTTCACCACACCAATGTAAGTGCTCCACACATTGACAAACCTTATGTATTACCACCAAGCCTTTCTACATACCATTCAATATATAGTGGCTTAATAAGAACATTATGCATTTATAGTGTCATTTCATTGATATTTACCTCTGTCTTGTGGTTTTCCATCTTTCTCATTGATCCAAGATTAATGAAACTTTAGGTAGGTGGACCATCAATGGACATTGGTACATGTAAATGAAAAGACTACAATTTACTGAAATGAAAAGTCTACGTCCCTACATATTCTACGGTAGATTAAACGACATGCAACCAATAAATAAAGTACCTCTGTGCATGAAGGACCTACTGTTCATACAATGAATTCCATGTTCTATGCTTGGGTGACAATGAACTTAGTAGATTCCCAAATTAATTGTACTATGTGTTTGTCTATGTGAAAGTAATTTTTGTTCATAGAGCCTAATTGAGAGAAGGAAAGTTATGTTTGCTGTGATGGTTTTTTGTTCATAAGTCCTGCTTAGGAGAGTGCAATTTATTTTCATCCTCATGCTCTGAGTGTTGTACCTCCATTTTAATGAAGCATGTCACAACACTCCTATGCTCATAGTGTACCATTAGCTTGTATTGTAAAGAATAGTGTGTTGGTAACTAATGAAAGTACTTGAAGCACATTGTTGTAGCATGGAGCTAGATAGTATGTAGTTGTTTTTTATAATTGTAATACACCTTCTTACTTCTTGATCAATTACTATATCTTGAGAGTTCATTTTCTTTTAGAGTATAGTTTTCTTCAACAAATACAATGCATCCAGTGACACACACATGTTCTCTTTGTAGTAAAACCTTCAACTCTGAAGAGCAATGTGAAGGTCATTTGAGGGGTAAAAAACACACAAAAAATCATGAGATGTCTATAAAAGAAAAAGTTGAAGAATACGATTCAATCATTTCTATGAACACTCCTGCCATTCATGAAGATATAAAAAAGTTACGAGCCCTAGGTTTGTCAATCCCTAAAGTTGTCAAACAAGTCATCCAGTGTCGGAAAATAAAAAATAAAACATGTAAAATGGACACTTCAAAAATGATTGAAATTTCAGATTCATGTGTTCTTATGGAAGGTGAAAAAGTATTTGGCATCTATGTTCAAAATTTCTTCCCAAGTCACAAGTGCCAGCAATACTACAATCTTGTAGAATTTATTTATGAGCATGGAGGCATAGTGGATCGAGGACGTGAAAAAGTTGGTGGCGACATGGTGATGTGTGGTTGGAGGATGGATTCTTTTACTAACAATATTGCTACGTAAGAACATTCCATGCTCTCATTCATTTTTTATACATCTAAATGAAAAAGCAATTATTTGCTAAATGACAATTCAATAGTGTGATCACCTTGATTTTTCATGTCACATATCCTATTTTATAAGTACATTAACTTCCATCTAACATGTTGAATGTTGTAAATACATTTCATGTACTTCATGATTAGTTTGACATGTACTTGCTAATGCATTTTCTTTATAAGTACATTAACTTCCATCTAACATTTTGAATGTTGTGTGTACATTCCATGTACTTCATGATTAGTTTGACATGTACTTGCTAATGCATTTTCTTTATAAGTACATTAACTTCCATCTAACATTTTGAATGTTGTGTGTACATTCCATGTACTTCATGATTAGTTTGACATGTACTTGCTAATGCAGTTTCTTTATAGGCAATGCATATGTATAAGTTCATGCCATCTAATATTTATACTGACTGCACATCAATGCTTATAGGTATGCTCAAGCAAAAAGAACAAATCACAATATCAAACCATCAGCAGAAGAGATCCACAAGCTTGGGGAATTCTTTGCGAAAGATGTGTACAAGCTTCTACAACCGGCGTTTCAATCTTGGACAACGTTGCTTGAAAACCTGTACCCCAGTACAATTCCTAGACAATATGGTCGAATTGGGGATATGCCTTTTACCCAATTAGGCATTACAAAAAACTACTGGGTATCACCGCATGAAGATAAAGATGACACCCATATGGGTTTCATCATGTGGTTTACCAAAGGTCATATTTGAATTCTTATTTGAATTTTGTTTTTGTTTAAAAGTGAATTCATGTGATTGAAAAAAAGACTTTACATTTGGTGGAAGGGGGTATTTTATTGTAGCATCTATTAATTTCCAACGAATAAAATTACTAAGTTTTATCAACAATGTGTTTGCAGAATTTTCCTATGGAATATCAAGAAAAGGTGGGGAGTTCTGTCTACCAGACTATGTATATTATATTAAACCCAACACCGGATCAGTATTACTGTTGGATTCATCACATGTAAGGCATGGAACAACAGCAAATATTGGGTTCTTCCAAATGGGAGTTGCCTTCTAAACAAAAAGTCTACTTTAGATTCATTTGAAAGAATTACCAAAGAAATTGATGAGCTTCGGAGAGCAAAAAACAAATCTAACAAACATTTGTATGATGAAATTCTTGGGAATTTGAAAGTGAAGAAAAAAAGGCAGTAGCTTGACAGGTCAGCAACTCACTATGTATTGACACTAATGATATAACATAGAATAGCCCAGGGTAGGTAAAATAGACATGAATGATAAGGTACAAGGCTCATAAATGGACTATCTAAGGGTTGATCCGCCTTTTTCATGTATTTTCTTATATGGGAATATTTTTAGCTCATTTTTCAGACAAAGAGAAATAGATGAGGAATCTAACACAAGTAGTTTTGTATTGTTCCAAGCATTTTTGAATTACTTATGATTTTCAAACAAAATGAGTTGTAGGTCCCTATTTGTGCCCCTAGATCCTGTCTTTGTAATTTGTGCTTGTTTTTTATATTATGTTTGTACTTTAGATTCATATTCACATCAATGATTCCTCTGTATTTGAAAAAGCAATTTCCTTCATGAATTACATGGTTTTCATTCTATAAACTTATACATAAGAAATGCTTGTTACATATTCATGAACTATTAATTGGTCAAGAAATTGGTCAATTATTTCTATAGACATTGTAGTCAACAATTTGCACTAGAATTGATTTTAGAAAAAAGAATGCCTTTGCATTAATTTTTTATTTCATTTAAAAAAATACTATTTCACTTATACTTTTTCAGATGAACTTTACAGATGAACTTCACCGTATATCCTCAATGCTTTCTACAATTGGATCTTCTTGCTAAGCAATAGATTTGTGGGAAGAAAAATGCAAACAATCAAGCCTAGTTAAGCCAGTCTGACAGAAAAAAATCCCGTGTCACTTTGGAGTTAACTTAACCCCTAAATGTATTTGACTATGTTTTCACCAAAAACGCTCCAAAACTGCCATTTCTAGTACAAGTACCAAATTTATTTTTTTAAACATTTTTGGACACATGTAACCGTAGGATCTTGTAGTAATCTGGTTTGAAAAGATGTGGAAAAAAATTTAGAATTTTCCACCGTGTAGATTGCAAGATATTTGCATTTGAAGTGACAAAACCCCCATTTTTGACCCTGAAAAAATCCGGGCAGCTGCACTTCAGAAGGTCATATATATATAAATTAATGTTCAAAATGGTGGTTACTCTTTGGATTCATTTTTCAAGTCAAGTTGTCTACATGCTTAACCCCTAAAGGTTTTTGACTATGTTTTCACCAAAACCGCTCCAGAACTGCCATTTCTAATACTAGTGCCAAATTTTAGAAAAAAATCATTTTTGGACACTTGTAGCCGTAGGATCTTGTAGTAAACTTGTTTAAGAAGATGTGGAAAAAATTTCAGAATTTTTCACCAAGTGGATTGCAAGATAATAGCGTTTGAATTGACAAAAATCCTTTTTTTGTCCCTGCGAAAAAACGGGCAGCTGCCCTTCACAAGGTCACATTTGTATGAAAAAATGTCCAAAATGATGGTTACTCTTTGGATTTATTCTTCAAGGCAAGTTGACTACATGCTTGAAAAATTTCAGATCATTTGGAATTGTAAAACATATAGGAAAAAAATAGTAAGTAGGAAGAGGTAGAGAATGATTCAAAGCACTAAATTGTCCAGAATTTATTTATGAAATTGAAAAATGCCAATCCCAACGATTGTAATGTTGTAATAAACAATCTATACCCAATATTTTTATTTTCTTTCAAAAATATTGAAAATCGAGTTAAATAATGGACTTCAAAGTTTATTTTAGAGTAGAGATTCCATAACTACCCTCGAACTAAGAATCCTCATAACTTTTGACTCATTGATCGGAATGGAATGATTCAAAGCCTCCCACGTACATATAAATCTAAAGAACCAATTTCAAATTTTAGTTTTTTTTAAAAGTGATTTTTAAAGAAGTTTTTTTGCTGCCCCGGCTGCCCGCTGAACAATGAAAATGACATATCATGCAATAACTTTTTAACCATGTAGGCAAAAGTTACGAAAATTGTTGGACCTTAAAGGTACTCCTCGGGCACATCTTATGTGAAAATTTCAAAGAAAAAAATGAAAAATTCCGGTCATAGTGAGCTGCCCAAAATCGCTATGTTGTCAAAAAACGGTGTTTGGTCCTTTAGGGGTTAAAAAATTTCAAATCATTTGGAGTTGTAGAACATATAGGAAAAAAATAGTAAGTAGAAAAAAGTAAAAACTGATTCAAAATACCAAATTGTTAATAATTTATTTGTAGAATTGAAAAATGCCAATCCCAATGGTTGAATTGTTGTGATGAACAATCTGCACCCATTTCGTAAATTTAAAAAAAAAAAAAATTGAAGATTGAGTTAAATAAAGGACTTCAAAGTTGATTTTAGAGTAGAGAATCCATAACTATTCACAAACTACCCACAAACTAAAACTCCCCTAACTTTCATCTCATTAATCCAAATGGAATAATTCAAAGCTTTCCATGTATATACAAAACTAGAGAACCAATTTCAATTTTTAATTTGTTTAAAAATTGATTTTTCAAGAAGTTTTTTTTGCTGCCCGGACTGCCCGCCGAGCAATGAAAACAACATTTCATACCATAAATTTTTAACCGTGTAGTCAAAAGCTATGAAAATGGTTGGGCCTTAAAGCTACTCCTCAGAAAAATGTTGTGTGAAAATTTCAAAGAAAAAAACTGAAAACTCCATCTGTAGTGAGTTGCCCAAAATTGCTATGTTGCCAAAAAACGCAGTTTGGGCATTTAGGGGTTAAGTTAAATCAAGGTCCGAGTGGTACAGAAATTGAGTCGAGAATTTGTGCGCCATGTGTGCCATCAGGAGCCGTGCCTTTTTTCTTGTTTATAGAACTACACTAATGATGGTATTTAGTGTTACCCACAGTACTTGCATTGAAAATGCCATAAATTATTAGTCTTGAGGAGTGTTTTTTCCAATGACTCATTGAGAACTGCAACTTCGGAACATATCAATACCTATGCTCTTGGTAAAAATATTCATGAAGAGTAAAAAGTTATAACATTCTGAAAACAATTAGTGGCTAACACTATTTACCATCAATAGTGAAGCAGGAATGTAAGCCGCATTTGTGAAAGAGAACTTGGGAGCCCAGACTTGCATGCGTAGCGCAAGACGTCATTCAACACAGAGTCAGAGTCTGCACAGTCCCTTGAAGGCTCAGTTATTATCACAGGGCATGGCTCCACTGCCTCCACGTGTATAAAATGGGTATTAAATGTTTATTAGTAAATTAGTAAATGTGTTACCATTTTACGGTAGAAGGCGGTCGATGGACTGGTCGGGCAGATCGCTCGAAGACGGGCAGACCACATTGAGAAAAAGTCGACGCTTCGCATCGTCACGGAGGAAATCCTGTAATCTTCTGTGATACTCACAGAAGATCCTCCCAGAGCTTCCTGTGAAGTCTCATCCGGTTGAAACCAAGCGGGGATCCGGCTGTTCAAACCAAGCTCGCTCGCTTGGCACTTTGTCAGGAGCAGAGCTTACTTCAGACAGAGCCTCGATCATCCAGTCCATTGCTAACTGGGCTTGATCATGAAGGATTTTTTCTTCTGTAGTTGAGTTCGGATGAGTTTTATTGTTTATTCTAGAGTTTGAGATCCGAGTTCTATCTGTCTCAGAGTTGAGAATTGTCGGTAACAGTATCACTGAACAGACTGTCGACGTAGCCATGGAGCTCTGCAACAAGGTGCAGGCGGAGGAGTACGTTATCCGTGTTGAAGAATCCACCAATTTCAGTCTACACTTGTTTTCGCTTCTCCTTCCTCGCCAGCCCTTGGTTCACTCGTCCTCTGGGAAAGTGTGTGGAGTGCATTGAATATGTTTCTTGTGTTGTGTAATACCAGGCTAATCTTAATTATAAATAATTCTAAAATGGAATTGAACAGTGAGTTTTTTCTAGCAAATGAAGTAAACCTTGTCAAACTCTTTTCTTTTTTCAATTTGTGAAAGTTGAGTTAAAAGAAAATGTTATTTTTTGAAAAAAGATGCTTAGATTGCCCTCCAAATAAGATTGTCCACAAGTTTCTCATCTCTAGTCCAAACATAATGAATAAGATCTTTCCTCACAGAAAAAAATAATTTATATGTGAAACAAAATTTTGAAAATTTTATTTTGAACTTGTTAGAATTTTTTGTGATGTCCAATGAATTCTATTTGGGGCTTATTATTACAACACTTTTGCTCTCGGGCAATGATTCATACAAAAAAATTCTACTCCTAGCAAGCTCATGTGTTTTCCTATCTTCAAAAAATGTTTCAAAAAATCATGATAAAACTTGAGACTTTAGGAACTTATCCAATATCCATTTTGTCTTCCAAGGGGACAATGGGAATTTAGAAATTAAGTAATATAGGTAGGTATATAGAAGGCAAGAACATCATCAATTGAAACGGGAAGGGATACTGGGATAGGGATTGAAACACAATGGGCAACGACATAAATTGTAGAAGGGTGGTATCGTTGACATTAGATGTTCTTTGAGGCCTTTAGAAGACCGTGAATTTCCACAAGTTCCTAGATTGTGGGGAACTCGAGAACTTTGCCACATCAATAGTTTAACGTGGTCAAGCAACTGACACAAAAGATAATATTATTATTTATTTTAAAAACTTAGATTTTTTTTTTTTAAATTTAAAATTTTTACTTTTGTTTTAATTATGACAATAGTGCATTGGTTCATAGCAAGGGGATAGCCTTAAAACAGTCTTATATAGGCTTTAAATCTCCTATGATGAGTGTGGTTATTTGAAGGGCATGGGCGGTAGCATAGTGGGTGTTTGAATAGGACTACTACATTCTTGTAAATTTTTTAGTTTAAATGACATCACATTTTAAGGATTCAAAATTTATTTATTGTAAAAAAATTAGAATAATTTAATAACTAAAACACTAGGTTTTGAGCTGCAATTAGATTTAGCCTAGAATATGAAGAATACCATAATCAAGTGAAAAATAAAAGTATAACAAATGTAATCCACAACCATATATACATTACTTTGTAAAAAGTATATACAAATAGATGTATGTCAATACTCATGTTATACATGCAGAATACATGTATAGTGCATACTTCCTTTATACCATTAAAAAACTCCAAATTTTTTACTTCCAATTTTCAATCTTTGTGCCAGTGATACACTAATTCAAGCAGACTTGTGTTTAGGGTTTAAGATTGATTGACTGCTTAAAGAAGAGAAGTGAAAGAGCACCATTCTAGATTGTACAAACACTCGCTAAACTTCTAAGTGAAGAAGAAAGTTCAATGCATTCACTAAACCATTGATAGGTCGCTAAATCAGGGCTTTAGCAAGTTTGCTAAACTAAGTCCCCCCTACTATGACTCCCCTTCCTATAAGAGGTAGAGACATTGTTACTTAAGGAAGGGGTAGATTAAGAATTTGTTTATTTAGTAGGATTGTAAGCTTTCAAATTTTCTATTATTGGTTTGAATTATGATGAAGTTTATCATGAAGCCTGTAAGGAAGTTTATAACTCCAATCCCTAAATTTGAAACATGTTCTCAACAAAGCTTTGTTGCCCCTCTTGTGTTATTGCTCCAGTGCAAAACCTTGGTTGAAACAACGGCATGATCCTCAACAGCATTTGGAGATTGTTTTCAACCAAGGCATGTAGAATTAATTTAAAATCTAGTCTTAAATAGATTTTGCATTTCAAAATCTTTTCAAAATATTGATTTCAGCTTTTAAATTCAGACAAAAATGTAGATTCTAGATTTAAATAATCCATTGAAATGTAGATTTAGTTTTAAATCTATCATATTTTTGAAATCTATCATATGCTTAGATTTCACTATAGTACTCATATGATTTTTAGATGAAAATCTGACTTAGACTATTTATTTCTCCAACGTGTCCTTCCTTCGACAATTGTTATGGGATAATTGTTTCTTCTAAAATCTACTAAATTTGTTGGTTGAAATGATATTTTTTTGAAAAATCTACTAATTCTTGAAATAAAACTGAAAAATCTACCAATTTAATCACTAATTTAGTGTTGAAACAACATTTACCAAATTACCAGTTTTTTTAGATAAAACAACATTTTAAAAAAATTGCCATTTCAACATGTCATTTCAACCAAAGGTTTACACTAGTGTTTGTGCATGTACCAAAATTTCTTACATTTGCATTGATAGGTGTAAGATTGTCATGCTTCTAATGTCGCATTGGTCAAATAAAGGGCCATTGAAGTAGCCACAACATTGACAAGTGTTCTATAAGCATTTGAGCTTGGTTTAGGGTTTGTATTGTCTTTGTTTATTAGAAGGTGTACTTGGCAATTCAAAGAGGATTCCAAATTCTTATCATGTGTTTTGGGACTTAACCATGTTTAATCAAAGTGTGGATTTTTGAGGTCTCCCAAATCAACCTTTGGTTCTCATGTTCAATCCATTTGGATACTAGTTAAGAATCTATTGAGATTGGTATTGTAACATTGCGGGAATTAGGTGTGGTTACCTTGTAGCAAGTGGGTAAAGTGTAAATTTAATATTCCCTTCATTTCTCAATTTCCTAATCAAAGACATTTAAATTTTGACATTAGAAACACAAAGATGAGCATGAAATCAAAATACATTTAGATGAGTTAATAATGTTGAAAATTGTTATCCACTTCCTTGAAATGAGTGACAGCTTTACTCATTAGCAGAGTCCTTGAAGAATGGAAGCCCTTCAATGCAAAAGGCAAGTTATGTTCAAATGATGAGAACCTCCAAAGATGAAATTGTCTAGTATGAAATTCAGCTACATCCAAACCGTACTCAATCTTCGTAAGCATCTTGAAACGTGCTTTAAAACTTCATCAATGCCAAAAATACAAAGTCACTTGCCTATCTAACCTCCAACCAATCACAAATCTCCTTGTGTCGTAGAGAACCCAACTGCAGAGCTGCTGCTGTGCAGATCACTCAAGACTGTCACATGCAAGACATGGAAGCTTCAGAGGAAAAGCTGCGAAACTCCCTTTCAACAAAAGCCAGACGCAGCAATAGTCGACAAGTCCAGTAAACCAGTCGGCAAATTTTGTATCAATTTCCTTGTGCAACCTAAACTAGGGCAGTCCAGTCATTCGGAAAGCCCAGATACCGACACTCCTCTTCTACAGAATAAGATGGAGTGTGCATCAAGCTCGTGGCAATAGCTAGTGCAGTACTTCCCCAAGTAAACTATAGCTTCTTAGCTTCTTAGCTTCCACGCCATGGCATTGCTGGGCTAGATTACGAATAAGTTTGTGCATTTCTTTCGTTTCTGAATTTAGATGTGATAGATGCAAGAGCGCGAGAGTTCTCAGAGATGAATTTTTTTGGTAACTAGATCACTGAGACTGTCGTAGCCATGGAGCTTTGCAAGAAGGTGCAAGTGGAGGAGTATGTTATCCATGTCGTAGGATCCACCAATTTCTACACCCATCTTCAATTCTCCCTTTTGGCCAGCACATGGTTCCCTCGCGCTCTGGGAGTGTGTCTGTGGAGCTTATTGCATATGCTTCTTGTGCTATCCGAGGCTCTCACGCTTCTTGTCTTGTTCTCCATCGTTTTTGTGATTGCAGCTCCAGTGGATGCTATCATGGCGGTTTTTATGATCTACTTTGACGTGGTCTTCCACTTCGTTGACATTGTCGAATTCTTGTTCATAAGCATCGGTGATGTCCTCGCTTGGCTATGGCTGGTGATCACCTGCCAGTGTTGTACCATGCCTGGGCGAGCACCAGGGCAAGGCCTGGGACAGTACCTCTTCACTGCAGGTGGAACTCTCCCTCCACGGCCAGAAGACGGGCGGCCAGAGGGTGTAAGGGAGGGAGAACTCTGTCCCTTTCTTAGAGACGGTTGCAAGAATTCTCTCACTCGTAGGTTTGTAAAACATGTAATCTTGGTGTCGTTTCCCTATTGGAGAATGAAATTGGGGGACTTGTGTCGAGAGATTGTGCCCTGGTACGACACCATAGTCATTTGAGTAGGCTTGACGGCGAACAATTTCGTCCTGCAGTTTGTTCAAAACACACTTGCGAAACTAGTATCCGATGGAAATAGGGTCTAGCTTTGCTTACAATAGGTTGCCCTGCAGCCGTTCTCGAGTGTAAGCGACCATTGACAGAGAGTCCAATTGAAGCCCTGACAACAAAGATAGTCCTCGGAAGTGGCGTTTAGGGCTAAGTACTGCAAGGATTCCTGCCGACCATGAATTTGCCCTTGCAATAGTCTAAAACAAACCGCAATGGTAACGGCAACACGGCAACTACCCTTGAAAGTGCAGTTGAAGCTTTGACACATTGAGACAGCAAAGGAGGCGAGGGATGGACAAATGGCAATCAAAATTTGTGTTTTGGTTGAAGAGACCAGGCATTCTTTTAAGTTGATGGGAGGAGCGCAGAGAGGAGCAGGACGCTCAATGTTCGGAAGACTGATTGTTTAAGCTCAGTTGGAGGAAAGGAGAACAACAACACAACTGGTAAAACAAAAAGTACAAGGCATCGAGTTGTCTTTCTCAACCCTGGAACGCTGCGGGTGCCGTTCTGTGATGCAAAAATGACAATCCTATAAGCTAACAAGCTATTGGAAGCATCTTTTCATCCCTGTTTTCCTTGTTGACTTTTCGTGTTGGGTTATGAAGAGTATCCAATTGAGTTTGTATTCTTGCTAGTGTTTCTCTTTACGTAAATGGGAAGTTAGTAAAAAAACGGGTCACAAAATATGCTATTTTAGTGTATTTGGGGAAGTTGTTGCTCCTTGCTATAAAATCTGAAATTTCTTCACAAAAGTGATATTTTTTTAGTTTTAGACCAACTAACAAAACAAATAATTATCACTCTAGTTTCTACTCTAGTTTCTACTCCAATTTGAATTTTGAAAAAATTCCTAATATTGAATATTCTATTGCAATTTGCAATTTGGATGTATTTTCAATGTCTATTGAATGTAATTATAAGATGATGTGGAAATTGAGTTTACACTATGATGTTTGTCATTTTAATACACACATGGTGAAATTTTCAGATGTTTTGAATAATTTTCTAACTAATGTGATTTTTCTTCACTTTTTCTTCAAATATTCCAAAAAAAATCAATTTTCCATGAAAAAATCTAGTTTTTTTGTGAAGTGAAGAAGACGTGTAATTTCATCTCTGAAAAATAAATATATAATTTTTCGCACATATCTAGTTGCAAAATGGCAGCAAACTAAGTGATGGGCAGTGAGGCTTGAAATTAGTGGTCATGGGTCCATTTTTTAGGGATTAATTATATATATGTTCCCAAAGTTTTATTTATGCAGTTTCTTGCGAACTCCTGTGCATAAAAATTGGTTTTCAATGAAGTTCAAACCCTGCCTATCTTGTAAAATGGATGATTTCTTCATGCCAGCTTCTTTAAGCTCGCAAATTTGCCCCACCTTGCTTTCAAAATAGATGAACTTGTTAAAAGACTGGCTCCAAAACCTCCATCAACTTGCAAAATGGTGTGTGTGTGCAAGTCAAGCTCCTTGACTTAATAAAAAATATGACAAAATTTTAATTCCTTTCCCCTACTAGTAGGGACTTACTGCAATGACCATTTTTCAACAAAAGGGAGTCACAAGTAGTATTCACAAAAGGAGACCAAACAAAGCTTCTACTCTTGAGAGCAAATGGTTGAAGTTGAACATATGGACCGTAATATCAATTCTTTTTTTTTGCTACCCAACTTTTAAAATGTTCCAATGTTGAATTGAAAAATTACACGAAACGTAGCAAATTTTCTATCAACTTTTTGCTATTGATAGCCAAATTTAGAATGCGGTACCCCATGTGAAATTTGAATATTACATAAAAATTTAGACAGTTTTTTAGAGTGGTTTTTCCTACTACCATTGGAATTGTGAATTCTCTATTGATAAAACAGAAATTACGCAAATGCAACAAATGTTTTGTCAGCTAGTCTATTTCTATTTGCTTAACCTACATGTGAAGACTCTAGAAATAGATCTAATTGTTAATGAGATTTTAAACAGATAGGTGCTCACTAGTTGTTTCCAGTCTGAAAAGGAACCAAAACCTAAGAAGCTTGTTTTCCGCAGAGATTTGCAAATGCCAATGCAGTTCACATGGTTTAATTAATCAAGTTTAAAACCGTAGACATATTGGTACTCGCAAGACACTTCCCTTATCAGAACTACCCCATTGTTCCCTCCAGTCTGTGCAGACTTTTCTCACAGCTGACATGTGCAACACATGGAAGCTTTGAGGGAGAAGCGGCGAAACTGCTAAGCAAACGAGAAGGTAGCTGAAGCAACAATCCGCAAGTCGAGTAAACCACTAATCAAAACCAGTCAGAAGATTTCGCATCACTTGAACCCTAAGCGAGAACTTTACGTACATTACTAATACTAATAGCAGTCCATATCACCAGGGATTCCGAGATGCCTCCACTCCTCTTCGATAGAATCAAAGATGAGGTCCTCCTCAAGTTACTCAATAGCATTTGAATGTGGCAATACCCCAAGTATCGGATGCACACAAGTCAAGATCAGCGGCAAGATTCAAGAAGCTAGACGCTTTAATGAATTGACAATGTCATCGTCCTTAATTTGGCCTTACTAGCTCATGAGAAGTTTCATGAGAAGTTTCTCGCTTTCTCGGAGGTATATGGGCCGGCTATGAGTCTGAGCTTTCATCAAATCTCCTGCTAGTGGATCCGGTTGAAACCAAACTCGCTTGGCAGGAGCAGAGCTTACTTCAAGCAGAGCCTCATCCAGTCCATTGCTAGCTGGGCTTGATTAAGAAGGATTTTATCTTCAATTCAGTACTTGAGTTCAGATTGAGTTCTATTCTAAGTTGGAATTTGAGATGAGAGTTCTATCCGTCTCCGAATTGACAATTGTCGGTAACAATGTCACGGAGCGATTAAGGTAGCCATGGAGCTTTGCGAGAAGGTGCAAGCGGAGGAGTATGTTATCCGTATTGAAGAATCCACCAATTTCTACACCCATCTTCGCTTCTCCCTTCTCGCCAGCACTTGGTTCCCTTGCCCTCTAGGAACGATTCTATGGAGTGCGCTTCACATCATCTTTCTGGCGTTCAAGGCCCTCCCGCTTCTAGCAACATTTACCATCTATTTCGTGCTTGCGTTTTCTACTGATTCTGGGTGTTTTTTTATGCGTTGTGTTTATCCTACTATGCTTGGTGGTGCTATCCGCCTTAGTAATCCTTCTCTTGTGCCTGGTCGGGATCGTCGTCGCTGTGATCAGTTGGATTTGCCTTCTGATCTCCGGAAATTGCAGCACCATGCCTAGGCGGGCACCAGAGAAAGCCCTAGCACATTACATCCTCACTGCGGGTGGATTGCTCACTCTGCCACCGCAAACCCCACCTGCAGAAGAACAAACAACTGCGGCTACCGGCCTGTGCGACTGGGTTAGTGCCTTCTGGTTGAATACAAACACTGCTGCGCTTGTCATACATTTGAAGTTAGTGTCGATCCCCTAAACGTCAGAGCGTTTGAGGGTTAAAGGGATGCCACGGCCATTTTTTGGCCGATGAATGACATAGAATGGCTTTCTATATAGAACAAAAGTGCAACTATTCATCGTTGGACACAGAAAGGGAGGTTTTTTTTTAAGCCAATGATTCACACGATACAAAAATGGATGATTCCCACAACCACCAACCCGTCCTTTAATAGGTTACGTATAAATCTCTACAACATACTGCTGTACGATTTCAAAGTCAAATTGCACGCTGTACAAGGCATTGTACAAACAAGTCAGTCGGCACCCCTTCCACTAAGCTTATACAGAATAAATTTTCTCCAAGTCCTGCACCATGACCTCTTGTATAACTTATTTTAAAGCTTATTTCATGGTTTTCGTGGTTTGCAAAGCAAACAAAAGTCCTGTCAGCTGCTGTGAAATTAATGAGTTGCGGACCCACTCTAGGCTGGAGTAAGTTACCATGTAGCAAGTTGATGCAAGTAGGAGTTCAGGTTGCAATTACCTCTCTGCAAAAATCAAGAGTTGTTGATCTCATAAACAACCCTCCCTCAAAGTTAACGCAATTGATCTTGGAAAATAAATAATATGGATATGGATACATAAGACAACTACAAAGTATGAAATATATACAACATATAAAATATGTATAGAATACATACATGATATATATATAGAGAGATGCGGCCATACATTGTCCTGTATTGTTTGCAGGTGAAGCACATGTCATAAGAAATACAAGTATGGGGTTGGGGTGGGGTATGTTACAAGCACTCACATCAAAAAAATTAGCCAATGGCAAAGTGACATGTGTACCCCCTTTCACATTTTTGGAAAAGTTCAATGGCTGAATGCCACTTGTACCCCTTTCAATGTTTTTCTTTGAAATCCATATTTTCTCACTATATTATATATCCAAAAGATGCAAACATCTTTGGAGTCATTAATTTTAACTCCTACAGTAAGTTGATTCCTCAGTTACATTTCTATTGTAGCCAAGATCATGGGAAGAGAGTCAATGTATTAAGGTGGATACGCTTACCCCTTCAACCACCAATTTTTGCTATTGTGCCTGGTTACTATTATTGGATTGTTCAAATTTCCATATTTTTCTTGTTGACAAGTGAAAGAAGGTTCCAATGCACTAAAGAACACAACATTTGGATATTGTATACAAAAGTTGTGAGAGGTCAAATTTTTTTTGGAAGATGTTCTAAAATTAGTTTCTTCAATGTATGTATATATTGATTTTGGAGATGTACCCAAAGTGATGATGGCCATTTTAGGCAAGGTGCAATTTTGGGTCATTAAGGAATTCCAACAAGTGCATAGGTGCAATAAGGGGTCATTGAGGTAATCACAACAATAAGTGTTCTATAAGCATTTGAACTTGGATCCTATTATTGTATTGTCTTTGTTTTTTGGTAGGTCTAGTTGGCAATTTAGAGAAGATTTCCAATTTTTATTGTGTGGATTTTAGGGGGTGCCTTAAATCCACCTTTGGCACTCATGTTTAGGATATGTTGATACTAGTTAAGAATCTAATGGGTTTGGTATTGCAACAATGTCACAATTGGTTGTGATTACCTTGTAGCAAGTGGGAAAAGTGTTGGACTCTTTGAGATCCTTTCATTTTTCAATTTCTAATCAAAGGCATTTGAATTTTGACAATGGAAACATGAAAATGAGTCTCTAATCACAATACATTTAGATGAATTGATAATGTTCACTTGCTTGAGATGGGTAACATCTTAATTTGCTCAAAATAAATATATAAATACATTGAAGAATAGAGCTTGCCTTCAATCAAAAGTCAAGTTATGTTCAATGATAAGAACCTCCAAAGATGAGTTTGTCTAGTATAAAAATCCAGCTGCATCTAAACCGTACTCAATCTTGGTAAGCATCTTGAAACGTGCTTTAACCCCTAAAGGACCAAAGTTCCCTCGGGGGACACTTGGGATTTTGGGCAAGGTCGTTCAAAGTGTTTTTTTGACCTGATTTTTTGAAACTTTTTGTGTGCGTGTAACTTCTCACAAGCTTCGCGTGCATACAATTTTCATCATAATCCAACATGTGCTGTAGAAGTTATGATGTTGTTTACCTCCAAAGTAGTTCGTAGGGCAGTTGTGGCAAAGGAATTGTTGTTTGATTGTGCAGGGGCAGCTGAAATTTGGAACCCACAAAAAAAGGGGAGGGCAGTGGGTCCATTGGGCTCCCCCAGTGCCTATGGAGCGGCAGACCCGACTGGGGATTGACAGCTGGCAAGGGGGCGGCAAACTGCGAGCTATCAATCCGCAATCAGGCCTGCGGGGCCCAGCCTGCTCAGCCTTCATTGACTGCGGGACAGACTGCGCAGCCTAGGTCCTGCTAGCCCCTCCGTAGGCAAGCTGCGGGGCCCAGGCCCGTGGAGCCCCTCCGCAGGCAGGCTGCGCCTGTTTACTCCGCGCCTTGCTTGCGGCGCAAGCAAGGCTAAAATTCTCAAGAAATTCTTCATGAATTTGAAGAATTTTAGTTCCCCCTCTTGTCATGAATGCTGTACAAGTGCATAGCCGCCACATGACTACCTGATTTCTCTTGAGCACAAGAAATTGGTGGCTAGAAAGCATTTTTCAAATCCAAAATCAATAAGAAATAGAAGCGCAATTACTGAGCTTTAGGACTTATGAGCTGTGCAAGTACATCTTTGGAGATAGTCACTGAAAGATTGGCAACCAAGTAAGGTTGTACATGCTACATTATGCAAAGACCCAATTCCAAAAAAAAGGATTTCTGTGGAAGACAATACTTCATGAGAATTGCAGAATTTATGATCAAAGACCTACTTGCATGAAGATTACAATTTGCAACAAGTAATTCAAGCAATCATAAATACATAGAAGTCTATGACCTACATGAGCACAATTCCCATTGCAAACACTAGAAGAAAACTGCGTTGGAACCTAGGAAAACACGTCAGATTGGTTTTGTTGAGTTTCTAGTTTCCAACGCATATTCCAACGCAGAAACACAGAAATGCATTGGAATTCCGACGCAGAAACGCGTTGGAACGCAAAAATCTGTGTTGGAAACTAGGAACTCAACAAAACCAATCTGACGTGTTTTCCTAGGTTCCAAAGCAATTTTCTTCTAGTGAAAGAGCTCCATTACACCAATGAGATGAGGACCTCTCAACTACTGAAATTAATGCAAAATGGGCTCTACTTCAATGTCTATAGACCTATAGCTGCAGCAGCAGTGCTACCATGCAAGAAGGTAGGGAGAAAATGGTGCCTCCAGCTTCATTCTACAATGCAGTTTGCTTTAGAAGTGTTCATGAAAATCTGAAAGTTGTCATTGTATGAGAGAGCTTCCGGAATTTGCTTTCACAGAAGAGACTAGCAATTACAAGAATGACATTCAAACCCAAGCAAAAAGAGGTATTCCCTTCTTCCTCACATGCCCTGCTCGTTTCCAAAATGTTGTTGCATTGTCTGATGTGCATTTGCTTTGCATTCTTGTAGATTGCTTGGGATGGACTTCCCGTTCGACACAACTGCCGTCTGCTGGCACAATCAACACAAACTTCCATTGATCCACCATCTCCGCACGACAGTCCAAGACCTGCAGAAGTTTCTATTCCAACTGTGGACTACCCGACACCACTTTTGATTCCAGCTATACATTCCACACATGAGGAGAATGATTACTTCACAGAGGCAGCAGAGATTGGAGAAGCAGACCCCGAATTTGTGGATAGTCAACCTATAAATGCTGATGGGAGAGAGTCGAGTTGTGAGGAGTTTGAAGAGGATGACATCAATGAAGGCAGATATGCATTTCCTGAGCTTCGATCACTTGAGGAGTTGCTATGGCCACCTGAGGTCTTGTATAGTTCCAACGATTTCAGTAGAATGAGAGCGCCGCCACGAGCAATGCATGGGTCTACAATGTCGGGGTCATTGCAAAATCTTGGAGGCGGCGTTGTTGGAGTTGTCGACGAGCGCAGACTGGGCCTCCCTGTCGACAACGTTGACAGGAGCGGCAACAAAGTGGGGAGCAGGGAGCACGCCTCTTCCAGCAGAGGGGACGCCGTTGGGATCAGGGGGAAGCCGTTGGAAGCGTGGGGGAAGCCGTTGGGAGCGTGGGGGACTTGGATGGGAGCGCCCTGCCTCTGCATGGGAGCAGGGCCCTCCGCAATAGTTGGGAGGAGCCCCTGACTGCGCAGCAGAGGGAAGAGGGTCCGCTCTCCATATATACGCCTCCCTACCGGCCAGCCGCAGGGCACGCTAGTTGGGAGAGAGGGCGGCCAGGAGGCTGGAAGGGGGGGAGCAGCGGTGGCAAGGGCAGCCCATCGCGTAGCTCCAACCTGCCCTCTTTCCCTGGCCCTGAACTGCTCCCCTCTAAGCCTGGGGGAAGGCAGTTCATTGGGGCTGGGGGAGGAGGGCCATTGCCTACAAAGTCTTCTCATGAGGAGCAATTACTTGGGGGGGATGCAAATGAATTCTATGGCACGGGAGATGATGAACATGAGGGAGACGGGCCTATTCCTAATAGGGCACGTCCTACGCGCACACGGGGAGCACATATTTGTGCCCTGCCTACCCTAGAATATGAAAGCGATAGTGAGTTTGATTTCCATTATCCCCAGTATGATTTCATGGACTCAGAAGAAGATGAAGAGGACTTTGACGTTGGAGACATAGATAGCATCAAATTTTTATATCGGGACTGCACATGGCTTGACCATTTTATTACATATGACCCAGAGCCTGAGCAATTCAGTGAGAATTGCGAATCATCTGTCTCTTGGAGGCAGTTTCCAACGTTCATGAATTTATTCAACATTTCCAGGCCTCCTCCTGTTCTACTGAGCATTGTCACTGAAATGAATCGGTACGCCACTTTTGTCCATCGGGATGGAAAAACTTATGGAGGAGAGAACTGGGAACCTCTAACTACAGTAGAATTGAAGGTGTTTTTTGCCATCACTCTATACATGGGCATGAAGAGGCAGCCCAATGTGAAAAGTTATTGGCAAAAGGTTGGCTCCATATTTCATTGCCCAACAATTACCACACTAATGTCTCGCAATTGGTTTGCGAGTTTGACTAAGTGTCTGTATATTACGAATCCTTTCGAGTATGAGAGTAATAAGAACCGTCCCGGATATGACAAAATGGGCCAGATTCGATGGCTACTGACAGCTATTCGCAATAGTTGCAAGAGTTCATGGAATGTGGAAAAATACGCAATTGTGGATGAAATGATGATTAGGTATAAGGGCACGTATTACCCAGTACGGTAGTACATGCCTCAAAACCCGCAGAAGTAGGGTATAAAGGTTTGGTGCCTTGCCGATGCAACATCGAAATATGTCTTGAATTTTGAAGTGTATTGCGGCAAGGACCCTATTATTGATGAGGGTGAACATGTTGCACGTCCAGCAGCTCGTGGGGCACCACGCTTGGCTCATGATGTAGTGCTCAGACTAGTGGCACCAATTGAGGGCAACGGCCATGTTATAGTCATGGATAACTTTTTTTCAAGCATTCCATTGTTCAGAGCATTACTTGAGAAAGGGACATATGCCACAGGCACTATCCGTTGTAATCGGGTCGGGCTTCTGAGTGTTCTGAAAAATACAAAGGCATTCAATAGAGAGGCGCAAGGTACTTTGGAGTGGCAAATGCACGAGTCTCACCGCATGTGTGCAATTCTTTGGAAAGATAAAAAACCCGTTCTCATACTTTCAACACATGCAAGGCCAGTGCAATTCCCTTGCAAGTTTCTAGTGGTGTCTGTTCCAAGGCGAAGTGGGTCTACCCGTCGTGGCATTCAGACGTCACCAATGCATCTCAAATATACAATATACATGAGGGGGGTGGACGTAGCTGACCAATTGCGGGCATCATACACTTGTCAGACTCATTCACATAAATGGTGGCATCACGTGTTTTTTTTCCTTCTTGACACAAGCCTGGTGAACATGTACATTATTTATTTGGACAAATGCAAGCAAAGAAGGCCACCTCGACCTCCAGTGACGCATCTTCAATTCCGAACGCAATTATGCGAAGCGCTCACAAGCAATTGGTTGAGGAAGAGACGTCTTGAATGCGTTCAAGTGCCCCGTCGTACACGCATTTGTTATCCAACGTTCAGCAATTTTCGAAGGGCATGTGTTGTTTGCAATGACGGAACCGGTCCTCTAATTAGGCCAAAGACCTATTGTCCAAATTGTGACAACAAGTTCATGTGCTTTCGGAAAGGTTGTTTTCAACAGTACCATGAGAATCTTCAATGAAGCCATTGACGAGGTGAGTACAATTTTATAATTTGTCATCATTTATACATTTTGGGCATGAAGGTCAAAGTTGTATATGCCAAGACGGTGGAGCGTGACTATAAATTTTTGGAGCATCTACAATCAAATAATACATGGCATTATTATAAAATCTATGGAAGATAGTTGTTGCTTTCTAATTTACGGGAATAACTTAAATTCACCAAATTTTATTGGGATATGCAATATTTGCTCTTCATATGGGAAAATTATGAATTCTAAAAGTTATATATATGTCAAACTGCAATGCCAATTTCTTTGTATATCTAATTTTGTACATGCACTTACAATTCTCATTCACACAACATATTTATGTTCTACATTAAGAGGAGCCTACCCACTATTTTGGAAACCAAGAACTTTTGTTTTGAAGGAAAAAGACTTCTTTCCAAGAGGCCTAGAGCATTAGCAATGAGGCCATGGGCCTGTGTTCACCAGTTTTGGCAAAAGTAGAAGCCACTCTGCCACCATTAAGGTAGACATGCCTATTACCACCCTGATTCGCAATCTGAATATCTTTGGGCCAAATCCAAGAGGGGCATATATTTTTCACAAGTGTGCGCATGTTTCACAAATCAAATCCAAGTGGAATTATAATTTTTTGATTAAAATTATAATTTCTATGAATTTCTAAAGTGTCTGTCCTGAAATTACAAAACCGTTCATACATGGAAGTCATAAACATTCTATGAACAACCTATAACCACCAATCTATGAACCCAATAGTACTTAATTGTCCACCGTAAAACGGGCATAGTACCCTTTGTTGGCACTTTTAGACATTCATAATGTCATGTGCTGCCCCAAAATTAAAACAAGAGAAAGAAATGTATCCCCACCATGCAATCCCCCCAAAACCGTCAAAATGCAGTGTTGTCACTGCCAGTACTGACAATGCATTTGTCACGATGACCTGGCCCAACGGATAGAAGTCCCTGTCGTGTGGCTAAGACCGTTCTTTGGCGCCTTTGCGGCCCCCACTATGTTTGTTGTTTTTGAATTTTGATTGCATTTGCCATGGCCTCTTTCGCGTCGATGTGCGCTGCATTCGTTTGGGGTTTGGATTGCAAGTTCGTGATGGTGTTGAAGTTCTAGGGTTTGGAAGCTCTGTGCTAGATTTTGTAGTCTGGATAGGTCTGTCGGCGGAATTCGTGTGTTGGAGTACTGAGTCTGGGAATGTTTGTTGTACGATTTTCAGTTTGTTTGCCTGGTAAAGGTAGAAATCCAGGATAGTTGCTGCTCGTCACTCTGATCTGTATGATTTTCCTATGTTGCAACTAAAGCTTGCAAGTGTCAATCTCATAGTCCTACTAACTGACAGGAGCACTTCTAGTAATGGACTGGCACAAAGCAGGTGGTTGACATGAGAGACTGTGGCCGTGGTGACAGGAGGCAACAAGGGCATCAGGTTGGCCATCGTTCGGAAGCTGGTCCAAGAAGCGGGACTCACGGTGGTGCTACAGCTCGTGATGAGGAGTGCAGACTGAAAGCCACATAAGACCTGGTGATACTTGCGCTCATTTTGTACATTTCATTACTTGAGAATCACAGTTTAATTTTGTCTTCTTTTCAAACTTCACCCTTTGTTTCGATGGCTGAAAGAGTTCGAAGATTTCATATGAAGACTTCAGTACGTGTCCATGTTCCGAACAAAAACTGGGTAATCCAGATAAATATTCTACGCTAATTGTAGATGCATTGATAGTTAAATATATAGACCAAAGTAATTATCAAGATATCAAAAATCATTTGGAAGAAATATTAGGGACCATCTTCTATGTCGCTATTTCTGGTGTGGGCTTATTTGGAAGTAGAGTTGACTTACGAAAAAGAACATGACTTGTGGACAGGTTAAGCTGCACAACATCAAGAAAAGAAAGTTGAAGTTAACAGTTGCAAAGTCCCCGACATTTGGAACATCTTAGAGAGTTCGACCCCAAAGTATTTTACCTCGTCTGCTGATACGCTCTCTACCTTGGTACGTGCTGAAATTCGTTGAGTTTGAGAGTAAAAGAGCTCATTTTGGTGTTCGTATTTCAAAAGAGCTCATTGTCAATTATTTTTCCAGGTATTTTCCATATCTCATGGTGTGCTTACAATGAGTGTAATAATTTGCAGGAGAGTGTGCCAAAGCCAAAATACCTGAAACAGCGTCCACCGCAGTTTGAAACAGCTAATCGTGTGCGACCTTCTACGTACGATAACAAGCTCCCTATTTGGATTGAGCCTTTTAATGTTTGCATCTAGTAGCAACAAGATTGATAATAGGTTTTACCCTCATGTCCAACAATGAATCATCCGGATACTTGAATCCTCTGCATGGTGAAGAGTGGAAAAGAGCTAGAAGTAGAGGAGCTTGCAAAGATGCCCAAGTTCAAAGCACGTCCACTTAACAAGATGGTGAGGACATTGTGAATTTTTATTTTGACGTCTTATCTAATTGAAGCTACTCCCTTGTTGTCTACACTGACACATTAAACTAAATGAGGTCCAAATTTCTAATATAGAGGGTAGTGGAGAATCTTGGTACTGGTAATTGATATTGTTTTAGCAAGAATGCAGCATAAGGTGATTTTGATGTTCGAACCCATTTACGTGGTCTGTATCGGCAGATTTTTGAAACCAAGGGCGACCTTGGCGTTCCTCGGAATCAGAAACGGGAGGTTTCTACGCCCCAAGTACGCCTCTTTTAACTAATCCACATGTTGTAGAGACAAAATTTTATACGCGCACTATTGGCCTTAATTGCTAAGTGGGTTTGAGTTCATCTGTTCATTGTAAGAATTTCATTTCAGAACCGATGAACGAGTGCATTCACGTGATCTAGACATACTTGCCGACCAAATACAGAAAGTAAGTGTAGCTTGGGAACCAAAATATTCATCTAGAATCTTTGAAATTGTAAGGTTTGATGGGTTAGAATTTGTTGATTGAGGTGCTTATCTTTGGGGTTCTACTCTTTTGCATGGATAGCTTTCGTGAAACAGCGTTACGACCAACAATACCGAAACCGTTTCATCTTTCTATTGACGTAAGCATTCTCTTCCAATCGGTACCTTTGTTCCTGCATTACAAGGCAATGGATTTTGTTGGCCAACGTCCTCAAGCACTCCATTATTTCCAATTCACTCTCAAGTTACGCTCGTTGTACAAATGTGAGTCTGTGAGGACTTTATTTCATCCGCTCAACAGAATCCATGGATATTATTTTACGTGGATGTTGTAACTACTGTCAATAGTAAAATGTTAGGCAATTTGAAACAAGTTACCTTTGCAAATTGTTAATATTTCATGTTTTGTTTGTAGGAATGGATGCCATCAGGAAATGAGCAAGTGTAATTTGAAAAGATGTTGCCAAGCAACAACATGTACTTGAGCATAAGTTATTGTAGTTAGGAGCTCATGTACACCCTAATTGTTTCATAACTCCCCTTCTTTTGCTCTTCATGTATCCTTTGAATATCACTAATGTTTTGCATGACCTAAAAATTTCAGTCTGATATGCTTTATAGATAGCTGAACCATTGAAAGCTAGACAAAGACATAGTTTATGATCCCATAAGATTAAGTTCTAGATTGTTACTTAAACCAATTCTAGTGGACTTTTTGGAGAAGTTGTTATTTAGCATGTGTGAACTAGTAGGAAGTGGTCCACAAAATCACATTTCTAATTTATGCTTTCTGTTGCTATGGATTGAGCTTTTATTTAATTTGATTGAATAGCCTAGGCAATATTGAATGTGGTGGAGTTAGTGTTTATTGATTGTTTATCATGCCATGTGGATTATTAGTTGTCTTCATCAAAGTATGTAGGTTGTCTTGCATGGTGTTCAATATAAATCTTATAAATCTCACTGTATTCTATAATCATGGTGTTCAATATAAACATAAGTGAGATTTAAGATTGAGAATAAAACAAAACTAAATAAGAAAGCATACAATTTCATAAAAGTGGCAACAATGTCTGACTCAATGTTAACAAAGCCTAAACTCATAACAATTACCAAACTATAATGTAGAAAAGTTAGTTATAGTGCAAAAAGGAAGCTCTGATACTACTTATATTTGGTGAACTAGTTACCATGCAAAAAAACTAGTCAACTCATAACCAATATTGAACTATAATGCAAAAAAATAAGTCAGTTGTGAAAGGGAAGCTGTGATACTAGTTATAATGCAAAAAAACTAGTTAGTTCATAACTATTAATAGAACTATAATGCAAAAAATGAGTCAGTTAGGAAAGAAAAACTGTGGTACTATGGTTTCTCTTGTCACACTGATATTCCTTACTCTTCAACTGTTCCTTACCCTTCCACTGCTAGGTTGGCTCTACCTCTTCCAAAACCTAATCCTGATACTTGTGGATACTTCCATGCATGTATCCATGGTACAGCTTGAAGTGGTGGAAATTTTGGTAATGGGATGCCTTCAATTCTGGATCTCTTTGCTTTTAATCTTGCCATAACAATAGATTGGTTATCCCTACATTGTTGTGGTTGAAAACCACAATATGGAGCTTGCCATGTAGGAGGGATGTTTGCTTTGATGAGTTCATGAAGCCTCTCACCATATCCTTTACAAGCCTTTGATGTCCATATTGCCTTGAATCTTTTATTTGTTGCTCTCTCTTCCTTCCTTGCTTTTTTGGCAAGCATGAGTTGATCTTTTTCAATTTCTCTTTGCCTTTTGGTGAGTTCTCTTTCCTTCTTTCTATTTTCTTTTTCTAGCAATGCTTCAATTTTTTTCATTGCTATCACCTCCATAGTTTCAGTGTACATGTCACTTGTCAACATTGTTGATTTAGAGTAGTCAAATCTTGGTTCATTGTCTTTGACTTCCTTTTGTGGTTTCCTTGGATGTTGTGGCAATTGGAGAAATTGACTGATGTCTGATGTGATTATTGGTGCTAGTCCTCTTTGTTGAGAAGACAATAGCTCCTCCTCATGTCCTTCTAGGTCTACATAATAATGCACCGTCCCTTCTTGGGTTGAAGGTATGTCCTCCTCCAAAATCTCCTGAATTGTTACTTCTTTTGTTTGCTGAGTGAAAACTTCACTTGGCCCCATTTTTGCCTCTATCTTGGTTGGATCTAAAGGTCAAATTCCTGTAGCTCTAGATCTAGACTTGATGTTCTGGGATGAGCAAGCTCTTTTAAGTGCTAATGATGACCATTGAGCTAGATCCTCTTTTCTAACTTTTTGTCCTCTATGTCCCATTGTCCAGACATCCCTGTAGGCACGGAAGGCTGTTTTGAAGGATTTGAAGACAGCCACATCTAGAGGTTGCAAGGCATGGGAAGTATGAGAAAGTAATGACAACAAGTCTAATCCAGCCTTTTTTGCTTTTTTGCAAACCTCTAGTGTTATATGAGAATTGTGATCATAAAAAATCATTAAGTTCCAGTTTGTTGAAGACATACCTTTATTTTTTTGGATGTTGAATATGAAATGGTCAATCCATCTACAGAAGAGATAAGATGTCATCCAACCATTTGGTTGCATAGCCATTGTAGCATCATTCTCACATAATGCAATAAAGTCTCTTGTCTTCTGAATTCCCTTGAAAATATAGAAGTTAAGGATTGTTTCACCAGTTGCATTAATGCATGTAAGTATGGTAATTGATTCTCTTTCATTTGGAATGAGAGAATGAATGCTCTTTGTTCCCTTCTTGGCAATCACCTTCACACCATCTTTTCCAGCTTGTGCTCCACTTTCGTCAATGTTCCATACTTGATGTATCTTGTAGTCATGTTCTTCATATAATGATGTCAAGTTGTCATAGAAACTCTTGCAGTTTTCTGGACATAATCCTTGAGCTCTTCCTATTTCAAGTCCTTGGGATGTTCTCAATGTATATTGAGGGTGTCTTTTTTTGAACCACTTCATCCATAATTCTCCAGGTATGCCATCTTTAAAAGGAGTAACTCTCCCGTGGACAATAATACCAACTTGTGCTTTCAGTTGTGAAGTTGTTATAGGATGCCTCCATTTGGTCATATCTTCAATGTATTGGCATATCTGATCCTCCTCCTCTTTGGTAAGCACTCCTGTTGGTCTCCTCTTTCTTGAAATGGTTTTGCCGTTGAAATGATCCCTCAATGATGACTTAGGAATGTTGAAATAGTTATTGACTTCACTCATTTTGTGACCATCATCAAGAGCTTGAATTGCTTCATTTAATGCCTTTGTTGTCCATTGTCCATTTTTGCTTTTTCCTTGCTTTGTCCCTCCTTGTGTTGAATTGTTAATATCTTGCAGTGGATCCCGTGGTCTTCCCAAAACAATGCCTACTTTGGAAGGGCATTTTCTTAACATGTGAGGACTTTTGCTTCATTTTCTTTTTCAACTGAAGTTTGCATTTCCAAATCATTTTGATGTTGCTCCTCTAAATTTGGGCTACCTTGTAATGGTGTCCCAATAGATGATAATGGTGAGGTCTCCAAGAAAGAGTTCTGATTACCTTCAATTTCTGATACAACTTCAAGTAGTGATGAGGAAATGTGGAATTTTTTTATGGGCTGCAGTCCTTGATGCTTTTGCCGTTGTCTTAGT
Source organism: Antitrichia curtipendula (assembly GCA_951230915.1). Classification (NCBI taxonomy): domain Eukaryota; kingdom Viridiplantae; phylum Streptophyta; class Bryopsida; order Hypnales; family Leucodontaceae; genus Antitrichia; species Antitrichia curtipendula. The sequence continues at coordinate 22,858,022 of OX579642.1, forward strand.
TGGGCAACCAAGTCCCGGCTAGTATCTCCATCTCTCTCCATTTGCTTGTGTAAGTTCTTGTTGCTGCCCGACTGCCCTTACTTGTGCCAACTCCCTGCAGGTAAAGTCCCAAATTTCCTTATCATTAGGCATCTTGTTAATAATTTTCTCCTTGTGACAAAATTGAATTGTTTTCATCTGAATTTGACTCATTTGATGTTTAGAAATTTTTATGTTTTTCAATACTGAATACTAAAGGTAGATGATACTAGATTTGGATGTGTTTTAGTTGTTTTTTTTATTTTTTTTGAATTAGTTTTGTTCTATTAGTTGATTATGGCTTAGGTTTGTTCTATTAGATGATACTAGATTTGGATGTGTTTTAGTTGTTTTAATAGAATTTTTTAGAATTAGAGCATAATAGAATTAGATGGTACTAGGCTTAGGTTTGTTTTAGGTGGTTTTAAATATTAAACGCTGAAATCAAATGATTCTAGGCATGGGTGCGTTTTTGTTGTTTTTCAGTTTTTGAACATTGAAATCAAATGATACTAGGCTTGGGTGTATTTTAGGTGGTTTTTAGTATTAAATATTGAAATCAGATGATTCTAGGCATGGGTGTGTTTTAGTTGTATTTCAATTTTCAAAAATTCAAAGTAGATGGGATTAGGCTTGGGTGCATTTGATATAGTTTTCAAAGTTTTACAATTTTTAAACATTGAAGTTAGATGATACTAGGCTTGAATGTGTTTTAGTTGTTTTTCAATGTTTTTTGATATTGAACATTAAAATTAAATGTTACTTGGCTTGGTATTTTTTTAATATTTTTCAACTTTGACTATTGAAATCAGATGATACTAGGCTTAGGTGTGTTTTAGTTGTATTTTGTGATTTTCAGTGTTAACCACTGTAATCAGATCATACTAGGCTTGGGTAAGTTTTTCAATGTTGAACACTGAAATCTCATGATACTAGGCTTGGATGTGTTTAGGTGTTTCTTTTATCAATGTTGAGCATTAAAATTAGATGATACTAGGCTTGGATTTATATTAGTTGTTTTTCAATTTTAAGCATAGAAATTATCTGATTGTGCTTTCTCCATGAAAGTAAAGTAGTAACATGACTAAAAATTAATTGAAGTCTTACTTTGGTTGGTTTGTTGCCCTTCTGCTGCAGATCTTGCATTTGATCTCTCATTTCCACTAGAATAAAGCTCTAGAGTTTTGTTTCTGGCATATGTCTCCAATGCCTCCTCCTGTCTAGAACAAGCCCTATTCAACGCTTCCCTCCCTGCATCTCTCATTGCATGTTCAGTGGCATTTGAAATATAGCTATGCTGCACCCCACTTAGGATTTGTGTTCCTCTTGCTCTATACAAGGTGTCTTTCTCCTCATTCAAGGTTTTCTCATCAAAACTTTCCTCTTCACTCTCTCTATTTGAATCAAATTGATTGCACTCAAAATCTATATCAAATGCTTGATTGTAGGAAGAGGGGAGAGATTGCCTTGAATCTGTTTTGTCACTTGAGTTGTAAGATGGCCCCCAATCTTCCCCATCTCCATTGCTCTCTTCACTAGAAGACCCTTGCATCTGTGAGCATTGAAATGTCTCATAATATGTATGCTCTTTCCCCTTCTTAGCCATCAGATCAGTTGCTTGCACCAATTGTCACTCAATCTAAAAACAAAAACATCTTTTGTCTAAAGTTTTTCATCACCCTAAACCTCTACAACTGCTTGAGTGAGCATTTGAATCCTTGCATTACCACCCACATTTGCTCGTTCAACCACCCAAGTCATTGGTCAAACCTAATGGACTTTCCCTTGTAAACCACTAATTACATGATTGTCAGTAAACCATTATAACTCCAAATCTTGTGTATCTAAGACCGCCCCCAAAACATCTATTACCACCTATTTCGAAATGTAAAACCGTTTTGCTACTGCCCTAATTAAGTCACGCAGTCATTGGAGTGATTTTTTTAGAACATGAACGGACTTGGATGTTATTTCAGACAGTAATGGGGCCAAAAGTAGGATGATGGAAATAGGAAGCTAACGGGAATAGGCTGGTTTACCTTATTGAAGCCATCTGTCATGAAAATCAAAAGAGACAGAAGTACTTGGTTGGAAACTGTGGAAAAAAGTGCACTTGTACTAAAACTGAATGAGAACTCCAAGGGAACCTATTGGGAACATCTTGGGTCCCTTTCTACAAGGGCTGCCCACTCTGTAATCTATTTTGGAAGGTCATAGAAATTAGAGATTTTTACTTTTTTGAGAAATTTTTGTTCCTACTAGTGAAGTCTGAGTATCACCCCACGCACATGCGAGGGTTTCTGCCCCCCACCCGCCTGGCCAGGTGGCGTGGGCTGAGTGGAGGGGCCGAACTGGAGTGGGGGGATTGCACAGCCGATCCGCACATGCATCCCCTCCACACCCTGCCGCGCCAGGCCCCACGGGGTGAAAATTCAAAGTCCGGGAGGGGTAAAATTGGCCGCTCCGCCAAGGCTCCCCCCGCCGGTCCACCAAAATGGTGCATGTGCGTGGGGTGTATATCTATGTATCCACCGTTCGGATTTTCTATATCTCTAAGTATGTGGTGGGAAATTTGATTCGAAAATTCAGTAGTGTATTGCCAATTCTTGGGACATTGTGGCATTACAAGAATTTTTGGCATGTGCTCGGGATGTTGGATTGATATGAAAATTGGTATGCATATGCCTAACTTCATTACCTATAAGAAAAAAATTTAAACCTATGGTGTGTAGTGCAAAAAATTTGAGCACAAGGTGGTCAAAGTCATCTGAAATTCTGGGGCAAATTGGAAAAAAAAAAACTTTTCACTTTAAATGCAAATATCTAACAATCCGTACGGTCAAATTTGATGAAATTTTTACAGAATCCTCTCAAAGAAGTTAACTTTAAGATCCTACGGTTACATTGTCAAAAAAACTATTTTTGAAACTTCGTGAATGAATGCAGCAGAAACGGCAGTTTTCAGTGGTTTCGGAGCCAGAAAATGGCTTGGTCCTTTAGGGGTTAAAATTTCATCACTGTGAAAAGACAAGTCACTTCTAAACCTCATGCGCACAATTTGCTATCTAACTTCCAACCAATCACAAATCTCCTACTATGCAAAATCCTAAACTATTATCAATTTGTCAACATACTAATTGTAGAAGAAGAACATGTCGTATTTAGAGAACCCAACTGCTGCTGCTGTGCAGATCACTCAGGATTGTCACACGCAAGACATGGACGATACGAAGGAAAAGCTGCGAAACCGCCTTTTAATCCAAAGCCAGACGTAGCAACAGTCGGCAAGTCTAGTAAACCAGTCGGCAGATTTTGCATCAATGTCCTTACGCAACTGTGCAACCTAAAAGCTAAGAGCATCTCCATCAGCAAGTATAATATCATTGCCCCAGCAAGAGGTTTGTTGAGCCCTGTTTCTTTTTTAATATATGACCACCAATTGGAGATTTGTGAGTTTTTTAACACAGGCCAGAGCAAATATTTCAGTCACCAAAACTCAAGTTGCAGTGGCAGAACCATTGACTTGCGTCAAGATACTGACAGAAAGGTGAGGGTGTACTTCTGTTTTTTATGTGCGCTGTTATCAGGAACAGAGTTGGGTGGGTGGGTGCATTGAATAACCCATATGCAAGAGTAAAATATCGGGTTTCGCGTGGAGTGGAATTACACTCTGCACCTTGCGAAGCGGGATCTGCCGTGTCGCCTGGGAAATGTCGAACAGATGCTGCTGGAATTTAGTTTCATATCTCAATTAATGGCAGTCCAACCACTCGGGAAGCCCGGATGCCGACACTCCTCTTCCATGGAATCAAGACGGAGTGCGCATCAAACTCCTCCATATATAGTAACTCAACGGTCGTGGCAATAGTGCGACCTATTTCAGCTTTCATCGATTCTCCTGGTGATGGATCCAGTTACAGCTTTGGTAGGAGAGCTTACTTCGAACAGAGCCTCATCCAGTCCACGCCATGGCATTGCTGGGCTAGATTACGAATAAGTTTGTTGCTGAATTCAGGTGGAAATGCGAGAGTTCTTTCCTTCTCAGAGATGAAAATTGTCGGTAACTAGATCACTGAGGCTGACGTAGCCATGGAGCTTTGCGAAAAGGTGCAAGTGGAGGAGTATGTTATCCGTGTTGAAGAATCCACGAATTTCTACACCCATCTTCGATTCTTCCTTCTGGCCAGCACATGGTTCCCTTGCCCTCTGGGAGTGTGTCTGTGGAGTGCATTGCATATGCTTCTTGTGTTGTACGAGGCTCTCATGATTCTCGTCTTATTCTCCACCGTTTTCGTGACTGTAGTTCTATGGGATGCTATGGTGGTGGCTGGTGTTATCTACATGATGGTGTTGCTCGTCCCGGCCACTATCATTGGCACATTCCTGGGCATCGGCTTCGCTGTTGCCCTCGCTTGGCTATGGCTGGTGATCACCTGCCAGTGCTGTACCATGCCTGGGCGGGCACCAGGGCAAGGCCTCGGACAGTACCTCTTCACTGCAGGTGGGTTTCTACAGCCACAAAACCCACAACCAGCGCCTGTAGTGGAGGGAGGAGCAGCTACTGTTGCCGGACTTTGTCGGGGACTTTGTGCCTCCATTAAAGCGGCTTTTCTGACTCCGACGTTTGTAAACCATGTAACCCTGGTGTCGTTTCCCTATCGGAGAGCGCAGTTGCGGGACTTGTGTCGAGAGATTGTGCGCTGGTACGACATCACAGTCATTTGAGTAGGCTTGACGGCGAACAATTTCGTTCGTCTTGCAAGATTTGTCACTGCCATTTGTTCAAAACACACTTGTAACCAGTAGTCCAGTACTACTGTTTCTGATGGAAATAGGGTCTAGCTTGGCTTAGGTAGCCCTGCAAGCGTTCTCGAGTGTAAGTGACCACTGACAGAGTCCAATTATACTTCAACCTCTAGGAACACATACAATTGCCCAAAACTTGGTTTTCAGTGAAGTTGAAACATAATTTTTAGGCTGTTTTGATGTCAAATTATCAGCAGGGCAAGGAACCGAGCAGAGTTTTGTAGTGCCTTAGGAGCACCCAGCTGGTGCCTAGAGACCATTGTTCCACTACAACTAAAAATTATATTTAGTGTTGGACTGCATTTAGTGTAATTACCAACCTACCCCACCCAACACTAAATCTGAACTTTGGAGTAATTAGTGTAGTGTTAAGACTTGAATGCGCTGCCTTCGCCTTCTCTTCCTTGGTCTTCCCTTGCGATTGGATTTTGTTTGCCTCTCTTGCCCATCGCATCGTCCCCTCCCACGCGATCTTCATTCCCAATTTGGTCTCTCTTTCCTTCTGCCGTTGCTCTCCTCCTCACGATCCAACAACTGACGGAATTTTTTTGGGGGGGGTGGACTGGGGGTGGGACTGGGGGGTGGGGGTTATACTCCGCCCGTTCCCGCTGCTCCGACGTTGTTTGAATCTCCCGCCGCTTCCTGCAGCTCGATTTTGCAGGTTCTGCAGCTCGATTTTGACCTGTCGTCAGGGGGGTCTTTTTTCTTTTTTTCTCTCTCACTTGGCATTGCAAGAATTACAAATATTTTTCACATTTTCTACTCCTTCCATCATTTTCCTTGTCTTCAATCTTTTCCTTTGCAAATTAATTTTTTTTAATATGTTCTAATACTAAATGTAAACATTTTCGGATTTCAGATTTACCATAGAGTATATTTAGTGTTAGAAATTACATTTAATGTTAATTACTTTAGTAGTCTTAATGATATTTAGTGTCATGGTTCGTAAATAGTGTTGCTAACACTAAATATAGTTTTTAGTGTAGTGTTGTAACAATATGTGAGATGACAATACCAATAACCATTCGAACATGATATTGTTGGTGAAAGCCAATTGTTTGAATGTTATTCAACAAGAATTATTGCCTCTTGTGTTTTTTCATGTTGACTTGCCATAGTCGGGGCAAAGCTTGTTGCCTTCAAGTCCAAATTAACTCCTAGGCATTCCGACATCCATCTTTTAGTTGATGAACAAAGTGCTTCAAGACAATGTTTCATCCACACATCTTCTTATTCATCCTAAGCAATTCTTAAATCTTTAAAAGATGATCTTTCTTCACCATCAATTTCATCAAATTGATGGAAACAATGTATAGGGTACATACATATAAGTTGGTAAAAACCTGCTAAAAGTGCTCAAATTCATAAAAGGATTTAGAATATAAAGGATTAAGAAACAAGGAGAGAGTCGAAGGAATGAACCTTTGATGGCTCACTGAATATCATACCTAAAATGGAATATTTACAAATTTTGCAAGAAAATTGGTAGTGGCCAGCTTTGTATGATTAGAAAATGATGATGCTTTTTAGTTGTTTACTAGAGTGACTCAATGACAATGACTATGAAGTCATCTAAATTGGAAAGTGAAGATTATGAAGGAATTGAGTTGGAGGTTATTAGGAAACCTAAGAGTAGCCCCACTGCATGTGGCACAAATATGAGGAGTGGTCGAGCTTGGCCCTAGTTCGTACCCCACAACATGTACATGGAGGGCCTAGAAATGGTCGGGCACGGTCACATTTGCCAAGTACACAATCAGATCAAGGGTCTCGTGCATGACGCAATATGTTTATTTTTGTCCTTTTGTATGCAATTTTGAAGGTTTCGAACTCCTTTAGTAGCTCGAATTCCATGAGTTGGTAGTCTTGGGGCCCACACTAAGACTAACACAGTGTCACCATCCCATCTCCCTGTGGGGCAGAGGCGGCATACACTATCCAGGTAGGATAGAAAGGACCAACAAGCCCCCACTTGCGATCCCACCTCCCCGTCTTAAGCCTGGGGTTGCTCAAAAAAAGTTGCCAAAATTGCCAAATTGTCTATAGTAGTAATAGCTTGGTAAGAAAGAGTAAGGTAGGAAGTTCATAAAGTGCCCATTTAAGAGCTGAAAAGTAATTTGGGGCGGTAAAACTTCTTGAAATATTTTTCAGTAATTTTTCCGTGAAAAACTTATGAAATTGGCATCTAAATCAAGTCATTTCATATTATTTGGAGCTTTGTGGAATTAGTTATGAATTTTTGAAGTTGAAATGCAGTGGTCACTAAAAGCATTTATCTCTTGAAGTGTACAAAATCTATACATTGCTAGTGCAATGAGAAAGCAAAATGTACTTTTGTGTTAGAGGACACTTTTAGGTCTTGAACGCTTTGTGAACCTCCTACCTTATTTGAATGCATGAAATTTGATTTAAAGTATTGCAAAATATTTTAAAATTATAGGTTGATCATTGAGGGTCTTTGTTAACTCTAGAAAGACGCTACATCAGCATAAAGCACTCACTCAAATATGATTCAATTTTTGGATTGATAAGTGCATTCTCTATTTGTACAGTAAAGAGAAAGTCATCCATTGGACACTTTATGTCATCACCCATCAACATTGTTTCAAGGTTAATTCTAATATAAGTAGGAACCTAAATGCAGTCTATTGTATCAGGGTTTTTTTTTGTATGGTCTCCGTATGTCAAGTTTCAACTTGCACTAGGGGTTATTCCAAGAAGGATGTCAAGGTTGTTTTGTGTCCTTTGGATGGTCAATCAAACCTTGAGTATAGTGAAGAATGGATGATTTTCAACTATTTTTTTATGTGCAATTTATTTGATGCTATATTCATTTGATTGACTTTAGTTAAAGATAATTTATTTTTTATTTTTATTTTTTATTGGATGGTTTATCAAATATTTGGTACACTATCTTGTGTATTCCCTAAATGTATTTCAATACCTTGAGCTTTTTTTCCCTAAAACTTGATTTTGACACTCAAAACTATTTCTTTTGCTCTTGAGTAAAACTAACAAAACGAAACTTCTAAAGTATAATTCTACGCCACTTGAAAAATTTCTAAAATTTCTAAAAATAATCATTTCATTGAAGTTTGAAGTTGAAGATCTATATCCGTGCCTCTTGTGGCCTATGCAATATCCTTCAAAACTTTGCCCTCTATGCAATTTTACACCAAATTGACACATGGCTACATATTACTTTGGTATACCAAACCTCGCATTTAAACCCTTCACATTCAGTGAAACAACATAGCAATAGGTGAAATGTGAAAATTACTCTCCTTTCATAAGCAAATTCAAGATGCTTCTTCCTCACTAATATTGAATAGTCACGTAGATGACAATCAACAAGAAGAAATGATACTCCATTGGCTATTTCCATGCACATGTCCCAATACTACCAATGGCACATGTACAACAAAATTATGACCCAACATATTTTTTATACACACCACCATACCTAAACACACCACCTACAATCCTTCAAAAAAATCATAAAATATAATTTATTGAATTCATATATCGAAATGACCGCTCTCTTAAAAAATCAACAAATACCAACCAACCTATATTTTTTTCAGCAAAATTGGGGCCAAATAGCACACACACACACCCAAAAAAAAATAGGGTGCAAAAAATTATACGTTTTTAAATTTTTTTTTAAATTAGATGTTGGCAGACGGTGCCATGACAAGAAGTGGTTGTAAGCAACAAGAGTGTATAGAAAGCGCTAATTCAAATGCGGTTGGCGCCACAAAGCACCGCGCGGAGGCCATTTTTTGCAGCTAGAATTGTGGCATCGTCGCCAAACGTGCTTGTTACCCGAGAAGTTGTTACTCGTATCTTTCAATACCTTCGTGAGCAGCTACGTCATTCACTCCCACTCTCTCGCTAGCATGCTCTTCACTTCTCTGTTTTTAATCGCCAAAATAGTTGTGGGAGGTCACTGTAGGTCGCCAACAATTTCAGGATTCGCAGGAACGGCGAACTAGCTAGGTGCATAAATGCGGCAATGGATTCGCTTTGCGTAGAAGTTAGAAACTGTGGAGCTTACGTACTTATAAGTTAGGACTTGCAGTTTTGGATTGACGTAGTCCAGAACTGTGCGTGCAATCCAAGCGTGGAAAAAACAATACAGTGTAGTTAGGACTTGTGGCTTTAGGGTTTCTGCTAGCTGTGTGAGTGACCAACTCTCTGTGCTTCCCTGTCCTTGCTTTGAAATATATGCGCCGTGGTTTGAAATCTCAATCGCCAAAGTTGTGATTCGAGCTGTGCAAGTCAATTGCAAAATGAAATTGACAGGTTCACTACGTTCTTCTGATTCCTTGAGGGCATTAGGTTGGATCTTGAGAATGTTTTGAAGTTTCTTGATGTTGCTTACAGTTTTCAGCTAAAATCTGCACACTGGCAGGGAGCAAAAGTTGTGCTATCTGGCATTGCTATTATCATTAGCCCCTGAATGCCCAAGGTCTGTTTTGAGCATCTTGAAATTTGTTCTAAGTTGGACAAAATGCCAGCATTTTGATAAGCTGTATCAATTTTATTAGTATTGTAACCGTACAAATTCAAACTAGAACATGATAGAGATCTCGTAGGAAAAGAAAATACAACAATATCACATACAGAGTGAAAGATTATAATGTTTGACCATGAGGGTGTTAAAACTTGCAAAGGTGATGTGGAGTCTTTCAGTCCTCTTTTCACAAGTCAAATCTAAAAAGTTGGTGACCAAAAAAATAATGAAGTTAAAGGGGCTAACATGTATACCCCCTTGAATTTATGGCTTCTTGAAATCTCTTTTTTACAATTTTTTTGAATGAATTTTGAATGTGATTTTTTCTCTAAGATCTAGTGTATTTGAGGCTCATTTTCAAGAGCTCTCAACACTACGAGAAGTCAAGATTGCAATGGGTACCCTTGCACAAAATCTTGAATAGAAAAATCAAGATTGGATTTTTGATACTAAAAGTAGACTTCAAAAAGAACTTTTCAATTATATAAAATACGAGAAATAGCAACTTGTCTAGTTAGGTTTTATTTAACTTCAAAGTTTTGCAAACACCAAATTTGGGTGCCTTGAGCATTTAGAACTTAGAAGGCCATATTTGTTATATTGAGACTTTTTGCAAATTTTGAGACAGAATGCCAGTTATTGGAAAATTCATTTAAAAAAATAGTAATTAAAATCACAAATAAATAATGCTAAAATAGTGATTCTATAATGAAATTCTAAAAGTTGGTGTTGTTACCTATTTATAAAAAAATACTGATAAAGAGATAAAGCAATTTATCCTTGAATCGAGGAAAAAGTGAAATTGCTAAAAGTCTCAATATAATGAATATGACCTAATAGGGATTAGAAACTAGTACCGCTTGAATTGAATTTGCACTTAAGCATTGTCAGAATTATCGTCTCCCTCAATTGTTCAACTACTGATCTTAGTGAAGGTTGTTCTTTGTCTCTAGCATCCCCTTGCTTCTTAGTCTGTTGAATTGCTTCACAAGGAGTGGTGAACAATGTTCGGGAAATTTTTGGAGTTATTCTAAGGTTGAGGCACTAGTTGTCAACCACACCTAGTACCCAACACGTAGGATGTGCTATTTCCAACCTTAGGCTAGAACTCAAGCTTTGAATATGTTTTCTTTGTTCTTTTCAAGGTTGGGACTAATATGGTTATGACACATGTCGAAAAGTAGTGAGCAAGAAAGTAGGAAGTAGTTAGTAGAAAATAGTCTCTTCAATGATCGAAATTGAAAGACTCTAGACATTGGCTATTAGACAAGTGTACTTTTTTGGCTCCCCAAAATTCAAAGAAACTTCAATTTTGGAGAATAAGATTTTGAAATGTTTTCTATCCCTATATTTTCTATCTTCTTACATGGAAAAAATTTCCACCACCTTATATTCTTCCCTATCTGGTCCCAAATCTCTTAAATGATTGATTACTGGTACTTCTACCTTAGTAGTGATTTTGTCCTTCCATGAAAATGGGCCTTTTTTTTCTAGCAGTCATTGGTTGCATCCTTTCAATTTTCTACAATATCAACTTCTCACCAACCAATTCCCTCTAAACTGAAATTAGCACAGTCTGAATTGCTAAATTTTTGTAATAGAATTAAAAATAATTCTGAACTGAAATTATTAATTATATTGCATCCTTGGCAAAAATTGAACCCTTCACATGATTTGAAGACCAAGAATCTTTTCCAACTCAGTCAAGATGGAGTTGGAAATAGTAATGAAAAGTTTGCATGACATCAAAAGAGTTCAACAAATTAAAGTTTTCATCTTCTTCAAATGATTCTTCTACTATCCGTGAAGTGGCTACTTCCTTGGAATTGGTATATAAATAAAATTCATACAAGGTAAATGTTTATGGACATTGGGACACATTATGCAATTCTTGACCTTATCTAAAATAAATCCTTGAAGGAAAAATGATTCATTATTTGAAAACAACCAATGTAACTTGTCATAATTTTAAAATTATACGGAGTACTTTAATTGAGGTCATATTCATATCATCATGATCAATAAAGAATATTGTATATGTAAGTGTAAGGAAAGGATTTTAAAATTTAACAAAGTCACTCTATTCCCTACTGTAATTTTTGCCATAAAAAATGTGATCTGATTTGGACCTTTTGGTTTGGTTTTCAAATGGCTAGAGGTTTAAGTGGAGATTCTTACAAAGATTCTTATGGAGATTCTTAGCAATATTTTTGCAAGAACTCGAACAAACCATCACAACATGAATTTAATACCTTACAAAAGCTGCAAATCAGATCCATCAAACTACACAGATTAGTTTGCATTTTATCCTATTATCCAAATTCCTTTAACCCCTAAAGGCCCAAGGCCTTTTCTCCATCAAAACACATTCAAAATCGTCACTTCTATTGCAAAAAGCAAAAAAAAAATTTCATATCTAACAATATGGTCTTATACTAAACTAGGATAAGAATGTATGCAAGAAATTTCATAAACTTTGACAACATAGATTGCAAGATATTTGCATCCAAGATTAAGAAAACAAGTTTTTTTGTACCTTGCTTGACTAGATTTTTTTGGCTTTGAACCTTTTTAAGTTAAATTTTTTGTACTATCAATTTTGATTTTCTGTGTTTTTATGTTGAATACTTAAGTTGAGAGTCTAAAAAAAGAATTCAAGAAAAGAACACTTAATTTTTAATCATTAAAAAACTGTTCAGTAGAAGTAGGTTCAAGAAACAATAAGTTGTTAATAGCTCTAAGATGAAATTGAAATACAATAATCCCAACGGTGAGATTGTTCTACTGTAGCAAGAAAATACAACCTTGTCTAACAAATGAATTTGAAAAATTATAAAAAATGCATTCAAAAATGAATCCTATAAGTGTTTTTTTCTAGAAGATGCTTAGATTGCCCAAAAAACTAAGATTGTCCATAATTTTTTCATCAATAGTCCAAATAGAATGAATCAAAGCTTGTAATCTAGACAAAAATATATAGTTTTAAGCAAATTTTTTTTTTAAATTATTTTGATTTTTAGAGATTTTTTTGTGCTGCCCACCGACCTCCATTTTTGGCTTATTATGCCATAACTTTTCTCCCAGGCATAGATTGAAATAAAAGTTATATATCCACAAAGCTCTTGCAAAATTGCATATTTTCAAAAAAATTCAAAAATTTCACTAAAAATTGAGGTCATAGGAACCTATCCGGACCTAAATTGTCCCTCGATGAGACAAATGATCCTTTAGGAAACTGGTAGGGCAGGAAATCATTTGGTATTCTAAATTTTTTTGAAGATATCTTACCAGCCTCTTTTCAACACTTAACGAATTTTAGCTGCTATGGAATAACATTCACTAGCTAATATTTGGACAAGGCAAGGTTCATAACTAGGTATCGACCTTCTAGGACAAGGTATCAAACTAACTAGAAGGGTCAAATACTTGGGTGGTTTAATTCCTATCAATTTTGCATCATTTATTTTCAAAATGAAACCAATTTTTTTTCTCACTTCCACTAGCTAACTTTGAACTAATTGCCATTTTTTTCTGTACATAAATTTTTACACCTTGATCAAAGAAGTACTTTAACATAAGGTGTATATTTACTAAGGTAGAAGTACCTATTTTGGAAGCCCCCCATCTTAGCTTCATAGAAAGACCTATTGTAGACAATAGTTGCATGCACTATGCATTGAAAAAGATTCTCTATTTCTACCTTCTTGTCCACTCATCTCTCTTCCTTCCTTGCTTAGGAGATGTACCAAAGCTAATCGTAATAGGTGAGTCTATAAGACCAGAATGGGTCCAAATGAAAAATCCACATTCATATTGAATAAAATATTCATTGTTGGGGAAAAAAATTGTTTTTATGGCATCCTTCCTAAATCCTTATGTTTGCACACATTGAGCTAAACTTCTCAATAAATTTCCCATATCCTACATGCTCAAATGCTTAATTTATCACAAATAGATACTTCTACCTTAAATGCACTATGTTCAACCTTGTTGAAGACTTGCAATTTTGGACTGCGACATAGATTATTTGACACGGATTTACTCTGTTAAATACTGAACAACATTTTATTAAATTTTTTCTATAGAGGTGCTGTAATTTTTTTGTGTATATTGATCACGAAATTTGTGATTTTACTCTCTTCTGGTTGATCTTTGGAGACTCAGATATGTTGTTGGGCTTTCTTCAAAGCTATTTGATGAACTTGTTGAATTGATTTGGTTCATGGTCAGTGGTGAGCTCTTTCTAAAGGGGCGGTAATTGTGGTAGAACCATCCATAGTCGATGACTTAGGGTCACTTCACACTATGGCCAAAGGTCGAGAGGCCGTGGGTTTCCATCAATCAAATTTCAAGATACCCAAAGTTCAGCCTCTCAATCCTTCACACTAAAAGGCACAAGTCCAAAGGTCATCACCCTCCAACTACCTACATGGCAATAAATTGCCTATATGGTGACGGAATCTCAAAGGAAGTTTGCACTACAAGAAAATGGGGATATGAATGACTTGTCCACAATGACTACACCGACAACAATGACTGCAAAATAGTCATTTTGCAGTCATTTTGTAGTAGTCATTGTTGTCGATGCAGTCATTGTGGACAAGTCATTTATACCCCCATTTTCTTGTAGCATTGGGTTGACTAAAAATGAAGACCCAAACTATGGCCGAGAGGCCGTCAACTTATGATAAGATTTCAACGGTTAGATTTGTAGGTGGGAGTTCATTGCTAAGAGTTTGGACTTTGGGCTTTACACTTGGGCCGTCCAAGTTGAGAGGCTAGGGGAGTTCATTGCCAAGGGTTTGGACTTTAGACTTGGCCTTTGGAAGCTTCACACTATGGCTGGCAAAAGGCTCCAATTCCTATATCTTATTGCTTATTTATTGCTCAATTATTTGGACTCTCAACAAAGTTTGGCCACTCAATTCTATGGCCTCTCGACACTATAAGAAACTTGTGTTTAATCCCTAAAGGCCCGTTTGTCCCCTCGGGGGACAATTTGGGTCTGGGTAGGTTCCTGTGACCTCAATTTGTAGAGAATTTTTTTGGGATTTTTTGAGGTTGTGCGGTTCTGCAAGAGCTTTGTGGATATATATATTTTTTATTTCAATTGATGCCCGAGAGAAAAGGTTAAGCAAAAAATAGAGTTTGACGGGCAACACAAAAAAATCACAGAAAGTCAAAATAAATTTCTTAAATATTTTTGTCAATATCTATGTCTTTTTGTCTACATTTGAAGCTTTGATTCATTCTATTTGGACTTATAATGAAAAAATTATGGACAATCTAAGCATCTTCTTGAAAAAATAACTTTTAAGATTCATTTTTGAATGCAATTTTTACAATTTTCAGAAAAAAATTGTTAGACAAGGTTGAATTTGCTTGCTAGAACAATCTCACCGTTGGAATTATGGTAATTCAATTTTGTCTTAGAGCTATTAACGATTTAGTTATTCCTTCAATCTTGAACCTACATCTACTTAACAATTTTTTAATGAGTAAAAATTTAGTGTTTTTTTCTTGAATTTTTTTTCCTAGATTCTCAACTGAAGTATTCAACATATAAACTTAGAAAATCAAAATCAACAATACAAAAAATTTAAGTTAAATAGGTTCAAAGCCCAAAAATCTAGTCAAGCAAGGTGCAAAAAAACTTGTTTTCTTCACTTTGAATGCAAATATCTTGCAATCTATTTGGTCAAAGTTTCTGAAATTTCTTGCACACACTCTCATACTAGTCTAGTATAAGATCCTACGGTTAGATATGCAAAATAAACAATTTTTATAGTTTTTTGCTCTTTGCAATAGAAGTGGCAATTTTGAGTGTGTTTTGATGGAGAAAAGGCCTCGGGGCTTTAGGGGTTAAGTTGACAGATTACATTTGACATCACCTGAACTCCGTCAACTTAGACATAAAAAAACTCTAGTTTCTTATAGTGCGACTTAGGCAGCCATAGTGTGAAGAGACCCTTGACCAATTCCACACATGTTCTTGGAATTGTAGAAGGCAAAATTAATTTGCTATGATGTAGGAACATAGAAATCACAGGAATTGTAAAAAATTTGGTAATTTTATGCCATGAATTGAAAATATTATGAATTTTGAAAGCCAAATGATGGTCTTGACCTATACCCATTGTATAGACTCTTCAAATTTTGATCGTTTAAGAACTACTTTCCCAGTCACTACTCTCTACTTTCTTACTCACTACTTTGGGACGTGTGACATGAAAGGGTCATGAAAGGGACATGAATTTACATTTTTGACTTCTTGAATTGAAGTTATTCAAGTTTATTTTCAAACTACTCAAACTTACAAGAAATTAAGACCAAAAAATTATTTGATATGGATTTCTTCTGCTCTTGAACAATCTTTTTTATTTATTGATATTGTGATTTTTCTAGATACTTAAGGAATTGTAGCTAGTTACATTTGTCATGTTTGGTATATCCTCATGTGTGTATGTGTGTATGTGTGTATGTTTAATCAGCCCTTTCACTCTTTAAGATTGTCTTTTGCACAAAATTATAGGTCTAAGTTAGGAAGTCCTTAAATTGCCCTTGTTCTAAATGGGTTGCCTATCTAGGAATGACGACATTTTCCTCAAAATATCTATTGTTGTCATTGATGAAGTGGGTAGGTTTAAATGGGCAGTTTATGGACCTCTTACCTTACACCATGTTATCAATCATACATCATATGATGACAACATTAAAAGATTGACAAGATTTGGAAATTTTGATTTGGAAAACTAGTCTTTGAAAAAGAAGGATCAAATTGTTCTTTCTAATAAAATGTATGCTCTTTTTATAATTTATAATTACCTTGAAATTTTTACAACTGCAATCATGGAAAAAATGAATCTTGTGTCAATAATCCAAAATTTCTACACCATTCTACTGGCGGAATTTACAATGAATCAAAAGAACATATTGCCCAACTAGCTCCAACATAATAGGTAGGGCTACCAGAAAAATGTTCAATGCTTTGTAGAGGTTGCCACAATTTGGAACAATATGGAATTTGTCTTCGCCAAAATTACCCACCAAATGTTAAGCATAGTAACTAGGATTCTTTAATGAATCCATGGCAATTGCCAAACACTTTTATACATAAAAATTAAAATCAAACCTGCTTGTTACCACAATGAAACTATTTATTGCCACATGGCCTACCACCAAAAACAAAGGGCAAATACCAATCATTGTTTGAAGGCATCATCATTCAAGTTTGGAATGTATAACTACTAATAGTAATTGTAGCTAATGCACGTGGCACCACCTATATTCCATCCGTCTTCCCAATACACGATGAATTTGAAATTCCAAAAATAGATCAATACATTAAACAACATCACCAACATTGCCATCAAACGCATTACATACATTCTTTACAAAACACTACAAGAGAAAGGGGTGTTTTAAGTAGTGTCCTAGACATCACGTCTTTTAAGTAACGTCTTTTAAGTAAGGTTTTAAGAAATTTTTTACTAAAAAGATAATCTTTTTAGTAAAATTTTACTTAAAACCTTACTTAAAAGACGTTATTTAAAAGACGTGATGTCTAGGACACTACTTAAAATACCCCATTCTCTTGTAGTGAAAGGAAACTAGAAAACAATCCAACCTCTTTCCATTTATTTTAACACCTCATAAATACCTACAAATGAATCTAAGCATTAACTTCATCATCAACATTCAACCTACAAATTAGCACTTCCATACATGTAGGTAGTATAGAGTCTTCCCCTAAACAAACTCTTCATGTACACCAATCTTAGAATGGTTGGCATTATTTTTTTCTCTCTTTTATTCTTTTAGAGAGAGTTTGTGGTTTTATTGTCACTTTAGACACTCCTCATTTTTCTCAAGATCAAACATAATTTTAATTTATGCCAACCTTGACAAAAAGCATTATTGAAATATGGGGCCTTTGGAGGGCTGCTCCACAATCCTCCAAGGACCCCACAATTTAGATTTTTTTTGCTTACACATGATTTTTCCCCTACTAGCACCCACTTGAAGTTCCATTGTCAAATCTCGGCAGTGGTTTAAAATGTGAAAACAAAGGATTAAAAAATCAGGGTTAAGGTACTATAATGTACTTTAACCTTGGTTTTTTAACACTTTATATTTAACACTAAATTATGCCAAAATAAAAAAATATCCCCAAATTATCTAGTGACTATCATCTACATTTTTTTGGGAGAAGATGTGCAAAGGACTAACTTCATTGACAATTTGTGAGTTACAGGATGAGAAGAGGAGGTCTTTATGGAATTGGGCTTGCGGTAGAGTTCACAACCCATGTGAGATATGTATCTTCACTTATTTGACAATGAGTGAAGATACATATCTCACATGGTTTGTGAACTATATCACAAGCCCAATTCCATAAAGACCTCCTCTTTTTCAAGTAAGTCAAATTAAGTGGCTATTGAAGCTAGTTGCTAGTGGCAAATAACTTTATTAGCCATTTAATTTGACTTATTAGAAACTAATTTTTTTTCAATGAAGTCGAACTAAATCCAATTAAGCCAAATTTTGTGGCTTGATTGCATTTAATTTGACTTCATTGAAAAAATTAAGTTTAAACAGTGTTTGTAATGTTTAAAATTGAGGATACAATGGTTCAAATATTTAAAACAAAAACAAAAAATCTGCGGATACATATTTTTTTCCGCGAAAATAGTCATGGCCTGACTATTTTTGCAAAAGTCAACTGGTCTGACTATTAACTTTGGCCACTTTCGTGATTGTTAGACCGACCTTTTAATAGCCTGGTTTGGTCAATTTTTGGTAGCCCTCTAGAGACCCCATATTTTCTCTAATGGTTAAAGGGTAAAAGGGCGGACTAATGATTGTGGAAATCATCATTTTGGTTATTGTGTGAATGATTTGCTTACAAAATTGCAAAAAAACTCATTGGAAGTCAAACTAATATAGAAGACCCCCCTTTTAACAACAAAATTTTGAGGATGAATAGTTGCACTTCTGTCATATTGGAAGGATATTTTGTCATTCATTGGACATCAAACGTCCTATTGATGATTAAGGGTTAATCCTTAAAGGACAAGGGGGTGATCTTGGAAATCATCCCCTTTCATTACCATGTGAATCATCGATTTAATTCTTAAAGGACCGGTGTGTGTGGTGGTTCCAACATTACATGTTTTTCAACCCTTGTAGAGAGCTGTAAGTTCCTCAGGGTTATCAGACTCTAGAATTGTCTGGAATCACACCGCAACAGCTACATGACGTGGCAGAGGGACTGACACGTCATATTCAAAAAATTCAAATTTTTTTGTTCATCTTGTTTTCTCATTTTAAGATTTTTTTTTTTCAAATTTTTTTTCTCTTACATCGGCTGTTCTTTTACTATCAAGGGAATAGTGTCAGGAACAAGCCCGAAACGGGCCTCCATACCCCCCAAAAAATCTAATGGGAGCTATTCAAGAAACTGTGACTTTGGGGTATGTTATTCAAAAATTAAAATTAAAATTTTTTCTTGGAACTTCAACCATACAAAACTAAAGTAAATTATTTTAACAAAGTGTGGAAATTTTTTTAGCCCTTTTCACCATGTGGATTGAAAGATTATAGCATTTGAAGTGAGAAAAAAAACTTTTTTTCAATCCTGCGATATAGGGGCAGCAAACTTTAGGTTCATATGGAATATATTTTTGCTCTACACAAACTTGAGATTTTTGACCATTCATAAGTATCTGATATTAGGTTCACTCACCAAAAAATTTAGAAGAAAATATGGAGTCTAAATTATTTTGAATCACCCTGCAACGCAAGGAGATTAAGTGAATTGGCAATACACTAGTCATTTTTTTGTGCAATGAGAAAATATTTTATTTGAAATCCAAACCGGATAAGGTTAGAGACAAACATTTGGAATATGTGGAAAAAATTTCAAGAATTTTGACTTTACTAATTGCAAGATAATAGGACTTGAAGTTAGAAGTAAGTATTTTTTTTTGAAACTACCCCAATATAGCTAACAAAGTTTGACTCCTCTTAGAATGTGACTTGACAACTAAAATTTGGGATTTTTTGGACAATTGTATGCCATATTTTATTATTTATATACATGCCAAATTTCAAAACTTGATGATCTTTTTTGCAAAAGATTCTCCAAAGATTCCCAGATTGCCCAAGTTGCCTCCAAAGTTAAGTGCAACATAACTTTTGATCTGGGCACCCGATCGGAAAAAAAATTATTTTTTCACAATGGAGGTATATGTTAACACATCGTGTCCAAATTTCATGAACATCCGACCAAAAATGACTTTGTAGGAACCTACCCGAGATTTCATGCGTACATTGAACGGTCACTTGGTCCTTTAGGGGTTAAGAAATAGCAAAAATACTCATTGGAAGTCAAACTATTGTAGAAGACTTCCCCTTATTTGGAGGATGAATAGTTGTACTTCTGATCCTATTACAATGATTCCTTGTCATCCATTGGACGTTTGGTGCCCGTATCGACGTTCAAGGGGTAAAGTTAATTCTCTCTCTTACTTCTCTCTCTTATCGCCATGGTGCCACTTCTTCTAAGCAGGGAAAAAAAAGAAAAAACGTCTGTAACATGCAACCTGCCTTCAAAATTCCGTGACTCGTGAAGCCAAAGCTGTCTAGCCACGGTAGCGGAGCTGATCACTCTTATCTAAGCCTGAATCCACGGGCACCGACGCCCACGGTCACCCGCGACCGGTTCCCGACTTAGATTCCCCTCCACGTGTCCAAACCCTGGAAGTCCATACCTCACAGCGAATCCCACATCAACACATCCCCTGATCCCCCCAAATAAACATGTCAACTGCAGAGCTGGCATTCGCGACTACCCCCAGGCCCAAGATTCAGATTCAGATGCACTCAAGTACAGATGGGACCGACCCCGAAATGCAGATGCGGAATCTTGTCCTTGCTCGTACCAACCTTTCGGTTGTTCGATGACTTCGATCGTGAGGTCACGCTTTCCCTAAGGGTTGTGCGTTTGGACGGCTGGGAGTACTTGCGGCCTTTCTGGCCAAGAGTATTTAGTTTTCTTTCCGGAGGATTGAAGGTTATCAACGCCACCGACGAAGAGATGGAATGCAGTTTACAGTGAAGCAGTTTTGCATTTTGCAGCGGCTTGGCAGATTTCGTGCTACTGTAATTAAGCGCTTACGGGATCAGAATCAAAGCTGGTAACGCAGAGAGTTTCAGCGAGGTTTGCATGATTTATAACACTTGGTATGAGTTTATGGCATGGTTTATGAGCGAGATGGCCTCGCTCAGGTCTGTGTACGAATAAAGGTCGAGCAACCAAAAGCTGCACTCGACGTGGACTTGATGTTGGAAAGCGCATAACTGTAGCTACTGTAGCTATACCGCGCGTCTTTACCTTGGATGACGACGGCTGCAGGCGTTACAGTCTGCAATCATTTGCTGACAAGCTATGTCCAACACTGGACTGACTGGAGATGGTTACTGCGCGGGAGAACTTGAGAAAACCGCAATCGATCTGCTAGGGGAGTAGGCAGAGGTAAGAGTGAGAGAAAGTTTGTGCAAGTTTATCCAAATCGGTGTTAAATTAAAGAGGATTAGCCGAAGGTGATTTTTCGCGATGGCGAGGGAATATACTTGGTTGCCTTATTTTGTGTTAACGAAAGCCGCATAGCCGTAAGTTTCTGTATAGTTCAGAGGTGCCATAGCTAGAAACAATCGTTATGTAGAGAATCTTTGGTTATGCGGCTTTTAAGGGAATATACTTGGTAGAGAATCTTTAGTTATGGTGAAGTTTGCGAAGCAGCTGGAAGTGTCACTGGTACCGGAATGGAAGGACGCGTACTGCAATTACAAAGCTCTGAAGAGAGATACCAAGAAGGTCAAGGAAGACCGGGTGCGAAGAGAGCAAGACGGCAGCGGGGCGTTCCTGTCTCGAACCGAGACTCTTTCCCGAACGATGACGCGAACGATGACACAAATTACTACGTTAAAGCACAATGTCGGAAACCAATTGAAAAAACCAGGTGCTAGCGGCAGGATGTCGCTCAGCCGTGCTCGAAGTGGAGTGGAGGCTTTGCAACCTGACGATTTTCTTGTGGTATGATAACCTTGTCTCGATCATTCCATGCTTTGATTTGAATTATGCGCACAGTCAAATTTCATTAGGTTTCTTGTTGCAACAAAATCTGGACATATATTGTAAGATTCGGGCCGGGGGAAACGAGTTTTACAGCATTGACGGCAAAAGTTCCTTTAGGTCAGATACTCTGCATTTCTTATTGTCGCCATTTCTTGACAGATTTTTTGTACAATTTGTCTTGTCTCAAGATTGAAGAGTAAAGGTATGTTGACACCGAACCGGTGCGGTGCTCCGTCAGCGGGGCTTGTCGTAAAGGTCTTTGACAGTTGTAGAAGTTGAAGAAACTAATGCGGAGAGGTTTTAATCTCGACAGGTACATAGAATAGAAGTAGATTGCCACGGAGACCCCCAGTTTGAACAGTATGAGACGGAGCTGTTGGATCCACTTCAACCGAATGAGGCCGACAGACAGTTTTTCAAGCGATTGGATGCGCAGCTGAACAAGGTAAACCAGTTCTATAGAATGAAAGAGGCTCAGTACGTTGCTCGTGCGAAGCGTCTGGAACAGCAGCTGTTGACTCTGTTCCAGGTTCAGGCTGAACATGCACGCCGAAAGCAAATGTTCGGGCCTAAAGTGAAGGATCACAACAGTGACGATAGCGACGAAGACGATGACAACGACGAGAACGATGATGATGATGATATAGGTGTGTGCCAGCATTCATTGCTCAATTATTTCACTTGCATGCATTGCTTTCAAGGATTTATTTATTTGTAGAAACTGTGTAGGCTGCTGACTTGAAATTTCAATGTAGGAGTAATCCTCTCGAGCAGCAGGTGCCCAGCATTTGCCTCCGATTCTCTTACTCCCGGTAGTCAATCACTAATTATTTGAAGTCACAATCTGTTAGGTTTGTCGGCATCATTTCAGGCAAACGAGAGTCCACTTCTCCACTCGATTGTAACCGTGAAGTCCGGTGAGCACCTTTCTAGGGTAAACGAGGCTAAAGCTGAAGTTGAGGAGTCTGCAACTAGTGAAGATGACGATGAGAGGAAGTGTCCCACTTATGATAAGACGGTGTCGTTCGAAGATGAAGATGAAGGGGCGAAGGGGCAGGATGGATCTACTGTCACGAAGTCCAGTTCTCAGAAAAATTGCGCCTCTCAACTTCAGCCCCGCAGAGCTGGCTCTCACAGCCATGTTGAAACCGGTGGTGAGAGTCCATTTCGCTTTGTGTTAAACAAGGGCGACATTCGTTCTCGCTTGCAGCAAGACGTAACGGTGACTGTCGATAAGGTGGAAGATGAAGATGAGGTGGAGGCTCAACTTTCCAAGCTCAAAAACATCTTTAAGGAGCCGAGGACAGTCATTCAGGATATGATTGACATGAGCCTCAAAAAAAAGAAGCTTGTAACCTCTGAGAAAATGCTTCGAAAAGCGTTCATTGAGTTTTACCGGGGTCTTAATTTGCTCAAAAGCTACAGGTATGGTCGCATTACGTTTCGTGGATCACTCGGCTTAAGTTGATGCTACAACCTCGCCTCTGACCTTCAGTTCTGGCAAAACCCAATGCGATAAATCTTTACACTTCTACAACTCTTTGCCTTCAAGTGTACTGAGTGATCACTAAAGTTGTGCATATTTATCCCATACATGTGTACAGCTCCCTGAATATGGTGGCCTTCGCTAAAATCATGAAAAAGTATGATAAGGCAGTGAAATTAAGACTAAGCCCTGTATACCTCAAAGATGTTGAGCGCTCCTATTTTGCAACTTCGAACAAGGTGATTATCACTTGACCTTTCTGTACAATTTCTCGATCTCGTTTACCAGGTTCTGAGTTGCAGTTTCCTCATGTTCCTCTGATTATTATTAGAACTTGGTCTCACCAAATATTAAAAGGCAGCGACTTCCTTGACTCGGCAACATGCTCGTCAAATCATCCCGCAAATCATCAAGTCCGTGGTGATACAAGTGATGATTTACGAAGAGGTTTCAGCTTCTCACTTAGAACTCTCTCGTTGAATTGCAGGTAAACACGCTAATGGTCAGAGTCGAGGAAATATTCACAAAGAACTTTTCGTCATTTGATCGACGGAAAGCTATGGCCAATTTGAGACCCCAGCGGCAGCATTCTGGGCACCTGACAACATTCTTTTGCGGTAAATTTATGAGGTTTTTGAGACTCGGTAGCCAGCAACATGAAGCTCGTGCGTGAGTTGTGAGGAAAGCCCTGCTCAAATGAAATTCATCTTGAGTATTTTAAGTTGTGAAGCGTAATCTAAGTTTGTTTATTGCTGCAGGTATATTTTCTGGTGTATCCATGTTATTACTGGCGATCTTTATTGTGATGTTCCGTGTTTCCCCGGCAGTCAGATCTCGGGGAGACGTCAGATACATGAATACAGTGTTTTATGTTTTCAGGTAAAAGTTTATTGCCACATTCTTACGACTACCATACATGTCACCAGTATTTTGAATCTTGTGCTGAGTACCTCTTAACATTGACATTTTTCGTTGGTGATCATCAGCTCTCTTGGCCTTGTGCTACTACACTTGTACTTGTACGGATGGAATCTTTACGCTTGGCAGCAAACCCGCATTAACTATGCTTTTATATTTGGGCATCGGCCAGGCACAGAACTGAGGTACCGGCAGGTTTTTTGCCTGGCCAGCGGACTCACAGCCTTGTTGCTGGTCACCATGAATGCTCATTTGTACATCAGTACCAAAGAGGCTCCTCAGTTCCGTGCGTCTGAGTTCCTTCCACTGGCCTGTCTCTTGGTATGGCTTCTTCCTGGCAAACCAAAAGCATTATCTTATCACAATTGCCGTGTCTCGTTGTCTTTTTTTAAAGTTCGAACTTAGCACACATTGTCCATTTCTCAGGATATTCACGTGAGCCTTACCAACCTTTTCTGGACTGTGCAACTTCGTAACTGTGCAGGTATATCTAATTGCTCTCTTTGCACCAGTCAACCTACTATATAGATCTGCACGGGCGTTCTTCGTCCGATGCTTGAGACATCTCATTCTTGCTCCTTTCTACAAGGTGCATGTTGCTTTACTTCCAACTAGACTTTCGATATTCTTTGCGGCAATCAAGTATGTTTGATTTTAGTGTACAGATGCTTGATTGGATCTGTCATTCGCGAAGAGATCAGATGTCAACTTGTTCCGAGGAGTTCGAGGTCCTTTAGTAATTTGTCAACCAAATTGTATCCCTCAACTCATGCAACTTTTCATTAAATCTAGCTTGAATTCAATGTGTGCTCAACTGTGCCAGGTAGTGTTGGCCGATTTTTTCTTGGGAGACCAACTGACAAGCCAAGTACTTTTGTTTCGAAATATTGAGTTCATGTTGTGTTACTACTCAAGTGGATCTTTCCTAGATCGAGTGAATGGTGGATGTCTCACCACGAATCCCTTTAAAGGGTTGGTATATTTCTTCTCCATGCTGCCGTACTGGTTCCGTTTCCTACAGGTGAGATATTAGACCTGATTTCTATGTAACCCTAAACTTTTTCACTAAATAGCACTTGCATTACTCCTTGAATTGATTGTGTGGACCAGAAGAATCCGGCCGGATATTAGGACAAATGGTATCCATTAATTTGAAATTAGGGCTTAAATTGTTGATGAGTACATTGTCGTGTGCAGTGCTTGAGAAGGTATCGAGATGATCGCGACCAGGTTCAGCTTTGGAATGCTGGCAAGTACTCCTCAGCATTAGTAGCTGTTTTGATCAAAACACGATACGGGCAAAGAGGAACCACAATCTGGCTAATTTTGTTCATTATCTTCTCAATTACCGCGATGCTTTATCAGCTCTACTGGGACCTTGTAATTGACTGGGGTCTGCTTCAACGCCATTCACAGAATCCGTGGCTTCGAGACCAGCTAATCTTGAAGAAGAAGTATCTCTACTTTATTTCTATGGTAGAGCATCATCACCGATGGATTACATCTTGTTTTAAAAAAAATTGTGTGCAGAGTTTTCTTCCACTAGGTAAAGACTCTAGATTTCCAGGAGTGGCAACCTTTTTTCAGTCTCAGGTCTGTCAGAAACTGAAAGAACGTGAAACATGTGCAGGCTTTGAATATAGTATTGAGAGTTGCATGGCTTTTATCAATACAAGGGTTTAACTTCATTCCTGGACTTAGTCGACCTGGTTGGGAATGTACTTGTGCTGCATTGGAGGTGATTCGGCGCGGCCATTGGAACTTTTACAGGTATGCTACACGTTCTAATGTGCCAAAAATTTCCATTTCCTCCCAATAATAAATAATTTTCAGATACTCTGGTCACTAGGATGAGCACTGAACTCTGTGGAAGTGTAAGAATTGCACTCTGCTAATTTACTGGATAACATGAATTATTCAGCATTTTAATTGATAACATATTTGTTTCCTGGTTGGTTGAGCAGATTGGAGAATGAGCACCTGAACAACGTTGGCAAATATAGGGCTGTCAAAAGTGTTCCTCTGCCCTTTGATGAGTCTGACCATGGTGCAGTTCTCTGATGGTAATGCTATGTTCTCCAACAATCCAAGCATCCGTTGGCTCTGCACTAGCAGCAGCCCACAAGCATTACTGTTTACTCCAACTGGCGACCAAACTTGGCCATGCACTGTGTAGTCCCAAACAATTTGACCATCTTGCTCTTGATGCGTCGGCTACATCACATACTTTTTCTGCTGGTGTCCAATGTCTTGCTCGTGCAGTTGATCACCACTTCAAGGTTCATTGAGGGTTTGGAACTGCTAGCTCTGGGGTCGAATTTCAAGAATCTGCCATCTTCAAAGAATGGTCATGCAATTCGGGCAGCAGAACTTGCGAAGGCATGAAACCCGGACTACTATTGATGGTAAACAGCAATCTGAAAGCGGATGAGCATTGCAAGACGGGAGAGTTTTTTTCAAGCCTGCATTATTATGCAGTACGCAACAGTTACCGAATTATGCAAATTAAGGTAAAAGACTCCAGTTTCAAATTAGAGCTGTACATATTTAAAGTCCTGAGTCATAATTGACTCAGGCCTCAAGGCACCCGCTGGTTAGGTGAACCCATAGTTTTACAAATCTGCTTGCATTAGTTGAAGGCTTGAATTTTATTGAAGTTGAGGAGGTCAATGAGACATTATATAGAAGGTGAGATTAACTCTGGAAGGATGCCAGCCTAAGACCAAGGTAGTCAATCAAATATGTTCTTCTTTTTGAACAAATAGGTGCATTCTTAATTTCTATAGTGAAGTGGAAAGTCATCCATTGGACAATTTTTGGTGCAACACCCTTCCAAGTTAAGTGTTTGCACCTACAAAGTGCAACTTAACCTAAAGCCCCTTTTGATAAGGCTACATTTCAATATTCATTGCAAGCCTTTGTCTTCTTAAGCATTCAACACAATATTTCATAACTCACTTTTTCTTTGAAAGAATGGGCATATGACCACATTTTCGAACTTAAACTTAAAAGTTATTAACACTACATGCTCCTAGTTTGCAACTACATATGAACTACAACTAAAATTAAAAGGCTCAATCTCCATCTACAGCATGAATGTAATCTAAACCCTTTAAGGATTCACAATAGGATCATGTAGTCAAACAACATTTCCAAGCAAAATTTGAAAGTTTCAATTTATTATAATCCTTAAAATCAAAATAGAGATATCCATTAAATACTGCAAACATAAAGAAGGTATGAGATGTAAAACTTCATACCAAATTATGTATGGAGCATGCAATTGGTGGAAACTTCCACATATAAACTTCCACTTTGCATGAAACTCACTAAATACTTTACGAACATCTCCAGTACTTCATTGAATTTTACAATTTCTTCATTTCAAGGATTATGGCATTTTTAAGTTTCAAATTTCAAATTTAGGATTATAGGATCAATTCCAATAACACATTGGTTTCAAATCCAATAAATGAACTCAAATTTTGGATTTAATCCTTGAAGGACGTGGCCCTCATAACCAAGGTAGTCACCCAAATGCTCTAATTATTGGACCAATAAGTGCATTCTTTGTTTCTACAGTGAACAATGAAGTCCTCTGTTGGACACTTTGGGACCTCAATGTCCTCAATGTCCTCAATGTCCTCAATGCCCTTCGAAGGGTTAGCGAAAAACAGGAAAAAATTAATCACATATTCATTCTTGTTTGAGCTTCAGCAGGCTTAGAAAATACGCCATAACTGAAACTTCCAGACATTGATCTTACTTCAAACCTGCCTTTACGGAACTTCATTCTGTAGACATGTCAAAAAAAAAAGAATTTCGTTGATTACACACTACTTGATTCATGGTTTCGGCACAAAGGAGCGACGGCAATAAGTTTACAAGGCGGAGCAAGACTCACAAAGAGACATTCTACAAGGGAGTCTGCTCCATCAGAGAGCTGGGACCTCATCCAAGTCCAAGTTCAATTCATCTAAGCCCAAAGAGTCATCAGCTGTGGAGACATCATTCCCAACACCAAACCCAACCTGATGCACAGCAGATGTACTTCCCGTAAGCATTAATTGTACTCACAAGAACAAAACCTCGGTCAACTCAAATGCCATCTTGACCTAGACTAGAACAAAAATGTGTAACATCAACAAAATATTTTTAAGGAAGTGCCAATCACCAATGAATCAAACGTTCCAGCACATTGAGGGCAAGATGGAAGGGCATCTAGATGAAAGATCTCATACCTCTTGCTGCAGCCGCAACTCTTCTGCCCTAGCAGCTGCTTCGGCTTGGGCAACCCTTTGCCTGAATGTCCTGGCCATCTCATCCGCCTGGGAGGCAAAGATTGAAGAGTTCAGAATAAGAGTATCCGAAAGTAATCAGAAAACAGCAATACCGAAGCAACTCAAAGTCTTGGCATGAGGCACGTCCCAAGTGGTCAAAAGTTGCAGCGTATAAATCTTTTAAGAGTTTAATGAATCGTTTAGGGAGTAGAGAGAAAGGTAACAAAATGTACCAATAAAAAGAAGAAAGCATACCCTAAATTATTGAACAACAGAGACAAGTTTTGGAGTTTACTATATTCCAATATTAGATTCCAAAGTGGCGTTTTTCATTTACAGCTAACTTGGGGGTTCAGACCATGTGTGGGGTGCTTAAAGCAATTATAAAGAAATCACGAGAGATCGCTGTTGAGGAAAAGTAGCTGACCTTCTCATAAACCAATTGCGGATTACGCAACATGTCACCAGGTGTTGGTTCAAGCTTCTTGGTGGACAAACTGATACGCCCTCTGTCCTTATCCTGACTCAAGATCATGACCTGAATACACCCAACCAGACAAAAATCAAACCATCCCCTTCGTTATATCCTTGCCAATGACACATGCATGCCTTCCAACACATCCCTCCCATGGAAAATGGGGTGGTCTATAGCCACTTCTGGTGGTGTACAATCTCAAAATTTGAAATTGCAAGAGAAATAATAAAAATTGGTACAAAATTGGTCTTTAACAGACGAGGCTCTTATATCCAAAGTGATCTCTCCACAGACCTATAGTGATCTCCCCCAAACCATACTCCTACATATGCTAGAATTATGCTAAAAGTGACAGAAATAGTGTACTGAAAGAATAGCAAGATGATGGGAAAAAGACAAATACCTTTAATTTATCTCCGGGCGATAGAACAGTCTCCACAGTGGTGAGGCGGTCGTGACTAATTTGGCTGATGTGCAGGAGACCGCTGACTCCTCCAATATCAATGAAAGCACCATATGGCTTCACGGTTTGCACTGTTCCCACCACAACCGAGCCGATGCCGAAAAGAGACTGGTTCTCAGCAAGGGCTTTCCTGTTGCTAAGCACAAGACGTGTGCGCTCCTCATCCACCTCTAGAAACTTCAGCGGAATCTCCTTCTTCACAAATTCCTCAGGGGTTTGTCTCTGAACGAAAAGAAAAAACAAGCAGGACAAAAGATTCATCAAAAGAAACATAAAGAAAGCCTCTGAAATTTCTGTTTCTATTCTGAGTAGGCTTACTAATGTGAACCCACGCCTTATTATGCAACACAAGCATGTGCTCAATGAATTGCATCGGATGTCAAATTCCTTTCCTTTCTATAAATGTCTCAAATTTCTCTACGTGGAGTCAGCAGCTAGGGCAAGGTGCATCATGGAACACGGATCCACAACTCGTGCTACCACCCTCATCACACGTGCTTATTTACATGAAGCAACTTACCCTAGTTGCTTGCCTTGCACAATATAAAAAACAATTGAGCAGATGATGGCAGTGGTTATAGCAAAATTCTGAATGCATGGCGGGAAAGACTTACAGCTGTAATCTGAGAGAAGGGAACAAACCCGCTTAGACCCTCTACGTTTACCACCAATCCTCCCCTGTTGGCTGATACGACCTGCGTTCAAATGAACAGTGATCTTATATCTTGATTAGTAAATCAGCATACTAGACTACACATGAAATTTGAATATACAAATCCGGTGGAGGTGCTGGTTCATCCCCATAACATCCTTTAGCCATTCTAAGCATGTACCTTTACTTTGAAAATTAGAATCAACATTGCATTCTAACACGACGACTGGCCCAAGATTACTTAACGTTCTGAAAATAAATTTTTTTAAGAATTCTTATACAAATTCTATTGACTCTCAACGGTAAGATACTAAGTTTGCATGCAATATTTAATATAAACAGAACCAGAATGATGGACTCAAATTGTTGGGTAAAGCAGTAGGCCTCAACGAATGTAGAAATCTAATTGACCTAACGAGCTTTCACCCTTAATATGTGCCACAGAGAACAACACTAAGGATAACCTTACGGCCAGAACTTAGGCAATGAAGAACTTGAGCAAACTTAGATGCATAAAGAAAATTCGTGAAGTAGCAACAGATTCAAAAGAGAAAGTTAAAAAAATGCTTCACCACTTCAAATCCGGATGCCCTTTCTTAGGATTTCTACCTGAGAAAGACAAAGAGGAGACTAGTCGCTACAGGATCCAGGGTTCAGAATAATAAAATGACCAATTCAACTGATCATACCGTGAAAAATGTAAATTCAGATGGAGCCATATGTTGTATCACTAAAATCAGTGAAGAACGTTGCATGCATTGGTCAAAAAAAAAGAAAAAAAAAGAACTGGGACAAAAGAAAGTCCTCGTATGACTTACTCAAAAGTTCTTTATAGAAACACATGAGGCTTACCGTTCCCCGGACGACGACATCATCCGCCAGCATTTGCGCACAGCGTTCCCAGCAGAGGTCATACTGAATCTTGCGCAAGCTCAAGATCATGCGTCCATTGTCGTCGTCGTCCCGAATGATGGCGAACTCCTCTTCGAAGCCTGGGACCAGACCCACTTCCTCCACGCTCTTGAGCTTGTGGATGCACGCCTCCTGCATGGGAAGGTACGCAGGGGCCTTGGCGCCGATGTCGATGAGCGCTCCATTGTAGTCCGACTTGAACACCACCCCGCGCACCTGCAACACAGGAACATCCATATCAACACATTGAAGGGGTCTCTTGAACCATCTCCAGTTTAATATGCAATACAAGTGCCATCCAAAGACGTAACTTGAAAAAGATGAATCACTTCTAGACTCTACAGCTTAAAGATACTCCCGTCATATGATGCATTGTAGATGCAATACTTGTGCTTCAAGAGTAGTCTAGGCATTGAAAATCTCCAATTTACAATGCAATGCACGTGCCATCCAAACACGTAATTTGAAAGAGATAAATCACGATTCTATCATAGCTTAAAGATACTCCCATCATATGATACATTGTAGATGCAATATTCGTGGTTCAAGAGTAGTCAAGGCATTAAAAATCAACCAGTGATAAGTGTCTCATCCAAACACGTCACCACTAAGACATGAAACACTTCTACGTTTGATCATAGCTGAAAATGGTTTCATGAGGTACACAAATCATCGTTACAGGACTCATTATTGGAACCCTACAACTCTCAAAATTCAAATTCATCGTCACAGGACTCATCATCGGTACCCTAATTCTTTCAAAATTCAAAATTCATAGCTTATTCGAACGGTATCCAAAATATAGTATATCCTAGTGCGTTAGAATCCTCTTGAAAATGGAGACAAGATCCAATCTCAAAAGAGTTCGAAATGGAACCGCTCAAAAAAGAGACACAGGAGAGAATTCCCCACCTTACTCTTCAAAAGGGTGCATTGGTAATGATTCGAGGATAATCTAAGGGTAATCTAGTCGCATCACAGGAACCCTACTTCGACAGCTCATAACTCACTCATACAGTATCCAAAATCACACACATTCTAGTGCGTTAAATTCCTCTTGAAAATGGAGACAAGATCCAAAAAACATAAGATCTCAAATCGAAACCATTCAAAAGAGAGCCACAGGAATGGATTCCCTACCTTGCTCTTCAAAAGGGTGCAATACTAACGATTCGAGGATAATCTAAGGGTAATCTAGCCTCGTCACTGGAACCCTACTTCGAAAGCTCATAACTCACTCATACAGTACTCAAAATCACACACATTTTAGTGCGTTAGAATCCCAAGACAAGAACCAACAAAGTAAATTCCATTGCAGTAATGGGTGCCCCAATTGTTGAGCCAATTCTTACCAAGTCTCCGACCTCGAAGCTGAAGTCATACTTGGACAGCGCGTCTGCGAATTCGTCGTGCGAGAACGAAACTCCAGCCAAGGGGCTTTCCTGCGCGGCCTCCCATCGCTTCTCCGCCTCCGCCAGCAAGCTCTCACGCCCCTTGGGAATTGTCAATGGCGCCTTGCAAGTCACTCTGGCGCCATTCGAAGCGCCCTTAACCCCCAATTGCTGGCCCAACACACCAAAACCACCCTGGGTCCCAAACAACGCAACAGTCTGCGCCGCAGCAAGGGCTGCCATCGCTACCCTCAATCACTGCAATTACTGCAATTGGAGTGAGGGTTCAAAACAACCCACGGAAGAGCCAGCAAGACTCGTTGCTGCCGGGAGACCTTGGCAAAACACACCGAAGGAAAGCCTGGCTACCAGAACTGAAGGGGATAAGGGACGTCTAGGTGGAGATGGTTGATTGGTTGTGACCCTCACAAGTCGAGTGTGTGTGGATGTTAATGTTTCTCGCTTGTCTTTATTCATCCGGTACATTCATCCAAGTTCAGTGGTTTGGAATCCACAGTGGTTTCGTTTGAACTGGGCCCCTCGTTCCTGTGTCAGTGGATGTGTTTATCTGTGCGGCACACAAAAGGAGATGAACAAGATATTGGGTACAATAGCAAGGGGGTTACCCGGAATTTATCATTTGAAGTAAGGTAGGAGGCTCTGAAAGCGAGCGGGCATTTAGAACTGCTCATGTAGACTCCCCTGAAATGGACATAAGGTGGTCTTTAAATGGATTTTCTGTAGTCATTGAATGGATCGGTAAAAGAAATATTATTTATTGCAAGAGCCAATCATTCTCTTTGTTTTCCCATTTTTCTTTTGAAACTGCATCTGAACGGTTTATGGAAGACCTAGGGTCATAAATAGGGACCTATGACTCATTACGATTGAAAATTCATAAGTAATTCAAAAATGCTTCAAAAAATACGAAACGACTTGTGTTACGATCACAATCTATTTTTCTTTGTCTGAAAAATGATTTAATAATAATCTCATACAAGAAACCACATGAAAAAGGCAGACCAGCCCTTAGATGCTCGCTTTCAGAGCCTCCTACCTTACTTCATTATTTCTTTGGCTTATGTTTTTTTTATATTTAAAGCATACATTTTATCGAACCATAACAAAATTGTCGTATGTTGTAAAGGAAAGGAAGAAGGAGTTAGATTGCATTCCTCTATAATTCCAACTTGTTACCCTCCAAATATCAAGGCATAATCACCAAATAACTTCCTATTCCAAGAATATGTTTAAAAGGTTGGAACACCATAGAAACAACGTCAATGTCAATGTGGGAAACATCAAGTCCCATGCACACCATCCATGGTGTCTATTACGTGAGCCTAAAAACATGAGCATGTGAGTATAGGAGTCTACACATCTATATTATAGGTGTCTATAATATAGAAATTTCTCATGATTATAGGATACCTAGATTATAGGTGTTTATGCTATAAGCACCTTCAATGGTTGAAGAGTATCTACTCATACATATGTTCAAGGCTCACAGGCTTCCATTTCTATGCTCACATATTGTTTAGCGTCATTGGCACACGACTTGCACAACCACTAAGGTATAAAAAAGGGAATGGGATAGAACTACAGGAGAAACAACTCCCAAGTACTTGGAACAACTTCAATAAGATGCCACAAACACAATATGATGAATAAGCGTAAAGGCATGCACACCTATAATCGCCATAAATTATAATTAAGTCTAGATGCCATATTTAACTATTTCTGGACTTTTGAAAGTCTAGAATTAATAATGGTCATTGGAAGATCTCACGGTGGTCATTAGAAGATAATCTAAAATATTGAGAGATTAGTAGAAACATCTAGAGATCTATACAAACATAGGGAGATCTCACAATGTTATTATCCACAAAATTTCAGAAAATTCCATTGTATAGATTGCAAGATATTAGTGTTGGAAGTGACAAAAATCCTTTTTTTGTCCCTGCGAAAAAACAGGCAGCTGCGTTTCACAAGGTCAGATCTTTATGAAAAAGTTTCCAAAATGGTTGTAACTCTTTGGATTCATTCTTCAAGTGAAGTTGGCTACATGCTTGAAAATTTATAGATCATTTGAAATTGTACAACATATAGAAAGAAAAAAAGGTAGTAGAAAGAAGTAGAGAATGATTCAAAATACTAAATTATTAATCAATTATTTATAGAATTGAAAATTTTCAATATCAATGGTTGTAGTGTAGTAATAAACAATCTAAACATTATTTTTTTAATTTTTTCAAAAATATTAAAAATTGAGTAAAATAAAGGACTTCAAAGGTTATTTTAGAATAGAGATCTCATAAATCAAAATGGAATGATTCAAAGTTTTCCATGTATATAGAAATCCACAAAAACAAATAAAAAAAATTATTTTTCAAAAAAGTGATTTTAAAAGAAGTTTCCTTTGTTGCCCGAGCTGCTCGCTAAGCAATGAAAATTACATATCATGCAATAACTTTTTGATCATGTAGTCAAAAGCTATGAAAATTGTTGGGCCTTAAAGATACATTTTGGAAAAATGTTGTGTTAAAATTTCAAAGAAAAAAAATAAAAATTCCATTTGTAGTAAGCTACCCAAAATCACTATGTTGCCAAAAAAAATACTTTGGTCCTTTCGGGGATATTTCGACACTAAATTCTATTTACGACACTTCGGAAATTCTCAAAATTAACACCTTCATTCTAGGCAAGAATGTAGGTGTGACAAATTTTAATCAATGATGATTTTGGATGGATTTACCATTTTATCTCTTAAGTAAAAGTAGAAAATAATTTGTTAGTGTGAAAACATTGGAATTTAGCATTATGACTACTTTAAAGATTAATTTTGAACCCCTAAGACAATTGAAACTTTCCTAGTTGTACTTGAAGAGAATGATTCTAAATTAATCTTTAAAAGTTTGATAAGCCTAATTTTAAAAGAAACATAGAATTTTTTTGGATATTTGGCATAGAAAGTATATAAGTTGAAACCGCACTTCTTTGTACACTACATTGTTGCAAGTGATATTCGATTATGAAAGCTCATTCAAAAGACACTAAAAAAAATATCACAAGTCCGTCATAGAAATATCTTGTTTTTTAGTGAGCACTAGGTGAGGTAGAAGGTGGAGTCACAAAAAAACAAATTGCCTCCTTGAACTTAAGATATATCCTAATTGGTTCAACAACAGATGTGTCAAATTGAAGAAATTGTGTTCCTGGTGAGTTTGATGAAGCATTTGTTTACGAGCTCTTTGACAAGTAAACCTATCCACAAACTTGGTTTTACATTCTTGGTTTGTTTTCAACTTGAATAAATCTAAAAGCTTAGTAGATGAGGACACTGCGACATGTTTTTTCATGTCTTGGCATAACTAACATTACTAACCAACATTGGTGTCCCTTTTGCTCCTTAGAAAACAAGAGCCCTAGCCCCAACATTACAACTTCCTAACTTTCTAATCAACCTAAGACACTAAAACTACAACTTTACAACCAATTGATGATTCTTTGCAAATTAAACTAAATTCACTCCTAGGGATCCAGGGAGAAATAAACCCAATCTCCAAGGGACTGAATTGGTTTAGGCTAGTTAACAATGTTATGCACAAGCATCTTCACTTGTGGTTGGGGAGGTCACAATATGCTTCTAGTTTATTACTTCCTAATGGGATAACTCTTGACCCGTACTAAGGTCTCCTAATTAGCCCATGCTTGACCTTAGTGTACTATGACCATATATTTTTTCACTTAGTTTGGATAGTGCAGAAACTGATCTTTGTTGGAGTGATGCAGCCGTTTACATCTTCTTTTGGCTTCCAAAATTCGTAGTAATTCGAATTTGAAGGAAAAAATCATAAAAAATAGGCAATGCCCATCATTTATTGCCCACGAGAACACTGTCTGGAACTTCCAAACAATCATCCTGGAATAGTCTGGAGAGACGGGAATCAGCCTGCAACTTGCAAACAATCCTTTAATTTTGCTCTCACCGGTTGCAAGTTGCATCACTCACGAGTTCGGCAGCTTTCTTGGGTTTCCTAATAATTCATTTCGTCAATCATCAGTCTTCCAAACAGTTTGCTGTTAATCAACTTCCAAACATTTTTGCTATTACTTTGCTCAATCGTAATCCTCACTTTGCAATCGATTAAGATGACTTCATAGTTGCTCTTACTAGTACACAAATAAGGTAACAACACCTAATTGTGACTGGTTTGCAAAACCATCTTGTCTACCACTAAAATGTACACCCTCCTTACATGAGACCCTATTTTGGGTATACCTGTTTTTCAACACTGACATTGAAAATTCATACTTTATAGTTCATACAAAGCACCAAAAATGCATTCTTAGAAAATCAAGGATCCCCTATTGACCAACAACACAACAAGATCAAACAAAAACTCTTAAAATTCAATAATTATAGGAACAATGTTTAAAATAACCCTTATTTGGACAGAAGCATCACCGTTTTCAGTGATGAGGATTGCAACCACTTCAAGTACCGCCACTCAAATACCGCAACAATCTTTTCTCTTCAAGCAACTTGAAACGAAAGAAAGATCATGAAAAGCTTGAGATCGATGTCAGTAGACAATTTCCAGAAATTGAGCACGTGCGTACTTAATCTGGAACATCGAAGTGAAAGAATGCACTTCCCATTACTTTCTGCCTGGGCTCTGTTTCTCAGGCACATATCATGTACTTCTTGCTCAGTCTCCTTCACGGCCTCGTGGGCTGCGTACTTTCACCATCATTCTGTGAAAGAAAACTAAATGCAAATCAGAGAAAATTTAATTGAAAATTTGTATCGATACTCATATATATTCATGCACAAGCTACTACAGTAAGCACCCGCCAACCAGTGTCTGATTGTCTCCACAAGCAATCTCGGCACGGTTCCTGTTAATTACTTTCCAGCACAGAATCATTATCCATCTACTGCATCATTGAATGTCCGTCCAACGTTGTTGTTTCATTTCATTGTGCAAGAACGTACAAAAGTCGAATTCTGTTCAAGAGGAAAGGATCAGTCGAGAGCAGGAGACCGACATCAGGAGGAGTCTAAGGTGCAGAGACCTCGTCAGAGGTTGAAACAATGGAATGGAAGTTCAAAATCTTGCACATCTACAACCGTCAATTAGGGGCTTGGAAAATCAAAACAAATCTATGAAAGTCCTTTGCTTGATAGAAAAGAAACCATAAACAACTGAAAGGGAACCATAGAATTAACATTTCATAAAGAGATTGAATGACTTTGAATTCTGAATTTTGCAAACTAGCTCCCATTGCGGCTATGGCGTACGCGGGTCCAACAAATGTTAAGCGTGACTTCAGAAACGATTGCTTCCATAAGAGAAGCTCTTCATAACTTCTACCTCCTTCATGTTGCACTTGGCATATATTAGGCTCCAGAGATCACAAAAGACGACAGTCAGTACTTCCTGACACTTAATCAGTCGGAAATTAGAGACTCGACGTCTCCTTATAACTCGGCTCCAAATGTGAGAGAAGTGATGAACACGGAGCAATGTGCAACCTTTAAGTTCGAGACACCTCCTACACCAGCAAGTAATGACTCACTACACCTAATTAGATGTTGTTATGATTTTGTATTACTTGCTTTCACCTTTGCATGGTTGTTTGTTGGACATGGTTGCGTGTTAGAACCAACTACTTTGTAATGACATCTTTTTGTTCTACTTTGTGCAGCGCCAAAGGATAATAAAATCCCTTCAGTCCACCAGTTTGGCGTAGGAAGGGGAAGAACTGAAGTGTCGCCAAGAGTATTCTCTGGCTCAGTTGCTCGTAAACCTGCATAGCAACCTTCTCAAATTGACCGTCTCCTCAACGAGATCCAAAACGATCTTGCTTCGAAAAGGACACCAATTGCAAGGTACCTGATGAAATCATGGCATTAAACAACGATAAATTGTAATCAGAATAATCTTTCTAGGAAACAATTGGATTGAAGTTTTGCACTGTCAGTGTGGTAGATCTATCTTAGACAAGCGCACGTAGTTGATATACAAAAATTCTGATTCGACTTTCAAGTCAAAAAATTCAATTGCAACTGTGTTGCACCATAATTTGAGAGGCTGGTTATCTAGGCAATGTTTCTAGGGCAAGATTGAGCACTTCAATTTGCCTACAGGCATGAAGACCTGAACCTTGCAATATTTCAGTGTCAAGATCACGTGACTGGACAGAAAATGCAAATGTGCACGTCATTAGAATCACATTGAATTTGAGGAGGTAGCATTGTAGCTTTGACATACCTGTGTGAGTTTAGATGCTCCGTGTGTAATTAATATGACTTGTACCGCCTCTTGTGCCAAAACTTTGTCAACTTCTCTCGTAATTTAGTGGCTCAAGGATAATCGAATCGAGGGCCAACCTTCTGCACTTTGCTTTTGTATGATGCTACCAGAATTAGATAAAAGTCTTTATAGGAATTTGTCTGGTGTAGTGAGTAGTTTAATTCAAAATGCAAGACGAGGGTTTGCAGATTAGGGTGGGTTACATACTAGGATTGAGGATTGTTTGTGTACTCACAACTTTCTGGATAATCTTATTTCTGAATAATCTTAATCTTTCTGGATAAACGATGTGTCTATGGGTGTTTCATAACATATCTCAGCAATCAAATTTTAAAAACTCATCACCAATATTTTCCAATAGATTATCAATCATGTAATTGAACCATGAAAATGAAATGAAACAAGTCACCAAAAATGCAGTTTTGTTTTATTGAAACTGAAATTTGGTATGCTTGATTGGAATTCTGTAAGAATTGAATGTTAGTTGTGCGAGATAAAAAAATGTCAATTCTGTTCTATAATATGCGAAGAAAACTGAAATGGCTTTAAATTGCCATTCCGTATCAATTTGAAACCCCACTGTACAGTACAGTACAGTCCTGTACTGGAGTTGCCTGCCAGTCGGTTGCTCTATATAGAGCTTCTAGTTCCTGGCCTTGCCGGAGCTGATGCGTTACCCTCAACTTTCTTTGTAAGAAACCAGTCCTCTCGGGGATGAGGTTCCGGGTTCAACTCCTGGCAGCTCCACAACCATCAATCTTCCCCTTTTTTCTGTTTCAGATTTCATTCTGTGGACTTTGTGGCAAAGCTTCGGTTCGGATCCCGAGTTGCTGCAACTTCCAAACAGTCACGAGAGCACGGGAACCCGATAAGTCATGAGGACGGCCTGGCATAACTTAGCTCAGTCTGGAGAGACGAAGTTCAGTGCTGCAACTACCAAACAGTCGGATTTGGCTCTCACCGGTAGCAAGTTGCATCACTCAGGAAAATTGGACAAAAAAATTCGGCACCTTTCTTTCAGCTTTCCTAATCATTCATTTCGTCAATCCATCAGTCTTCCAAACATTTTTGCTACTAATTTTGCTATTATTTTGCTCATAGTCATAGTAAGGTAGTATGCTCTCAAAGCGACCATGTAAGGGCTGGTCTGCCTTTTCATAGATTTCCGTGGACAAAAATATTGTTAGATCATTTTTAAGAGAAAGAAAAATAGATGTGGGAACCTAACACAAGTGGTTTTGTATTTTTCCAAGCATTTTTGAATTACTTATACACTTCCAAAGATGTGGGGTGGAGGCACCTATTTTTTGACTATAGGTCTTCCAAAATCTGTCTACTTGCAACTTGTGAAGAGATGTGCAGAAATCAAAGACAATGATTGGCTCTTGCAATAGAAAAACAATTTTTGCTTGATTCATTCTATTGCTAACATTACAAAAAAATTCAGCCCTCGATAAGGCTGTTTAGAAAGCTTTTTCGGCCCCCCCCCCGCGGTGCAGTTACAGAAAAAAAAATTTTAAAAAAATTTTAATTTTAATTTTTTTTTTAATTAAAAAAATTTTAAAAAATTTTAAAAAATTTTAAAATTCTCCAGTCTGACGTGGCACTAGTAGTGCCACGTCAGATTCCCCCCAAAAAAATTTAAAAAAATTTAAACAAAACAAAACAAAACATTTTTTTCCCTAATTGCACCACAGCCTGCAAAACTCGCGGCCTTTCTGAGGGCTGAAATTTTTTGTAATGAGTGGTCCATTTAAAGATCACCTCATTTCCATTCTCCAGCTAATAATAGGATTGCTTTTAAGGATAGGGTCGCTTTTAGAGCATAATCACTTACTCACTTTGCAATCAACAAAGATGACTTCATTTTACTCTTACTAATGAACAACTAAGGTAACAACACCTAATTGTAGCCGGTTTGTAAAATTATCCCATCTACTAGATTCTTGCCTAAATTGTGCAACCTCCATACATGAGACCCCATTTTGGATAGACCTATTTTCAGCACATTGAAAATTCATAACTTACAGTTCATACAAAGCTCTAAAAATGCATTTGAAAAATAAATAAAGAATCCCCTATTGACTAACAACACAAAAAGGTTAAACAAAAGTTTTTAGAATTCAAGAATAAGAACAATGTTTAACCTCCAAGCGCCCAATGCAAAATTACATAAATGCCATCAACCACGATTACCTTCCATTTATATTCTATTTGCAAGTGGTGAAATGACATATACCAAACTTAGCCATTGAAACTGGTGGAATCTTTCAACCCGGAGCTCTAGTGAAAATATTGAAACATTTGACCGTACTAATTTAAAATCTATAATGTTCAAAGGAGAGTTGACATTGTGGGTGGGGCGCAAAATTTTGGGAGATCCTACATTTTGGATGAATGCAATGTTCGCCTAAACTATAATTATGCCTTGAAATTTTGCTAAAGCTTTATATTAAAAAAGCATCTAATGGCACTCCAATTCTTTAAAAGAAAATTATCAACTCTAGGATTGGTAAATTAGGGCATGAATCAACACAACCATAGGAAAAGTGCACTAGAAATAGTGTTGGCTAGTTGCTACCTCATGCTTGAAACCACTCCAAAACACTTATTTTCTTATCAAATTCCTACTCTACAAGTAAGTGCCATGATCACTCATACAAAACACACTCACTCTCCCTTAGCCCCTACTACATTCTACATTATGCCCAAAGCAAGGAGTGTACAACCCCATCTAGCAATAGAGAAGCCCCAATTAAATTTGCAGAGGACAAAATTGGAGCACTAGGGTGCTCAAGGGTTAAATCCTTATTTGAACTACATTACACATTGTTATCTTAAAGCATCACCACTTTCTAATCACACAGAGTCAACAACCATTGATTTTTATGCAAACGTAACCCTCCGCCAAAAAAAATCCCATTCATTTGTTGGTAAGGTTATTTTGTATAATGAATACATTATGTAGGTTGACTCGCATAATTGAGCATCATAGATTCTTCATCCCAAAGATTTTGTGTTCATCCAAGGAGTCTTTTATTATCTCTTTTATTTCCCACATTTTCTAGCATGAGGTTTATGCCCCTTGTCTTTGGAAATTGTACAAAAAATGTGTCTCTTTGCCATACTCTGCCTTCCTTGTTGGCACATTTTTGTGCAAAATTCCCTCCTCTGTGGCATTGCTCTATGCATTGCAAATACTCTATTATTGGTATGATACTCCAATGTAAGTGGAAGGATCATTTTTCCAACTCTCTCCTTGTTAAGGTAACTGCACCTAAAATGATCTACTCTTCAAAATTGATCCCTATTTTTGAAGGGAAATTAAATAGGGAGGATACCAAAAATGAAGCGCATGACAAGGACAAATGTAAGGTGAATTTTGAGTAGTGCACAACTCTATTTATAACACTATGGAAGTGGTAAATTTAGAAGTGGACAATTTTGGGTACACTTTTTGTTGCTTTAATTTTTTCTATAGTGTCATTCTTCATGTGCATCAAATGCATTTTGGCATCACCTACATGACACTTTTAGCACCCTACACCTTGCATCATTGAAAATTTGTAACTAATTCACAATGTATCCAAAAATTATGGAACCACTTGTATCTTGATTCATAGTTCTTCACCGATGTGCAAAAAATGATGTTAATTTTCAAGAGCATGTTGTCATGCCATGTAGCTCATTCACATGATTTTAGGTGTAGTTATCTTAGATTCATGGACAACAAGCTTTGTTCTCAAGATGTCAAGTCAATATGACAAAAGACAAGTGACAATAATTCAACATTGTCTTTACAAGAGAATGGGGTTCATTATGAGTTCTAATTGCTCATTTTGCTTAAAGACATTTTAAAATCAAGAACTAAGTAAAATTCAAGTTTGATTTTTGAAAAGGTGCTTTGGGCTTGTTGTGCCTTTTAATCCTAATACAATAGGCTAAGCCTTTTGGCTTTATAGTCCTCACTTTGTGATCATTTAAGATGACTTCATAATCACTCTACTAAACAACTAAGATAACAACACCTTATTGTGACTGGTTTGCAAAATTATCCCATCTTCTAGATTCTTGCCTAAAGTGTATCATCTCGTCACATGAGATCTTATTTTGGATATGCCTATTTTTAGTACATTGAAAATTCAAAGTTTATTTGCACACCGCCCTCAGAGATGTATTCTACTTAAAATGTTGAATGACACTTCCAATTTAGATCATTATTGCACCTCCTACATGTCTTTAAAACCACAAAATGATTGTGTATTGTACAGGACATGTATGGTGCCATATTTGAGCACTACAAGGTTAAGATGTTATAACAACATCCTAATGAAAAATGTTAATTGGTAAATTATCAATCCAATGGTATATGTCTTGCCACAGTTTAGTATATTTTTGTATTTTGAGAGTCATATACATACTAAATACTTGCTTCTCAATATATTATAATTGTTAAGTAATAAAAGTTCAAGATTGAAAAATAAAGTAGTAAGCAATAGATCGCATTAGATGGTTTTGGAGGGGCCTGGAGGGCCGTTTCGGGCCTGTTCCTAGCGCTGTTCCCCCGGCAGCAAAAGAACGGCCGCTATTAGAAAAAAAAAATTTGAAAAAAAAAAAATAAATCTTAAAATGGAAAAACAAGATGAACAAACTTTATTTTTTTTTATATTTTTTTGTATGACGTGGCAGTCGCTTGGCCACGTCATACAGCTGCTGTGGCGTAGTTCCAGAAAGTTTCAGAATTTGAGAACCCTGGAGAACTCACAGCCCTCCACAGGGGCTAAATAACATGTAATGACCATATGGTCGCTCCGAAATTTTAGGCTTGTTTTGGTGTGAGCAGTTAAACTCATTTGACTGCTTTACATTTTTTTACGGACAATATAGAAGGTTAACTATTGGAAGCTTTTATTTTTCACTTTAAAATGTGAATATTTGATTTTCAAGAGGTCGTCAAAGA
Organism: Antitrichia curtipendula; assembly: GCA_951230915.1. Lineage (NCBI taxonomy): Eukaryota > Viridiplantae > Streptophyta > Bryopsida > Hypnales > Leucodontaceae > Antitrichia > Antitrichia curtipendula. The sequence goes on from OX579642.1 coordinate 22,901,358, forward strand.
CATATATGTATCAATAGTGGAAGAGTAAAGCTTGCAAGTTTTACTCTTCATTTCTTGGCTTTGAGCAAAGTTTGCCAATGTCACTTGATTTGAGATTTTAATAATTATACATATCCATTTGCTTTGAAAATGGTCCCAATGGAAAGAGTAAAGTGTTTTCATGATTTTCACCGCTAAAAATTTAAACTTGTAAGTTTTGATTTGGAGTTATTTGTGATTTCTACTTATAAAATTGCAATTCAACAATTGCAAAGTAAATTGTATAATGAGTTTGAAAGCTTTTCATGTGAAATTAAGTTTTTTGAAAGTGCATCTTAGTGTACTATCACTATTCATAGTTGTTCATATCACCTCCCATTCCAAAACCTTTTACATGCAAATTTTTGAAACATTGCGGGGAGGGGCAACATACTAAAAATAGAAATTATACATTTCTCTTGTTATAATCTCATAACTCCTATGCAATTTCACACTCAAAATTGGCATGCATACTAACAAGCAAGCTCTTTAATCCATAAAACAACGTAGAGGACGTTTTCTGGTTGATGGATGACAAAGAATCACTCCATGTAGGATAGAAGTGCAACTATTCATCCTCCAAATTTTGTGTGAAAAGGGAAGGTCTTCTATAGTAGTTTGTCTTCCAATGAGTGTTTTTTACTTATTTTAACCCCTAAAGGACCAGCCTGCAGAATTTGGCAACATAAAAAAATTAGGCAGGTACATGTGGCTAGAGATTTACAAGTTTGAGGCTGAAACTTTAATAGAAGTTGTGGACAAGGAGTACCTTTCATTTGAACTAAATTTTATGACATTTGGAAATACAAGTCAAAAGTTATGGCCTAAAATGTTACTTTTTTTCTCGGCCGGGCAGTTCGGGCAGATCAGAAAAAATCACTTTTTTCAGAAACAAAAATTTGAAACTGGTTTTCCAGAGTTATCTATACGTGAAAAGCTTTAAATCATTCCATTTTGACCAATGAGTCAAAAGTTATGAAGAGTTTTAGTTTGTGGGCAGTTTTGGAATCTCTACTCTAAAATAATCTTTGAAGTCTTTTATCTTACTCAATTTTCAATATTTTTTGAAAAAAATCAAATCATAGGATGTAGATTGTTTAATACAACATTTCAACCATTGGGATTGGCATTTTTCAATTTCATACCTAAATTCTTAACAATTTAGTATTTTGAAGCATTCTCTACTTCATTCTACTTACTATTTTTTTTCTATATGTTATTCAATTCCAAATGATGTGAAATTTTTCAAGCATGTAGCCAACTTGTTTAGGAAAAAGAATCCAAAGAAGCACCACCATTTTGGACATTTTTTCATAAAAAATTGAGCTTGTGAAGTGCAGCTGCCCTGTTTTTTCGCAGGGTCAAAAAAACAATTTCAGTGATTTTGAATGCATTTCAGTGATTTTGAATTTCTGAAATTTTTACCACATATTCTCAAGTCAGCATACTACAAGATCCTACGGTTACATGAGTCAAAAAAATGTTTTTTTCAAAAATTTGGTACTTGTACTAAAAATGGCAGTTCTTGAGCGTTTTCAGTGAAAACATAGTCACGGAACTTTACGGGTTAAGCCAACAATTTGCACAGTACTCAAAACATATGATTTTCACAGTGACCTGCTCGTCATTTAAGGGTTAAACATCTCTATGGTCAGATTTTGAAAAAAATAATAATTTGCTTCATTGGGGATAACTAGAAGCCCATGCTCTTTTTTCATAGGAAAAACACCCTTGAAAAGGCTTAGGCACTTAGGGGTTAAACAGCACAGCAAGTGAAACCATATAGCCGAGATCTCACTCCCAATTCTGTGGACTTTGGACAGCAATTGCAGAAGAGCTTCGGATCCCACATTTCAACTTCCGGTCCCCAAGAGCACTGGAACCCGATTTGCACGGAATCAAACAGTAGACTGGAATCAGTCAACTAAAAGTAAAAAGTTATTTTTTTAACTTTTTAATTCATTAAAACTTCAAATTTTAATATCTTTTCTACCATGAGCTGGAACGCAACAACAACAAAGTCCATGCACCCCTCTTCAAGGAGAGCTTTTTAATAGTATCAAGAATGTAGCCAAGGGACACATGGTCCAAAAGACCTCACCATAACAAACTAAGCATACAAACAAACAAAACAAAACAACCTCATTTAACCCCTAATTAAGTCCCAAGGCCTCTTTTTCATCAAAACCACTCAAAACTGACATTTCTATAGCAAAGAGAAAAATAAAATAAAATAAATGTTTTTTTAGCATATCTAACCGTAGGATCTTGTACTAGACTAGTACAAAATTGTGTGGAAGAAATTTTACAAACTTTAAAAGTGTAGATTGCAAGATATTTGTGTTTAAAGTGAAGGGAACAAGTTTTTTTGCACCTTGCTCAACTACAATTTTTTGCTTTGAACCTTCATAACTTATAATTTTTGTTATACTGATTTTGAATTTCTAATTTATATGATAAAGAATTGAGTTGAAAATCTAGGAAAAAATAAATAAATAAATCACACACTTAGTTTTTACTCATTAAAAATTTGTTAAGTAGAAGTAGGTTTAAGATTGAAGGAAAATCTAAATTCTTAATAGCTCTAATATGGAATTAAAATACATTAATCTCAACAATGAGATTTTTCTAGCAAGAGATCTTAACCTTGTAAATTTTTATTTTTTTTAAATGTGAAAATTGAAGTGAGAATTGAATCCTACAAGTTATTTTTTCAAAAAGATGCTTTGATTGCTTCCAAAACAAGATTATTCATAACTTTCACATAACAAATCCAAATGGAATAAATCAAAGCTTTCCATTTACATCAAAATATAATCTATACAAAAAATTAAAATTTTTTATTTTAATTTTAAGTTCTTTTTCCTTTGCCCACTGAACAAATAAAGGGCTTTTGTACCATAACTTTTGCTCCCTCAACTCTGTTTGAAATAAAAATTATATTCTTGGAAAGCTAATGTATTTTTCTATCTTCACAAAAAAAATTTAGAGAATCACAACAAATATTGAGACCATAGGAACATGCCCCAAATCCATTTTGTCCCTCGAGGAGACAATGGGACTTTAAGTGTTAGTATGAGAAAAGACTAGAGACTTTATTTTTAATATCCTTCCATGGTTAATGCTCAAGACTATTAGGAGTGAGATTCTTTCTTCATTTATTGTGGAGACCAATATTATTTTTTTAGAATTTTCTAAATTGTTGTTGTAGCAATCACTTGTTGATTCCTATTGATTCATTTGAGTTACATCATTTACTATAATAAAGAAGATTTGGCAAATTCAAGGCCCAAGTTTGAATGGAAATTGGTGAACAATTGCTCCAAAATACCCAAATTTCTTGTAGGCTTTTGTTTGGCCTTTTGATTAGGTCACCTCTTGGGAACAAATTGACTGAAACTCCATGTAAACATTTCCACTTCTACAAGGTGGCGACATCCAAATACGTAGTCACATTGGACGCACTTGACAATATAATTATTTGGAAATTGGAAGGAAACCACCAATGAATTTTTTTAGTTTTCTTGGTGAAAACAAGACACGCACCTTAGAATCCAAGCAAGGTCAAACAAATCATCCAATTTTGAAAACAATTGTAAGCTTCATCCAAATATTGGCAATATTTGCAAATATTGATCACATCATATTTCTTAGGCATGAATTTGATGATTTCATCCACTTTTTTTCTCCCTTTTTTTTTCTAGGTTTTGGCGTCAATTCGCCTAGGAAATCCCACCGGAAACGACCCTGCTTTGTTCCAGATGAGAATAGTGTAGGAATCATACTGTATCGGAAAGCGTGCCGCCGGCCCCCGCCAGTCTGCGGCAATTAGCAGGGCCACCGTGACGACAGCGTTCGCCAATTCCGATTCACCTGGTCAGCATTCGCTCAGCAGAGACCTCGATCTCTTCTCCATTTACCCCATTTGTTCCACCCATACCAGGTCGTGCAGAAAGAAACCCTCTTCCTTGTCTGCTTTGGAAGACAGAATGAAGATCCAACATTATTTTCTGTCCAAGACGATCACTTGCATGAGATGGGTTCATCGATCCTCGAGAGGCGAAGAATCGTACGTTCCTGCAAGAAATGATAACTGACAGGGTGGAGAGTCCACGCCCTACTAGCGAGACGACGACTGCCACGGATGAAGATTCCAAGCTGAGGAAATTGATGAGGAAACTCTGGAGTACTGCTCCCGGGAGCTTCGTCTCTGCCAGTCGCACCAGATATAAAGCTGCACGATGGATTGCTGCAACACCCATGCCCAGAGAAGAAGCGATTTGAAGTAGATAGCAACATCATCGATCTGACCTTCGTTGTTCAGGTCTTGTGAACTACCTGGTGAGTGAGTTTCGATCGTGAGCGAATTATCTTTGTTGTTCTGCTCCTGTTGATTGTCTTTCAAATTGCGTCCGGAGCTCAACTGAATTGTTGTCGTGGGTTCGGAATCGGCAGAGTTGAATTCGTTGTCAGTTTAGGGCAATTTCAATCCAGCTTATGCATACAAAGTAGTTGCGAGGATCATGCCTGTGAGTGGCGCTATTAGTGTTCCTCTCTCCTTATGTGGCTAATGTCTAATGTGGCTAAAGTTAGCTACAAGATGTGAATTCCACAGTGATAAATTTGAATTATTTGCACATTTGATGATCGTTGAGCTACTTCTGAAATTCACATTTGGGACCTTGGTCCTGGCTTCAGATGAGCTTTGTCGCTTTGGAATTGGCCATGGCTCATGCGGAAATAGGCTCATGGCCATGCTTCTAGCCCATGGTTGCAGAGTTCTGACGTCGGCTATGAGATGATTAGAGATTAATTCCCAATTTTCTTGATTTCCGTTACCAGGCACGGCGATTGTTCCATTCGAATGTTCTTCCTGACCATTGGCCGTTGTTGTGTCAGGAGAAATGGCCGTGAAGATTTACGGGACGTACTATTCGCCAGCGACGAACCGGTCCCTCGTTGTGCTGCACGAAAAGGAAGTGGAGTTTGAGCTCGTTCCGGTCAGCGTCTTGCACGGAGATGAAAAGAAACCGGAGTACGTAGCCTTACAGGTGAGAGCAAGCGAATTGAATGTCGGCAATTATCAGTGACGTTTTTAGTTTTACAGCAGGGTAACCTCTCTTTCCAATTTTGAGGATGTCTAATCCAATTTCATTCATACTAAACGGAAACTGACCCTGGATCAATGCAGCCATTCGGGTTGGTTCCACTTCTGCAAGATGGCGACGTCCAAATATACGGTCAGTAGCTCATGCACACTGTTGCTTGCAATTTGGTTTTGATTTTGCCTTGAGCACCAACCAAGTAGCGCCTTCAGCTGACTAGAATTAGGAACAGGGTGCTCGTACCGCCAATGTAGTATCAGTTAGTAAATCGGTGCTAACTCATATTGGATAAGCTTTGGATTGACGTTCATATACAGTATTTAATAGCCATTGGTGAACTCTATTCCCTGCTTTTGGACAAGTACATTAATTGTGCTCTTACCATTGATTGAAATAGCTAAGTCTGCCTTTCTTCACCAACCAAGTAGCGGTAGCAACATGAAAACTCTAATTCTCCATTACCGTTGCTACCCAACAAGTGCACATATGAGGGTACTTAAGTTCCAGCTAGCTTAAGGCACCAACAATTGAAGCCACTAACTGGGCGCCGCGTGATTGGTGCGGTCAGGCCCTAAGTTTGCATTAGTGAGCTTCTCTTATCATAGCCCAAATTCGTGTACTGTTTGCGCCAGTACCTTAAAAAACGCATTGCTCAGATCCCCTAAACCTAATCCCCAAACCCCAAACCCCTAACAAGGACGTGGCTGTGAACACATACAGAGTCTCGGGCCATCACACGCTACATTGCGGACAAATACGAGTCCCAAGGCACCCCAAACCTCCACGGCTCCACTTTGGCGGAGCGTGCGCTGGTGGAGCAATGGCTGGACGTGGAAATCAGCACCTTCTCCGTGATCACTCTGAACCTCATCCGCGAGACTTTGTACAAGCCCGCGTTCTTCAAAGCGCCCACAGACCCCAAAGTCATTGCAGAGTTCGCCCCGAAGCTGGCGAAGGTGCTGGACATCTACGACGCGCACCTCGCCACCCACAAGTACCTGGCGGGCGAGTTTGTGAGCATTGCGGATCTGGCGCACTTGCCCTTCGGATGGCTCTACTTCCAAGTCATTGGCAAGAAAGAGGAGCTGCTGGGAAGCAGGAAACATGTGGCCAAGTGGTGGGAGGAGATCTCCACGCGACCGGCGTGGAAGAAGGTGATCGACATCGCTGGGACGGATTATGCGAAGTGGAGCCAAGCAGCTAAAGATTTCAAATCCAGCTAAGGTAGCTAGCTACTGTACACAGGACTGAGGCGCAACAAACTACCATCACGTACTTCTTCAGTCTGACGACGCTAGTCAATTCTTACGATGTGTATCGATCTCATAATCTACAGTAAATGTTCTTTAGATTGGCGCAAAGAGAGAGAGCTCAGGTCGAATGTGTATGTACACATGCATGCTGGAAACGGAATTGGGAATCACAATATTCTGCAATACAAATTTTGTCAAGTTGGCAATTTTCATAATTATTCTACATGCACTTGGCAAAGAAACTTGAGGAAACATCAATTTCTTTGAATTGGCTCAAAGAACCTGGAAATGCAATGAGTTAAAGAACCGCGAGAGGGAGATGGAGGTGGAAGTCTTAGCTGAGCAGACCATACTACCTGTGGATGAAAAGCAATTTGCATACTAATTTGCATTTTTTTTTGGTACAATGAGCTATTGCAACTGTAAAAATAGCGCATGGAATACCATCAATTTAATAAAATTGACATTACAACTCTTGTGAATGAGCAATATCTAAAAAGATAAAGGGTACTATTTGTGTCACTTCAAGCATTTAACATGAAGTGGGTTTGAGATGTAAGGTTTAGGTCAAGTCACTTTAATTGTACATTTCCACATGTTGGATTGATTCTTAGGAAATCACTAAAGAGTTGTAGAGAGGTTTTTGGGTATAAGAGTCAAAGTTGTTGAGATCAACTTTTACCGCTATGTACATGTAACTCTCATGTAGTAAATGATAACATTCTTGGAGGGGACAGGAACAGTTTGAATGCAAGCTTACCTATGTATTGTGGACCACTATCATAACATTGTTAATGGGCTACGAATGTACCTCCCAGCTGGAGGTATAATCCCCCCTAGATACATGGGGGGGAATTCAATTTAACGTTCAGCCATTGTATTGGCTGATAGAGGTAAGTTAAGAAGGCTTACTGTAATGGGAACGGATGACGGGTGGTGAGCTGGCCTGGGCATGGGCAAAGGTTGCAAAGTTGCTACAGGGCCACAACTTTTTCAACGTTAGGAGCCGATTTCCACGGAGTGGGTGCCTCGCAGTAATTTACATGCCATCTAGTTAGTTCCCACCCTGGGGGCTCTTGGTTTCGAGGGGAGGAAAAGGGACCCCCCCAGCGTTGGTTAACAATGTTATGATAACAACAATATTTTCTTGGAGTTACAATGGTACTGTAAAAGGACCCCACCTTTCGACTTAAGAATGTTACAGGGAAGTTCTATATAACTAAAGGTGAGACAATAGAACTATAGATAGTTTCATTTCCATTCAAGGTCATAGTAATTTCCATTCAATACCAGGCGAGCCAACTCATGCAGACCAAAGACCACTTCTACCAGTATATTATGGATGATGCTTCAATCATTTACTCGGTGGTGGTGTACTCACAGGTTGGCCGCAAGGAAATCGGGATATTAATATCATATTTGGCGTTTGGATCATTTGCCATACGCATATAGCCAAGTAAAGCTTATGCCACTTCTATCCAAACAAGAATACAAATATTTGCCAACGGGATCATGTACTTAAAGTTTTTAGAAGATCCACTAACTTATTCCATATGTTAAATTATTTGATTCCAAGTGCATGGATGGAGCTTTGAGTGGCATACAATTTGAACCTTCCAATGAAATCATAGAATTCCAATCCTGTAGAGTAAAAACGAAAATGGGAAATTTTGTTAAAATGGCGGTATTCCGTGTGCCATTTTCAATCCGCCCAGTTTGAACAGTGAAAGTGACATCTAAGACTATTATAGATTTCAAAAATCTATTATTGATTTAGATTTCAAATCACATGGTTTGAATCATAAAAGTGATATCTAAGATAAATATAGATTTCAGACATCTAGGACAGTTGTACGTTTTGGACCAGGTCTGAACTGTAAAAAGTGGTCTGAACAGTAAAAAGTGCCAAATTGCCCGTGAAAACAGAAATAGTGAATTTAATCTTAGCCGAGGATGAAGCAGGTTCAGACTCTTCACTAAAGCCCTGTCTGAGCATCAAATGTTAACAACTTATTTTTGTACTTGCAGCCTACTTGCAGAACCTCTTGCTCGATTTCTACACTCGGCAAGCCCAACTCACTAAGCACATTGGAATGTCAATGCAAAGAATTATTACTGTACAAGATTTTTGCAGGAAACACCGAAGATCATCACTCTCCAGGTGTCAAAAAACCCAGAATTAGGGCTATCACTGACAGTTCACGATTCTACCCACGAGACTGCCATTCTTTCCGAATTGAACCTCTCGCAAACCTGAGATCCATAATCGCGTATTTGAATATGCCTTTCAAATTGCTAAGGTGCCAAAACTGCTTACGCTCCATTCTCGAATCTCAAAATTCCGGGCTTGCATTCTGGAACCCTTGCTAGGGGATGCCGAAACTGGCGGTCGCGAGCTCCAGCAGCGACTTGATCGTCCCCGGACTAAACTTCCTCGCGAACAGATAGCAAGTCCCCGTCAAATTCCCATTATACGTGCAATTGTGGCCAGTCGTGACACTCTGCAGATTCACCTCCGTGACGTCCGAGGCCTCCCACTCGTAAGGATGCGCGTCCGTCTCGTCTCGGAAGTCGACATAGGTCGTGGTCCGATTCGCAAGCTTCGAGGGAGCGAGTATGGTGAGCACCGTCGGAAGGTAATGCTCGTCCGCGTAACACTTACAATCGCCCAAACACATAACACCTTCGAACTTGACGTAGTACTTCCTGTCCGCCACCACCATGAGCGCCAACTCACGTGACATCTCGAACCACTGGCTCCCCTTCCGCCATTCCGCGGAGCTGATCTCCGGGTGCAGTTTCTGAGGGTCCCTGATGCGGTTGTAGCGACCGATGCCGGCGGGGCCGAGGTCGATGAGAGACTCCACGAAGCTGTGCTCGGACTCTAAGAAGTATTGGTAAGCGACTGGGAAGGGCGTAACGGGGATACACGACTCCGAGACCAGCACGAAGCGCTCGTTGGCGGCGTCCAGGAGAGCGTTCGCTAGCAGACGTCGCTCCGCTGCTAGAACCGATAGCTTCGCCCAAACCACCGCCTGTGTAACGCCATTCCGTCACGACCACAGTCAGCACACGACCACAGTCGCCATATATCGTCAAGCACCAGAAAAATCTGAAACAGAGTTCAACTAGGGAAATGAACAGGCGAGCATGGCATTTCGGTGAAATGACCAAAAACTGGATTCATGGACTTCATGGATTTCTCTGGTGAAACTTTAGGAATTAAATAAGTCATTCCATCACGACCACACTCAACACAGTGGACATATATCGTCAAGCACAAAGAGAAAAATGAAACATCCATAAACCCAAATCCATAGTTCAACCACGGAAATTAACAGCTCGAGCATGGAATTTCGGCTCAAGCTGTGAGCCGAAATTCCGGTGGTTGCACTATGAAATTGGGTCAATGGACTCTTTTATGGATTTCTCTGCTGACACTTTAAGAACTAGATAATCCTTCAGAGTCAGCAGAAATATCAGGGATAATGTGCGAAGTCGTTCTATGCAATCAGATGTCTACTGAGTAGTTGATCAAAGTCAAAACGTCTAAAATTGAGATCAACTTCTAAAACACATTAGAGAAAATTTGAACTCTCCAGAAGGTCGCTAAGAAGTGCCGGAAGGGACCCCTGTATTACATTTATTTTGGCTTGACAAATTTTTTTCCCTATTGTCGTTCTGTGAGTTTTGCAATCGTCAGAGCATTGGGCAACAATTACTATTTTTAAATATATGTCACATCACTATACATAAAAGGAGTAAAAGTGATAGTTCTTCACGAAGTTCACACAAGCTGACACTACATCTCTAACAAAGATGCTGTCCTTTTCGTAGCTCCGTAGGACTCCCCAAATAGAGTGGCTTGTCAAAGCTTGACGGCCTTATTAAGAGTCCAAATTTTCTCTAATGATGACATCCAAACAAATGACCAATAGAAAGAATGAGATCTACTTCTAAGTTCTACAAGAGTCAAAGATGATTTAGATATAGTACCCAAGTAGTCTAGTCTTGTGATTGGAGCCCTGGCTACTACAAATTCAAATACTTCAAACTTCATAACTTATGAATATGATATCTAACTATCTATAAGACACCATTTTCTAAGTCTAGGTCATTGAAACAGACACGATAAAAGTCACATTCTAGCAATGGAATCGAATAAAAGTTAATCTGAATGCCACAGGAATCGGTTCCCAACCTTAACCCCTGAAACCCTAACCCCTCAGACATCGGTCTCACAAACCTTTTGTAAGCAATTCGCAGCCACGAGACAGAATCGTGATCACACTTAAGGTGAGAATCTTGAAGAGCACATACCTTGCTAGGGACGTTGCGTCGGTAGAACACAGAGTCGGGTCGAAAGTAGGGCAAAAAGTTGGGGTGCGCGTGGATGTAGACCGAGTACAAATCCTCGTGCCCTTCAAAGTAGCGTTCCCACAACTGCGCCATCGGCAACGGCCCTCGCGTAAGAAACAAGTAGGCCACTTTGGGCTCCACTCCCTCCCCGCGCACATTGCGCCTTCCATCCACTGAAGCTCGCCAAAGAAGCTCCGCGTCGCTCATGTCGTGGTACACGTCCGACAGACCAGACAGGTCCACGGGGTAAGGCATCAGCGAGAAGTTGTCTTCGGGTAACTCAGGCCTGTCTGTGGAATTTCTTTCCACGGATCTCAACCAAACCACTTCGGGACTCACCATGTATCGCACAGTGGTGATGACACCCAGAATGGCGCCGATGCCGAGGACAATGCTGAAGAAAATGAGGTTGCTGATCCGAGAGTGCCATGCTGGGTACTCTTTTACTGATAAACGAATCGAGGGAGCTCCGGAGGTAAGGACTTTGCTTCGAGTCATGGCAAGTCCATCGGGTGACGACCATTTGGAGAGCAACCCGGCTTCAGACATGACGGAACATGTGAATCTCCAGTTCTTTCACGTGCGATCGTGCCACTCCATCGGAACCAGATCAAGTTGTTGCAACAAACTTGGACAACCACGACATCAGCGCTTCAAAATTTCACCAGCCCATTCGGCATTCCGCATACATGGTCATCCTAATAGTACATAGTCACTGACAATTTCGCAAATCTACTCGAATCTACTCGAATATGAACACCAGGCACCTGTTATAGCCCACAAATTGAAGACTCCGACTAATCCTTCCTTGCAAAAAAATTCCCTCGCAATTCAATTTCACTGAGAAATCCAAGTCAGCTTGTTTATCAAAGAAATCGTTCCAAAGCATTCGAGTCGGTTCACCATCATGACGCAAAAAGTGCAAACCCGTAGACAGGAAACTTAGCTAACTGTACATTACGAGCGATTCTGTGACATCCGCACGACAGTTCGAACAATTTTTCAGTGCAGCCAACCTGACGGAAACCCTTGTTCGATCTCTCTGAATCTCCACCTGCTGCGAGAATCCCCGGACAAAACGAAGCTTAGTCTAGAACAGTCAAGAACGAGTCCCCAGGATCGACGTAGCGACGACAGAAATTATTTCAATGATGACTGAACGCAAGCTTCGCGCAATGTGGGATTTCTGAAAGCTCGCCAACACCGGATTCAACGTCACGATTCGTGCGGCGAGGTGGGTGGTGAGCAGCCAGGCGCGCATTCCGTACAAAGTTTCAGGGAAGTGTTTCTAAGGTGGCGTGGGGGAACTTGCTGTGGGGAACGGAGAGCAGTCATTTTGAATCTGGTTCACGAAGGTCAATTTCGACGCGTGGTAACAAGTCATTTTTTGGAACTGTAAAGAGGGTGATCCATTTATTTTTGGAAATGACATTCTGTTCACCTCAACTGGATTTTCCAATCATTTGCGCAAATAAATTAAATTGAAATTTAGAACCAAAGATGTATGGGAAGAATCCACAGCTATTGTAAGATAAGATAGGTGGGCTCATTAGTTTTTTCAAATTTTCAGTTCAAAATCTAAATTCCAAAAGACAAAATTTCAAGTTGTAGTCAAAGAATTTCAGTGAAAAATCGATTTCTAATTGAAAATAGTCTAAATTTTCCTCGTACACTCACCCGGCTTTTTACTAGTAGTGAGCATCAAGATTGACTTAGATGCTGGTGTAGGATTTTAAATTTTGGTTTCATATGTTTATGAGGAAAAGCCAAGATTGAAGCTTTGACACCCTCAATAGATTCAATTTCTCAAAGCTATACAAGAAAGAAGAGGAGGGAGAGGGGATTGGATGATACAAGAAAAATGTCAAGACACAAAAATGTGCTAAAAAATGTCAAGAATATTGGATACAATATGTAGATATTATTTTGACTCCAATAAGTTATCTCCTATTTTCAATAGCTATTTGATTATTCACCACCTTCTTAATCATTCTTGCTACCATGCTAATATGCCACCATTTTGCCATGCTAAATAATGTTAATTTTTTTCACAAAAATTCACTAGAAAGCTAAATTTTAGGAGGTAAATTTTTTTAATTAATATTTAAGACAAATGATGGATGACAATCACAAAAAATAGATGAAACCATCAAAAGAAATGCAAATAGCTCTACACAAAGTTTCTATTTTTGCAAAAAGTTGGTCCAAAGTGATATAACAAAATTTCGATGAATAGGTGACAATATTTATATTCCTCCTTTTTCATTGGATTGAATCATTCAATCGTTACAAAATCTTTGGATGATATCACTCTTTTGGAGGATGAATGTGCATACTTATAGATGAACCAATGAGTTTATTGATCATTATTGTAAATCGTTTCACCACTCTATTCATAAGTGAAGGACAGATCAACACATTTCTATCAAATATTTAATCATATTTAGGTATGCTCAAAAACTCTGAAAAAAGTTTGAAATTTTTTGGCATCTAAGTAAACAACTAAACATTATTTCTTCTAATGATATGGGCGTGCACCTAAAGAATGCAATTGGTATACTACAAATAACCATACATAAATGTTATTTCAATAAGCATTAAAATCTCATATATGTTACAAATTTTCACCCCCCTCTAGATCCTTGAAGCAAAATGTTAGATGTTAACCCTACAATGAACAAAATGAAGAATGCACCTATTGATCCAAAAATCATATGACATTTTTTAAAAAGCACCTTGGTGATAAATCTTATCCTTTTAGGATTAAATGTTTTAAATTCTTCATAACATATTTTATGAATTTAGGTTGCTATATATTAAAGTATTCAAAATTAGAATGTATGTTATTTGTTAATTCCTAAAGGTCAGAGACTATGTTTCCACCTAAACCGCTCCAAAACTGCTATTTCTAATACAAGTACCAAATTTAAGAAAAAAAACTTTTTTGAAAAATTATAATCGTAGGATCTTGTAGTAAACTAGTTTGAAAAAATTTGGAAAAAATTTCAGAAATTTCCACCAAGTGGATTACAAGATAATAACATTTGAATTGACAAAAATCCTTTTTTTGTCCCTGCAAAAATTTGGGCAGCTGCACTCACAAGGTCACATTTGTATGCAAAAATGTCCAAAATGGTGGTTACTCTTTGGATTCATTCTTCTAGGCAAGTTGGCTACATGCTTGAAAATTTTCAAATCATTTGGAATTGTAAAACATATAGGAAAAAAATAGTAAGTAGAAAGAGGTAGATAATGTTCAAAACACTAAATTGTTAAGAATTTAAATATGGAGTTGAAAAATGCCAATCCCAACGTTTGTAATGTTGTAATAAACAATCTACACTCAATATTTTTTATTTTTTTCAGAAAACATTGAAAATTGAGTTAAATAAAGGACTTCAAAGTTTATCCTAGAATAGAGATTCCATAACTACCCTCAAACTAAAACTCCTCATAAATTTCATCTCATTTATCAAAATGGACTGATTCAAATCTTCCCATATATATATAAATCTAAAGAACCAATTGCAAATTTTTATTTTACAAAAAAGTGATTTTTAAAGAAGTTTTTTCAGTTGCCCGAATTGCCCGACGACCAATGGAAATGACATATCATGCAATAACTTTTTAACCACGTAGTAAAAAGTTATGAAAATTGTTGGGCCTTAAAACTACTCCTTGGGCACATGTTGTATGAAAATTTCAAAGAAAAAAATAAAAATTCAATTCTTAGTGAGCTGCCCAAAATCACTATGCTGCCAAAAAAATGGTGTTTGGTCCTATAGAGGTTAACCCCTAAATGCCCAAGTACCAAATTTTAGTGTCTACAATACTTTGAAGTTTAATAAAAGCTTACGAAGTTATTATTTTTAGTAGTTTATAACTTTGTAAAGTTCTTTTTGAAGTTTGGTTTTAGCATCCAACATCCGATTTTGAAAATGAAAGATTATGATTTTTCTACTAAAGAGTTTGTGCAAGGATGTCCACTGCAAATCTTGATTTTTTAAAGGTTTTTGGAAATGAGCCTCAAATACACTAGAACTTAGAGAAATAATCACATTAAAAAAATCATTTAAAAAAATTGTAAATAGATTTTAAGAAGTTGTAAATTATTTAGGGTTATGCATGTTGTGCCCTTCAATCTCATTCTTTTTAGTGACAATTTTTTTAGTTTTGACATAAAAAATGAGATTGAAAGACATCAAATCCCTTTCATAGTTTTAACACCCTCATGATCAAACATTCTAATCTTTCAATCCATAAGTGATATTATCATGGTTTTTTTTTTCCATGTGATCTCTAACATGTCTACTTTGAATTTGTACAACTATGATTCAACAAATATTGAAATGGAATAAAACTTATCAAAATGATGTTTTTTTTGTTCAATTCAAAGCAAATCCCAAGAAGCTCCAAAAAGGTCTTTGGGCATTTAGGGTTAAGTTTTGTTTGACTCGGGAGCCCATGATCCAATGCCCATGTGGAATGTAGTTGAGCCTCACTTAAGGTAACACTACCTAAATCTAACACCAATTGTTTACCGACATCTATAAACAACCTAAAAGCAAGGGCGAGTGGATGCAAGGGCAGGGACACATCGATGCAAACAAGACATAGGGTTACACAAACTTGTCATGGTGATGGAGCCAGGTTTTGTGGTGGTCAATAAAATGACCTTGATTCAAGCTTAGGGTGTGTCGCTTTTGGGTATTTAAGTTTCCACTTTGGTGATAGTCTATTGTCCACAGTAGGTACATAAAAATGAAAAAGCACGCATTGAAAGACAAACTACTGTAGAAGATCTTCCCTTTCCACACAAAATTTGGAGGATGAAAAGCTGCACTTCTGTCCTACATGGAGAGATTCTTTGTTATTCATCATACAAAAAACGTCCTTAGCATCATTTATGGGTTATTAAATTTATTACTCGCAGTCGAGCATCCAGGAAGTCCTGCCATTGGCATCAACCGCTGCCTTGTCCGCCAATAACATGCAAGCCAAATTAGTTGGAGCCAACCCGGTGGAACTCGCCGGATTGGACTGGCAAACTCACGGACGTTCAATTGTGGGCGGCTGGGTGGCTTTGATGCGGCATGGTGCCATTTCCACCAGGAGCTGCCACTGAACTTTTACCGTTGCCGGGGAAAACTGACGGGTACTCAGATTTTTGTACCACACTAAAAATTCGGGAATGATATTCAGAAGGGTTACCTCACTCAGGAATCAGGATGGTTTTTTGAGCGATTTTTTTTTTGCTAAAAAGTGATGATTTTTTTTTCATGGAATATTTTGTGGAGAGGTTCTTGTTTTCATAATGGAGGAAATCGCAAAATATTGTCAAATCTTGGGACGGTATCGCTCTATTTTGGATGAATGTACATTTTCGGATAAATACATGTTTTTTCATCCATATATTGTGAGCTTCATCCATCTCCATCGATGTATACAACTTCCTAGACTGTAAACAATTTTTTGCACTACCTATAATAAAAGGAAAAAAATACCCTAGGTTACCTACACTAATTGATTTAAATTTTTTTCTTTTGGAGGGGGCGGGAGAAACAAATGGGCAATTCCCATGGATATGAGGAAACAATACTCAGAATCAGAGGACAAATCCTCGGCACACTAATTGATTTTTAAAAACTACTCTAGTTGGTAGACTTGATGAATATGCATACCAAAACATAGATATCGGTGGGCTGGAAGCTATTGATTTCAAAGATGGACCATTTTGCTTTTATAGATTGTATTTTTATCTACATGGAAAGGTTTGATTCATTTCATATGGATTTTTTATGAGAAAATTATGGAAAATCTTGTTTTGGGGGCAATTAGAGCATCTTCTTGAAAAAACAACTCAAAAGGTTCATTTCTGAAATCAATTTTTATATTTTTTCAAAAAAAACAATTCCACAATATTAAGATTTTTTGCTACAACAATCTCACCATTGAGACTTAAGTGTGTTTCACTTCCATCTTAGAGCTACTAATGATTTAGTTTTTCCTTCAATCTTGAACCTACTTCTACTTGACAATTTTATAATGAGTGAAATTAGATATGTTTTTTTAGAACTTTTTTTTTATAATTTCAATTCAATTTCTTCACTTTAAGTGCAAACATCTTGCAATCTACACGGTAAGAGTTTATGAAACTTCTTCCACACATTCTTGCATTAGTCTAGTACAAGATCCTATGGTAAAATATGCAAAAGAAAAACACTAAATTTTTTTTTTTGCTCTTTGCTATAAAAATGGCAGTTTTGAGTGTTTTTTGATGGAAAAAAGGCCTTGAGACTTCAGGGGGTAAACGATCACCCTTGAAGTACAAAATGCTTCAACTCTCACTAGATGCCTCAAACAACTCTTCAACCCCTACTAATTGCTCCTGAATTTTTTTTGCCTTGATAGATGGTCATTTAATGCCCAAATGTAGATGGGACATTTGGATGTACACAAAATAGTGAAATTTCATTGCCTTAAGAATTAGGTTGCCCAAATGAGAGAAGTTACTTCATGATTCATTGCATGTCTACATGCAATTATCTAAATCCAAGCCATGGACCATTATGCAACACATGTGGTTCTAACATTACTCCATTTTTTTAGAGTAAATGTACATATTTGTATAGTGTAGAATGTTGGATAATTATTGACAGGCAACCTAATTTCACTATTTTATGTAGTTGCTTTAATATTACATTGTTGACTATTTGTTTTGATCATATAAATTACTTTAAAACTAATTGCATTGTATTATATATATATATATATATATATATACACACACACACACACACAATGAAATTAAGATATAAAAGTGAGGACAAATCTAAAAGTAATTAAATTGTATTGTTGAGTCCATTTTCAATTCTGGTGGGTATCCTGAAATGAGTTTAAATTTTTGTTTAGCTTCTAAATTCTTATGAATGGCAAGAAGGTATGATTGCATGCAATCTAATTACATTTATTTGTCTTCTTTCTAAATTCATGTTTAGGTTCCACCCTTGTAACTCCAAACTTCAAAGAGAAGATCAAAGTTTATTTGGCTAAAATTTGATGTGCAATTTTATTTAATTATCTTTTTTCTAATTGGAATTTATTGAGAATTTGAATTTATTTTCTAAATTCAGATTTGTTCAATCACAATAGATTATAATATTAGTCTATATTATTCTAATACTTCATGCAAATATCTCCAAGTATAAAACACCACACATTTTTAAATAGTGCACTATGTTATGACAAACATTAGAGGTTAAGTCAGTTAAATAAATTTACTCATTGATTACTTGGAACAAAAGAGGTATTTAAAAATGTTCATTTTATATACATCAAGCAATGATATTCTTTGACAATTTTCCTCCAATCTTTAAATGTAATAAACATCTATTTTTAAAGGTTAAAACTTCAAATAATCTTTAATATTGAATAAATATTTGTTGTTTAATATTATCTAACCATCAAAAATAGTGGTAGCCATTTAGTGGCGTTGTAAGACTTTGTCTTATAATTTATATAGTCACCTTCAATATCTATACGTACTAGCATATTGCCTCTTCAAAGAAATGTTTGTTTATTAGTCATTCCTTAACAATTTCTATTTTCAATGAAGTACAACTAGCATTGCATTTTAATCCTTAAAGGACAAAGGGTGACCTTGGAAATCATCCCTTTTCATTACTGTGTGAACCATTGGTTTAAAAAATAAAATTTTGAAGATGAATAGTTATACTTATGTCCTATTATAATGATTCCTTGTCATCCATTGGATGTTTGACATTCTTGTCAATGTTCAAAGGTTCAATCAATCATGTCAAACTTCATATTTCAAAAACAAATGAATATAATAAAAAAATTCTACTTATCATTTAAATCAATTTTTTTCTTAGAAATTAATTAAAAAAATTGATCATAAATTAATTTTTTTTTCACAAACATATATGAAATTTCAATTAATATACCTTTCCTTTTAGAACAAATATTGAAAAAGTTATAGTATTAAGTTTGCATGGGGGCAAGGAGGACAAACAAATTCAAACATACCAAGTATCAACCTTAGTAGTTATCATCATCAATCTCTCCCTACCAAATAATTAATTAAAGTTGTCAAGTATGATTTTGCATGTGCAAAAGAATTTTCGATAAATTGCAACAGCTATTTTTAGAAATACTCTTTTTCACCATAATTACTAGGCAGAACAATGTCTTTTCTTATTCCAAACATTGGTGCGGTAGGTAATTAAACCATAAAATTTCAATGTCGTTATTTTTCACTTCAAATTACTATGTCTGCCACTCGGTTTGTTTAAACATCTCTGTTTTCAAATGGTTTCATTTTGGAATTCATTTTGTTTGAAATAATCCTTCTCAATTCTCAAGTTCTTTGAAAAGTTTCAAATTACAGTTTTAAAATTTCAGAATGAATTAAAGAGATTCAAATAAAATTCTTTGATTTGCGGATGCTCGTTTGCAAATTTTTTGCTTTACACTTTGGTTGCTGATAGTTACCTGCATGTAGGGAAAAACATTTTTGAAAATCAAGCATTGCGATTGGATTTCACAACAGTGTTTTTACAAAAATTTAGTATCATCGTCTTCTAGTGAAGATTCATGCTATTGGCTTGTCAAAGCCGTTACGCTCTTCCTAGAATAGAGTTCTCGCATGTACTGAAGATGTTTACAAAAAGACTACACGAGATACCCATCTATTTCCTACATTGCTTTACACCTCAGACCTGAACTCCTGCATACAGATTTGTACCTCAAACTCTGCCTGGCTTGACATAAACTCTCTTCACATGCTTCGTTTACAACTCCTCATGGGCAGAGCCGGCTGCGTCTCGCACCTTCTCAGCCCCATCCGTGGACTTCTTCAAACCAGACTTGGCAGTCGCCCTGGTTGCATCAGAAGCTGCGTCATAGCTCTCTCCTAGCTTATCCTTAGAAGCCTCATATGCATCCTGAGATTTGCCAGCAGCAGCGGCAGCTGCGTCCTTTGTCTTCTCAGTTGCAGTCTCGGCAGATTCCACTGCGGCATCTTTGACATCTCCAGCTTTGGATGCTGCATCACTGGCTGTCTTCTTGATATAGCCCGCTCCTTCCTTGGTTTTGTCAGATGCACCTGCTGCTGTATCCTTGGCTGTCTTAGCTGCACTTCCAGCTGATTCGTATGCCGTATCCTTGGCATTTTGAGCTGTCTCTGAGGCTTTCGACGCTGCATCACTGGTCGTCTTCTTGACATGGCCTGCTCCTTCCTTAGTTTTGTCAGATGCACCAGATGCTGTATCCTTGGATGTCTTAGCTGCACTTCCAGCTGATTCGTATGCTGTGTCCTTGGTATTTTGAGCTGTCTGTGAGGCTTTCGACGCTGCATCACCGGCCGTCTTCTTGACATAGCCCGCTCCTTCCTTGGTTTTGTCAGAAGCACCTGCGGCTGTATCCTTGGTTGTCTTAGCTGCACTTCCAACTGACTCGTATGTTCTGTCCTTGGCCTCTTGAGCCGTCTCCGAGGCTTTCGATGTTGCATCGCTTCCAGTCTTTTTGATGTAATCCGCTCCTTCCTTGGCCTTTCCAGCTGCATCTGGAGAAAGCACCAGAATTAGGGTTCCTCCAGCTCAAAAGATTCATAATCGTGTTCTAAATAGTATCAATATGGGATATTATCAACTTGTATGCTAAAGATCTTTCGGTCATCAAGTACGCTATGATATTTGATTGTTCTCATCCTCCGATTGAATGGAAATTAGTTATGAGTTTGTAAACTATCGATGGTATATATTAACAACCTCTAATTCGTTAAAGCGATGCGATTCTTGCGTCAAAAATTATGACATACATATGTACATAAAACCCTATAATCTAGGACGCGTATGAACTTATGTTTCTGACCACTTGTTCTGAAAAGTGCGAAAGTATTGGAATACCGCAATTTTGAAGAAACTGCCGTTTGACTCACTTACAAGAAATGATTGATTGTTTCGTGCATTTCAGTATCTTAGCATTTGAAACGAATGTTAAACAGTAACGTCTATCTAACCTGAGGCAGTATCTGCAGCCGCATCCTTTCCAGCCTTAGCCTTGCTTCCTGCAACATCAGCAGCTCCAGAGGCGGTATTCACTACTGAATCTTTTCCAGCCTTAGCCTTGCTTCCTGCAACATCAGCAGCTCCAGAGGCGGTATTCACTACTGAATCTTTTCCAGCTTTTGCCTTGCTTCCTGCTGATTCCGCAGCATTAGCAGCAGCGTCCTTCGTACCTTCTGCTGTCTCTGCAGTTCCCCTGTTTCACGTCACAAGAATAGGTATTGTTAGTTAAGAACATACACACCTGAAAATATAATTTCCCTTTTTACCGTCTTGCTCCAAGGAAAATCATATTTGCGCACCAGCATACTGAAGCACGTCGAAACGCTTAACTATACTCGCTGAGTCACTCACTTAAAAAAAAAAATTTCCGTCAACTATCACGCAACAAAAAATCCATAATTATTCTCGGGGCAATAAGTAGGAGCAAATTTAGGATCAACCCTAATTGCCTCCCTCAAATCTTTGAAAATCGATACACATTGACTGAAAGGATCGATGAGGACCACTCATCACATCTATATTCAAAATCAGTTCCACATCATACACCCAATTTTTTATTTAATGCATCCATTAACCGCATTTAAGTCCTCTTTCATTTGCTCCTTTGAACAAACAAAAGAATAATTACGAATCACCCCTAGGAACCGTATAGAAAGAAAACAAAAACGACAGATTAATGGTCAATTCCGTTACATTGGCACGACTCCAGCGCCAAAATTTGTGACATATTTGAACTTAAACCTCCAAAATTCAAGAACAAGCGTGGATTTGTCTCTCTAAACGCGTGTTCTAATGGTGCCAAAGTGTTATGAAACCCGCCAATATAACGAATTGACGTTATGATATATTGCAAACACATCAATCGCGTTCTTTAAACAGTTACAAAAGAAAGTTGAAAAGACTCGTGCATAAACTTACTTGGTAACTGCATTGAACTTCTCCTTGGCCAAATCAAGATACGACTGCGTGCCGTCTTGAGCTGTAGCGGCGCCCTCAGAAGTGGTCACTTTCGCCGCTCCTACGGCTTCCTCAACCTTCTGCTTGGCACCCGCCGCGAACGAGGACAACTTCTCGTTGGCCGCTTCCGACCACGTCTGAGTCTTGGCATGATCGGCAGGATCATGAGCGCCCGCAGACACCAGCAAAGTGGCCACCAAAAGCACAACCAACCATTTCGCCATAGCTGCAATACTTGACACCAGAGAAGGGCTTGCAAGAAATTGAAGGCAGAACTGAGAGGAGAGTACAAAACTACTTCGGGGATGGAAGATGGTGAGTGTGATAAGTTATACGTTACTGAGGGTGCTGCGGTGGACTGACGACGAGGATGGGGTTTCCACTTGTCCATCCCCGTGTCAGTTGTGCACGTGGCGGTTCCTCATGAACCCAAGTGTCGCCCCGACCTGACCGTTGAGAATTGCGGTATGACGGAGATGGTGACATTTGTTAGCACTGGTGGGAACTGGGAGCATCTCTTGGCAGGGTTGCGGTGTAAGTGACCGCTACTGTCATACCTGACCACATTTCTGTGATTTGTATGGCCAGCAGAACATTACTAAAATAGTTACTAAACGACAAAAGCCATAAGAGCATGTCCACCCGTCTGGCATAATGGATGACTGGGGCTGTTGGTACTTGCAAAATCGATGAAGTTTTGTAGAGGCCTATGGCTTGCAAAAGGGAGCTATTTTGCAAGCCAAAGTCGGGCTTGCAAATTGGTTGGCAAACAATATAAGACAATACATCCCAAAACATGAGCATATAGAAATAGCAACATGGTGAGAAATTTGGACAATATCCCCGTGGGCACTTGGTGGGATGCAGCCATGACAATCAATCTTACAAGTACTTTGGGATTTAGTCAACACCGAGGCTTGTTAATAAGCTTCCAGGTGGGGCTATCCACTTTATTGTAGCTTGGAAAGTGGATGGCCCCCGCATTTTGCTAGCCACATTACCACCTGTTTTGCCAAATGGGTGGTGATGCTCTAAGCATGCATCTAAGAGTACTATCTTGGTTGCCTAACATGCAAAGGCTGATACAAAACCCAAGTGCAGTAACAATAACTCTTCTATTTGTGAACTTGTTTGGGCTTAATAGCAATTGGTGTAAACATTACTTGCCTAAATGTTTGTGATCGTTAATTTGTGAATGGAAATGGAATTATTCCCTCTGTCCTAAAATGATCGTCTAATGACAAACTTTTCTCAAAATTAAGGTGAAATTTGAGAATTTGGTAAGTGATGAATGCAAATAGGTAGATTAACTCTTGATTTGCTTGACGGTTTGAAAAAACAACAATATTATGTTTGAATAACAAATTGCTTAAAGCAGGAAAGTTGAGGCTACAACTTTGCAACTTCACATGATAAATCACCTGTTGGTTTTTGTTTTCCCACCGAAAATGAACACTAAGGGCCAACTTATATGTGAGCCCGGTGGGCAAAGAAAGCAACTAAAAGACAAGAACAATGCCACCGATGATTGGTACGCGTGGAAGTAGGAGAGAGAGTTCCACTGATATCAATGTATTAGACATTATTGGAAGGAGCATAAAAGTGCTTTCTATATTTCGACCGTGTTGACTCCTCCCACCCACTGATACATGTAGGGAGGCCCTAAGCATAGCAACACACTGTGTTTCCATGTTTTCCCACCGAAAATGAACACTAAGCATAGCAACACACTATGTTTCCATCTTGTCTTTGTACCACGTGAATCTTTTGAATCTTTTTCAAGGTAGCATTCACGAGCAGCTTGTGTACAGGTTGTTGTGACCTCTATCTTGAACACTGACAATTTTGTAGCACTGTGGAATTTCGAAGCAGCTGGAGTCTGTATGAGTCATTTCTTGAATGTCCAACTTTTGTTCTTTCATGTGGAATTTGGGAGCAGTTTGAGTCTGTATGTGTAATGAAGAATTGGGTTTCGTCATTTCTTGTCTGTCAGTTTTAGTTCTTCAGTGTGCGGCTGTGCGCAATTGAATTTGCGCACACTTGAAGCATATGGAGACTATCTGTATGGACAATTAATTAGGTCATGGGGCTCCTGGAGTTTTTTCAGTCAGAATTAGAATCAGACTTGCATTGAACAGATTGCAGAAAACATAAACTCCTGAATTTGTCCCGTTGCTGTGGTTGCTGAAGGAATGTATGAATGGTGAGTTTTCATGCGCTTTGGTCCAAACCCTAGATTCAAACCCGTTTCTCGATATCACCGGTATCACCGTTTCTTATCACCCTTTCCTGTCTTCTGGAGGCTGAGAAGAGAGTTCTATGGAGTATGAGGACAGTCACAGTGGTGCGAAATTGTCAGTGTTCGAGAAAGATAGAGCTCAAAACTGACGAAGTGGAGAATCATTTTTGGACATCTATTATCGGAAGTACGGACAATCATTTCGGGACGGAGGGAGTATCTACTTGGCAGCCGAATTCAACCTCTACCGTGAAGTAGCAGAAGGAATTCATAAATTCATAGATAGCCAAAAAAAGGTCGATCCTTGACTCTTGTAACCAAAGAACTCTCCACAGCTCGATACATCTCCCAAATTGACCGATATAAATGATGGCATAATTTAGGCGTAACACTGGATCGATCACTTACAGATAATTGCCCCCCTCTAACTTAACCTTTGACCCGACCCAACTGGTAAAAATGTGGGGCCAATTCCGAGAGCCACGCTGGGTCAACAGCCGTGACATTCCACATATAGTATCGCTCCAGGAAAATAATCGACTGAAACACCACCCACTTCGGTGAAGCTCTGAATAAGACAGAGGATGGGTGTATGAACAATTCTTGATTACCTCGCAAAGAGCGGTAAGTGTTTCCACCTTCAGTCTCCAGACGAGCAGCGTTGGAGAAGAAACCTGCTGTAACAGCCTTAGTAACCAGCTTTACATCTCCATCATGTTGCTGTTGACCGTTTGCCCCGAGTTGCTTCAGCAACTTGCTAAGCTGGGACCTCACTTTTGCAACCTTCACCAGGGCTTGATAGTTGACACAATTCTCGTAGCACCACTGCCCCCGGTTCTTTGCTTGCAAATAACCTTCCAAAACATTCAGGTAAGAGACCATGTCCCCTTCAGCAACTCCAAACTGCGCACGTGCTTCGTCCATCTCCTTTCTCTCCCTGCCAGATGCCCAAATCGTTTGTACTGACAATACAGCTGCAATTGTGAGACCTTCCTTCTGGCACCCAATGTCCGCAGCAGTGAGCAGCACCTTAGCTGACATCGGGTCAAGAGGAAGCTCCGAAACCTGGTAACCTAGAGGCGAGGTGAGTTTGGCAGATTCATCCATTATACCAAGGGCATACAGAAGCTCTAGTGCCCGGACCATGAACTCTGCAGGCGGAGGTGCTAGCCAATCAAACTGCATAACATTGTCTATTCCCAACGCTTTCAGTTGAAGAATCGTCGACAGGAGGTTTGCTTTCTGAATCTCAGGCACGCCCTCAGGCTTCATGGTCGCAAAAGTTTCCTCAGTGTATAGGCGAAAGCATTTTCCCGGGCGTTCACGACCTGCTCGTCCAGCCCTTTGCTCCGCGGAGGCTTGAGATACAGGGGCTGCAACTAATGCTTCAACATTTGTGATGGGATTATAGAATTTCTGCTTTGAAAAACCACTGTCAATCACATAAACAATCCCTGGGAGAGTGATTGAGGTCTCGGCAATATTCGTGGCCAAGATGACCTTCCGCCGTGAAGATAACGAAGGTCGAAAGACAAGCTCCTGATCAGTAGCAGGCAACCCTGCATAAAGAGGAAGAGCCACCAACGCACGTGGTAATTTCTCCGCTTCTTCACTAATCATTTGAACAGCCGCATTCACGTCGTCTTGGCCAGTGAGGAACACTAAGATGTCACCTGGCCCTTCATTCTTGTGAATAGCTACCGTCGTTGAAACTGTAGTTTGAAGATAGTCTTGAACGGGTTCGTCACTGAAATGTACAAGTACCGAATGTGTCCTTCCCTCAACCAACAGAATAGCTGGAGTTCGATTAGGCAAGGATTCTCTTGATGACTGTAACTTCTCTCCACTGGTATCAAAAAAGTCGCGGAAAGCTCGGGTGTCCATAGTGGCCGAAGCAACAATCAAACGCAACTCAGGGCGTCGCCTGATGATCTTTTTCAGGAGTCCAAGAAGAATATCAGTGGCAATACTTCTTTCATGAGCTTCGTCCACCATAATGACGCTGTAAGAAGAGAGCAGTGGATCCGCCATCATTTCTCGCAACAACACACCATCAGTCATGTACTTTATTTTCGTCACACCCCGCGTTGCAACTTCGTCAAATCGAACGGAATACCCGACCTGCGTACCTAGCGTCACCCGCATTTCCTCTGCCACTCTCGCTGCAATCGTCTGCGCTGCAATCTGGCGGGGCTGAGTGCACGCAATTGCGCGGCCACCTTCTGCCCACCCAGCTTCGACCAAAAGCTGCGGAATTTGAGTCGTCTTGCCGCTTCCAGTCTCCCCAACCACAATTGTGGTGCCATGATTTTCTACGAGGTAAAGGAGATTCTCCCTCTGCTTGTACACAGGTAATTGATGTCTCTGTTTCTGCACGCTCGCGTGAATCGCAAAACTTGCATCATCGTTCTGATCCTCAATTGCCACTGCCTGTGGAACAGGCCTCGCAGTGCCTGGTTTCCACGCTCCAGCAAGACCACCTTTCATCTTCAGTCTCCTCTTCAATCACGCATCAACCGACACCTCTTCAAGTTACTGTGAGCTCTAAAACCTTGCAGAATACGTCAACCCTAACCTGGTCGTCCCAGATGGAAACATCCCAGTAAACTAACGCTCTAACTACTACACTCGAAGGGCATCTCTTGAGCTCAATCTATAATTCTACAGAAATTTCAAATTTAGCGACTGGTCATATCACTTCCCTGCGATGCTATACAACAAATCGACACTCGACAAAAAAGACAGTCGCCGAAGCTGGTGCCTATTCGATACATCTACCACAAGCGAACAAAATTTGCACAAAATTTGAGAAACCAGCACCAAGACCACTAGCAAAGACTATCGTTTCTTGAAGCCATATTTCTTCCGTTCATAGAACAAGTCCGTTTTGGCACTTCCGAGGTTCACAATCTTCGGACAACCGTCTCGGTCTTTCTCCTGCTGCGTGCATTCCTTGCAGTAATACGCGTCCGAGATTCCGAGGCCACCACAGATGACGCAGCGACCTTGGTAGGAGCCGTAATTACACTCGTCGCAAACCCTCACCAGCGTACACGGCCGCACGTACGAATCGCAGATGACGCATTTCCCGTCGCATTTCTCACACAACCGGCCGATGGCGATCCCGGGCTGCTTCCGGCACATAATCAAATCTGGATGATGCTTCGCCATGGCCCCTGTCGCACGCTCGCGGCCGGGGAGCTTCACCCCACGCGACGACGCAACCACAAACCCCTAAACCCTAATGCGACGACGCACAATTGTGCCTCTGCACTTCCACTTGTGTGATGAATGGACGATAAGCTTCATTAACCCCTCAGTGGTCAATATAAATATAGTAAGGTCATTTTGAAAATTTATAATAAACACCGGTTCAACCCCCTTCTAAATGTTTATATCATTGATTTTGGTAGATTTTGTTAGATCATTCTTTCTTCTTTCCATTGATATATTGGATGATTTTTCTTGAAGTTTCTTCAATGAATATTGATTGGATGAAGTGTATTTTCTTAACATTCATTAACCCTTTTTGTCCCATTGTTCCCAAAATGGATTTTGAATAGGCTCATATAACCTCAATTTCTAAAGGGATTTTTTGAAACTTTTTCTTGAGATTGAAAAATACATTGGCTTTGGGAAAATATAATATTTATTCAATTAGTGTGGAGGAATAAAGGTTATGCCACAATAACCACATGGAAGATCAGGCAACAAAAAAAATCCTCAAAAATTTAAAATTAATTTAAATACTTTTTTTCTTCCTAAAATATAATTTTTTATACACTAGAAGATTTTATTCATTTCATTTGAATTATTGATGCAAAAGTTATGGAGCTTCTTGTTTTGCGGGCAATCATAGAAATTTCTTGGATAAATAACATAATGAATTTATTTTTGAACAAAATTTTCACAATTTCAAAAAATATTTTTATACTAGTCTTGTCTAAGATCTTACAATTAAGTATGCAAAAAAATTATTCGCAAAGTTTTTTGCTCTTTGCAATAGAAATGGCAATTTCGAGTGTTTTTTGATGAAAAAATGGTATTCAAACTTCAAGAGTTAGCCACTTAGTAAATGCTCATAAATAATCTCCTGACCTTATCTCTGGTATAATTGTACTTTATTAACTTTGGACTAAATCTATTGCAAACTTTAAAATATAAAATTTTTAAAACTTCAAGCTCTTGAAATTTTTCATTAAAATTTTTCATATTTTAAATAAATATATATTTTAAGAAATAACTATTATAGAATTGCTACTTTTTGAGCTACTAATAACAATTGCGTGAAGGTTTGGGAGTTTCTTTTGAATTTTAAAGATATGTGCACGCCTGGACTTAGCAAACGTTATTTGCAATGATGGTACATGATTTTTTTTCGGTAGGTGTTCAGACCTTCTTGAATCTCTCACTTTTATAGAATCTAGAAAAACTAACGATAGTCTTTCATGACGCAAGGAGATGCAGGCAATTGCATAACTCTATCTATATGAATTCATTGATTTACCTCACTTGCTTCAAAAGCCAAACCAAATTTGAATTGAGAATCAAGAATGCAAGCTCTTTATATAAGAGGTGGTAGGAGGTAATACAAACCATGCGGGATAAGTAAAATTAGAATTATTTAGTAAGAGCTCAAACACTAATAGTTAAGTCAAAAGTAAGAATTGTATTCAAAATAGAATTTCAGACTTCATTTAGGTATAATAGAACAATTTTTTTTTTAAAACTCAACTAAGAAAATTTGGTAAATACATTTAAATTTTATCTCCAAAAATCCGTTTATTAATTTGAGCCTCCAATCAAAAGTTATAAACAAAATTCAAACAGGAGTTGGAAGGGACATTTTCTTTGACATTTTCAAACATCCTCTTTGAATTTTGTTCATAACTTTTGACTAGAGGCTCAAATTTACAAACAAATTTTTGGAGATAAAAGATAAATAAGTTTACTAAATTTTCTTTAGTTCAGTTTTTTTGAAAAAAATCTATTCTATTATGCCTATATTAGGTCTGAAATTATATTTTGAACACATAATACCAACGTTTTGACAATTAGCGGTCAAGCTCTCATCTTCACATTATCCCATGTCTTTTGAGAATTCATGATGGAAAATTAATTTCATTATAAAATGATGTCTCCATCGGCCATCCCTACAAGTGTTGGTGATGCATTTTCTTCATTTTGCTTTAAAAAAATTTCATTGATAGGTAGTCCAAATGACATTAGTGTTAATGCTTACTTAATTCTCCATGATGTTTGTTGTTTGCATGAATATTGTGGATGAGGACTTCGGAGAGGAAAACGTAACATTTATTCAATTACCTTGACCTAGAACTCAAGGTGGAGGGCAATTTGACTTACAATGGACACCCTTTGGATGAGTTTGTACCACATTAAAAGTTGAAATAAGAAATCATATATCATACACATGTCACTTATGGTGCATATTTGGGTTTAGTAGTATATTACTCCAAGTGAATACATTATGATTACTAGTTTTTTCTTAACCCGTAAGGTTCGTTGATTTTGTTTTCATCAAAAATGCTTGAAGTTACCATTTCTAGTACAAATATCAAATTTTAGAAGAAAAAAAAACATTTTTGGACACATGATTATAGGATCTTGGCATGAAAAGATGTGAAAAAAAATTCAGAAATTTGCACAGTGTGGATTGCAAGATATTAACGTTTGAATTGACAGAAATCATTTTTGTAGCCCTGCAAAAAACAAAGTAGTTGCACTTTTCAAGGTCACATTTGTATGAAAAAAATGTCCATTTTGGTAGTGCTTCTCTAGATTCATTCTTCGAGGCAAGTTGGCTACATGCCCGAAAAATTTCAGATCATTTGAAATTATACAACATATAGAAAATAAATAGTAAGAAGAAAGAAGTAGAAAATGATTCAAAAGAATAAATTGTTAAGAATTTAGTTATGGAATTGAAAAATGTCAATCCCAATGGTTGTAATGTTGTAATAAAGAATCTACATCCCATGGTTTTATTTTTTTCAAAAAATACTGAAAATCAAGTTAAATAAGGACTTCAAAGTTTATTTTAGAGTAGAAAATCCATAACTACCCACAAACTAAAATTCCTTATAACATTCATGTCATTAATCAAAATGCATTGATTTAAAGCTTTCTATGCATATATAACTCTTGAAAACCAATTTCAAATTTTAATTTTTGAAAAAAGTGATTTTTTAATTTGTCAAGGCTGTCCAAGTTGAGAAACAAACTACACATCATACAATAATTTTTTAACCCCTAAAGGACCAAGGCCTTTTTTCTGCCAAAAAGCACTCAAAACTGCCATTTCTATAGCAAAGAGTAAAAAATATTGAAATTTTTTTTTCCACAACTAACCATAGGATCTTATAGCTAACTAGTATGAGAATGTGTGGAAAAAAATTCAGAATTTTTGACCGCACAAATTGCAAGATATCTGCATTTAAAAAGGAAAAAACTAGTTTTTCAACACATTGCGGGACTAGATTTTTTCATTTTGAACATTTTGAACTTAAATTTTTTGCACTACAAAGTTTTGAGCTTTAAGTCTTTATAGTGGAGAATTGAATTGAGAGTCTAGGAAAATTAAAAAATTAAAAAAAAACTTAATTTTCATTCTTCAAAAAATTGTTAAATAGAAGTAGGAACGAGATAGAAGGAAATTCTAAAAGATTAATATCTTTTAGATGGAATAAAGATGCACTAATTCCAATGGTGAGATTGTTCTAGCAAGCAAACTAGACCACATGGAACTTTTGTTTTTGAAAAATTGAAAAAATTGCATTAAGAAATGAATCCTATAAGTTATTTTGTTCCGGAAGTTGCTCTAATTGCCCGAAAAACAAGATTGTCTATAACTTTCGCATAACAAATCCAAATGAAATGAATCAAAGCTTACCAGATAGAAAAAAATTAATATAATCTAAATTTTTGCAAATTTCTTTTTGTAATCTGATCTCCTTTGTTTTGAGCTTGTTTGGGCATAACTTTTATTCCCAGGCATCAATTAAAAAAAAATTATACTCCCACAAAGCTTATCAAGTTTTCTATCTTTAAAAAAATATTAAAAAAATCTAGGCAAAATTTCAGCCCATAGGTACCTGCCCAAAATCTCATTTGTCCCCCAAAGGGACAATGGTCCTTTAGGGGTTAATCAAGTTATGAAAATTGTTGGGCCTTAGAGAAAAACCTCGTACATATGTTGAGTGAAAATTTCAAAGAAAAATAAAATTCCATTTGTAGTGAACTGCCTATAATCACTATGGACATTGGCAAAAAATGCAGCTTGGTCCTTCAAGGTTTTAAATTATCATTGGTGAGATGGGATTGTTGTGAAAAAAATAAAATGGCATTTCCAAATCACAAGTTGCAACCTTTCTAGGATTTAGTTCTGACTTGTATGCATCCCTCTATAATCATCATCTAGGTTACCAAAATATGCATCTCAAATTTCATTAAAGGAACAATAAATGTAGCTTATTTCTTCATAAGATTGAAGTCAAGGAACTTCTAACAGCTTCTTCTTTTTGTCCTATGAAGCTTAAAATTTTTGTATTTTTCAACTTGAACTTGAATTTTTGCTTCCTTTTTAGATTTTTGTCCATTAAACTTGTCTTCTTCTTCATGTGCTTTCAATCTATTCAGGGTAAAATCTTATGAGGTGAGGCATTTTCTATAGCAATTTAATCTTTCAGGATTTCTTTGTTTCCTTGAAAACTTAGGAAAAGAAAGAACTTTGAATACATTAGATAGGATTTCAACCCCAAGCACCTTCCAAGCCATTTCATCTAGATTGATATATATTTTAAAAAGAATAATAAATCATGAATAATCATTAAACATTATAAAAATTATAGTGAAATTTGATACAATAGTGGAATGTTTAGCTTTCATATCTTAAATTGATCCCCTTGAAGCATCAATGTTGTTTGCTTTTATTCATTTACGTGGCATTTGCTTCTTGTGTTTTGAAATGCAACATTTTGAAGTTTCCAATTTATTTTCTTCAACTCAAAAAAACCAAAAGATTTGTTGATTTAAATTCACATACAATCATTTTGAACAAACATTGAAAACATTTTTACAAACATATTAGAGATTTACTTTTTCAGCATATCAAGTCGGTATATATTCATTTCAAATAAACTTGAACCCCTTCAAATACCTCAATAATTTAAGATGTATAATATTGTACATGCACTATTTTGGCTTAAAGAAAATCCTTCATTAATAGTATCTAAGAAAAAATCTAGACTTTTGATCAATTAAATGTTACAATCAAGTTGTAGAAGGACTTATATATATATACAAAACATAAGGACATTTGTATCATATTCACAAAATGGAGAATCCATTGGAATATGTCAAAACAATCAAATGCATCTTCAAACATATATAATTGAACAACAACTTTTATCAATTACTTGAATCTTAAGGTCAAAAAGAACCTTCACAATTTTAGAAATTTTCAAAGTTGCCATGTTATTTTGACTTTTTCATAATGTGCTCAAAAAAAGTACAACCAATAAGTATATTATACTAGTAGTTAATGACACACTTGCAAATGAATGAAAATATTAAATTGAAAAAATTGAAAAAATTGAAAAAACTCAATACTTACAATTTGATATGTTCATGTAAAATGATCCAAATGATTGATGGAGTTAAAATGTAGTACATAAGGTTTTATAATCAATTGCTTCCCAAATTATAGATAATGAGCATGCTCCAATGTCCATTGTCAATTTATAAAAGAAAACATAATTAGTAACATTAACTGTAGTGAATTGAAATTTGAAAAGTAAGTATTCTAAAGGAGAGTTATAAAAAATTTGGATTGGGTTATTAAGTAAGATAGGCAGGAATTCAAAATACAATTACACTTAAAGATATTTGTATTTTTGAGCCAACATACAATTTTTTCAAGTTTGTTTGTAGCATCCTATATTATTGCGGATGATCACAAGCTTTCCAAAGGAAAAACTATTGAAGAAATGGAGTCCTTTTATATAATGCTATTTTTTGAAGGTACTTGAGCTAAAAGTTCACTACTGTGTTCGTTAAGCATTGACTTTCAATTAGCGATTAGTGGCCCTAATTATCATTAGATGAGAGTCGTAAGATGGCTAAACATGTAAATCTTAAATTACTATATGTGCTTCATTTGACATGTTGATGGAATATTTTTCTCATAAGATTTCATTGATATCCTCTTCATATAAGACCTCAGTGATATTCTTTTCTTGAAGCAACTCTAGAGGGACACTCTACTACATTAGTAGGGACTTCTTCCATGAGTGGTTAAAACACTCTTTTTATAATTTTATCACTAAAATTAAGCATGAAAACAAAAAAATTGAAAACCTTAAGACTAGAGTGCCAACTTAAGGGCTTTGGAACAATGCATCTTGTTTTATCCACCCACTTACAAAATAACAAAACATTTATCCAACAAAATTTTGTTATTTGGTGACTAGCTCTATCTTTTCCATTATAGTAGAGATTCTTAAAGGAAATGTTCTTTGTTGAAGACTTGAAGCCTATGCAAGACTTCAAAGTCTTTCTATACATCACTAACAACGAGAGGCTTATTAGCTTCCTCCATTACAAGAAGTTTGAGCCTTAAAGAATGAAGAGGGCCATCAATTCCCCCACAATGGGAAACAATGGTCGAAAAAAAAAATAAAAAAAAATAAAAAAATTTAAATTTAAGAATTAAACAAATTGTAGGGCTTAAGTGACGCTAGAAAAATTTAATATATATTGAAAAAAACAAATAATAAATAAATAAATTATAATTTTAAAAATAAATTCTAAATTCTAAAATTCTAAAATCTGATGTGGCACTACTAGTGTCACATTAAACTCTGATTTATTTATTTATTATTATTATTGTTATTATTATTTAGTTATTAAATAATTTGGCCAACATTGAGTTGGTTCCTCGGTTGGTTTACAACTTGGGGAACCTTTTGATGACGGCCCTTTCAACAATTAAATTTTTGGTAATGATCTTGGTCCTCGACAAGGGCTTGAGAAATTGATCCTAACATCAATGTGAGATAAGTGTTTGCATGCCACCTTGAAACTACCTCTTTTTCACAATCCCCATGCTACCTAGCTCAAGTAAAATCCTCATCTAAAAGATTTGGATTGCAAGAAAGCCCATCTACATCCAAGTTTGGTAATGCTTATCCTATCTATAACTTCAAATTATGTTTTTGGAGCAATGACACCTACCTAGAAAGCTTGCCAATGAGTTTGTCAAATTCCATATGCCATTTCAAGGGTTGAATCAATCACTAAAGTAAAATTTTGCCCATTTAAGTAAGGTTCAAAGTATACAATGGCCCAAATTACTATCAAAGTTTTTCTTTATTGCGAAGAATAGTTGTATTGGTGCACTATTATTGCTTCCAGATGTATAAGCCCAAATGTACTTTTTTTTTTTACATTATCATTTTACAAATGTTAATATTGCTCTCAAGCCTATACCATTTCAATTCATGTACAATTGAAAGGATCTAAAAGCATCAAGGTCTCGATCAAGGTGTCAAAGCACTAGCACTAAATAAAGCCTTTGCTTTGATGTATCAAATGCGTGTTGTTGCTCACAATTCCAAATCCATGGTTGGTCTATGCTTGTGAAAAACTGAATATGGTAAGAGACTTGGCAATCAAGCTAAAGGTTTTGAGAAATCGGTAGTAGTAATTTGATAGGCTAAGAAATGCACAAAGCTATGGTACATTGCTAGGTGTTGGGATCTTTTGCAAAGCATCTACCTTAGTTTTCTTGTTGCACACCAAGACCTCTTGGAATAATCATGTGGTTCAAGTATGACAACAAATCATGGAACAACTTGCATTTGCCAGGATGCAAGCGTAAGCCTTACCACTACAATCGTTCAAATACTGCTTGCAAATGTCTCACATGATCATATGAACTACTACTAAAAAACATAACATCACCAATGCAACATCTAGCAAACGGCAAGCCATCTTGCCAGCACTTGGTCCACCACCAAAGTTGTTGCAAGAAACACTTGTCACATTAAGGTAAACCACCCTATTCCCGCCAACTTCTTATTTCCGACATCTTACTTTTGGCCCCATTACCACCCTGAAACTCATCTAAGTCCATCTATTTTTCTGACAAAATCAGTTCATTAATTTCAACTTAGATAACGTGTCTACCATTGATTGGTGGATATCCAAGTAGTCATAGATACAATCTATGGCGGTAATGAGTTGTTGATCTGACTTTTATAAATTAATCTATAGGCGGATTTGTAATTTCAGGGCAGTCAACTTCAACAATTCATAGAAATTTCAATTTTCATCAGAAAACTATAATTCCACTTGGGTTTGATTTGTGAAACATGCATACACCTTTGAAAAATAGGTGACCCCATTGAAGTTGACTCCAACATAGTTAGATTGCGAATTAGGGTGGTAATAGGCTTGTCTACCTTAGATGATTTTTTGAGGGTCTGAAAGGTTGTTTTGGGCCTGTTCCCGACGTTGTTTTCCCGATAGTAAAAGATCCAGTCGCTATCAAAATATTTTTTTTTGAAAAAAAAAATCTTAAAATCTTAAAATGAAAAAAATAAGATGAACAAAAAAAATTAATTTTTTTTTGAAAAAAAATAATTTGTATATGAGGTGGCAGTTCCTTTGCCACGTCATGCAGCTGCTGCGGCGCAGTTCCAGACAGATCCAGAGTCTGGGAACCCTGGGGAACTCGTAGACCTCTATAGGGGTTGAAAAACATGTAATATTTTTTTGGCTCAAAACAACCTATTTGAGTGAGAAGTGTGACTCTTGGAATAATTTCTTTTGAAAATAAAATAAAATATGGATAATTTATAAAGCATTGAATATAGTACATTTTGAAAACTTAGATCTAGAGAAATTTATCTCTAAAAACTATGCTAAAAAAACACAATGAAAAATACCAAGAAATGGATACTTTGAAGCTTGATTATTAGAAAAATTCAAAAGATTCAAAAAATTCAAAAAAATTAATTAATTTTTCTAACTTGAAGATGCTCCTTCTCCACCACTTTCATCTCTGAGAAAAGATATTGTGTTCTTTGCACTTGCGTGCAAAAGTAGTGCACTTTGAGCACATGTAGAAGGTGGACAATTTATTATTTAAAAAAATCTCTTATAGGATTGTGTAACTTTAGTAGAAGTCCTTGTATCCCAATTTTGAGTTTCAAATTTATATTTTTTGGATAAAAAATACTATTAAAATCTCTACAAATGGCCAAGGTAGACATTGAATTGGAGGCTACTTAAAAATAATAAAATAATTTTAAAAAATGCAAAAAACTATCCAATATGTACAACTACTACATGTATATTTATTTCAAATTTTATGTAAAATTAACATACAACGCAAAATTTATGAGCAAAAAACCATCCATCCAAGGCTACGAGATTAAAAATAGGACAAGTGTTTCTTGCAATCACCTTGCTCTAGAATTATTCTTTTGGATTCTTTAGACCAAATGTCAAAAACTTCCAATGATAGAAAGTCATTGCAAAAAAGACCATGTGTTTTGCATAATACTCATTTTTTCAAGAGTACTTTATAATTACATTTTTCTTAAAAGTAAAAAATATGTTGAATGTATACACCTTTAAGAAGAAGTTATCCTAGGAAGGAAAAGCATAGAAATTTTTTCTAAGTAGAGGAACTAAAAATGTGCAAAATCTTATGAAAATAGAAACTTTCATTGTAGTTTCACATTTTAATTTGTAAAAAATTGAGAAGAAATTAAAAAAAAAAAATCCATTTGGAAGAATTTCTAGTGATGAGATTTCACAAAAAAAATTGATCTTAAAACCATCTTCATTGTTCAAAAATTGCATACAGAAGTAATGTTGTTTGCACTCATGTCGAAGCCACAAAATAATATATTTTTAGATTTTTTTTGGAAGAAATATGCTTTTCTACTATGCAAATAGACCATGAAAATTTCAACTCCAGATCATTAAATTTGGAGACTCCTAACATAGTAAATGAAAACCTCTAAATCTCATAGTATGAGAAATGAACAAGAATTGTTTTTAAATATTAAATTAATTTTCTTAAACTTCTAAAAAATAAAAGATTTGATTACCATCAAGTTAAAAATCTCCAATAAAAATTTTAAGTTCATGAGATTTATGCTTCAAAAGTTTTAAAGGATGACTAGAGGTACCTTCTCATTATGAGTTTGTGACTATAAATAGAACCGGTCTTTCTTGCAATGATTGTATAATTGATCTTTGTAATAATGCCAAAATGTTGACTTCATTTAGTTTTCCCCAAATAGAGGCAATTGATGATAATCAAATCTCAAGTCTAAAGTTCTAAAGACCTAAGAAAATCTGACCACATCAAAAAAACTCTTGTCTCATTAGCATCTGGTACCAGTTTGACTTGGTTTTACGGTTAACTTGATAGTAATTAGTAGTCATCATACATCTGGTTTTTTTATCCAATTGCCAAAAATGTCTTTTTGTGAAGACATAACTTACCGTAGCACAAGCATAATCTCTACTAGAAAGCTCAATCAATCCCACTGCTACTAACTTATAGCATCAAATTTGAACACCCACACCTCAGATGTAATAAGCTTTTAAGGGTATACCTGAAAATAGAGTGGTCATCTTTAAGATGAATGTCAACAAATTTGTATTTATAGTCCTCAAGATCATGGAGGTTGAAGGCAAAACAAATGCAATATGAGCAAATAAATGTCTATACCCTTTGTGCTTTGATACTAAGTAGTAAGATTTGATCACAATTATAATGGTCAATTGTCAAACTTTGTGGTCTCTTTCTCCACAAAAGAATTGCCACTTGGACAATTGGACTATGAACAACTAAAATAGATCTCATTAAAAAAAAATTAAAAGAAAAAAATATATAATTTATACATGCATCGTACAAATCATGACTAAGAAAGAAAAACGTGAATTGGCTTGACAAATTTTAGAAATAAATTATCTGGAAGAAGGGAGTATCTTCTTTATCCTCAAGTCATTAAAATTTTGGATATAAATTATATCCTAGACTTCTAGTTAAATATTACAACATTTAACAATTAATATGTCTTGCATTAATTGAGTTAACTTAGTTAGTTGTAATCAATTTCAATAAAGACTCTACTAAGATAACCCTTTACTTTACTTATTTTCTACTCCAACAAGATAATAGACTAAATAATGTTTGAAACTCTACTTGCTGTTGAGCACTATGAGACATAAAGCCACAAAGGCAACTCTTATAATTTATCAAAAACTTCTATATTTGTATTTTTTGCAAATCTAAGGCCATAAATCAAAGAAGGCATTATGAGTTATAATGCTTTTTTGACTATTGAATGGGATAGTGACTAATTTGCTTCAATAGTAGTGACAAATTTGCTTCAAAATTGGACTTGGCAATATGTGTTTAATATTGGCTTGTGTTGGTCATGGACTTTGGGTGCTTCAAGAAACATGATTTGATACATGAGTTATAACAATGTTCACAATGGTTGTTCAAAGGATTACACTTCTGCTAGTAGTTTTTAGTGCACAAACATTTCAATACAACTGCAAATTATTGCTCTTTATTTTGTGAATCAGTATACATTTTCACTCAGTGTAGTACCCTCTCAAAAGGCACTACATGAGGAAGTTAGACTTACAATTGGATTCTAATTAAAGGTGAACTTTGGAAGTTGTCCAATCAAATGTATATACTAGATACACAACACAACACAACACAACATAGATTCATCAAATATAAAAGGAAATGAGCCAAGTTATAGATTGTGACACAAGTTACACATAATAGCAAAATTTGGTTGCTTTATTCACAAAATTTATCACTTGCTTTACTATTTATCTACATGGAAGCATATGCGACTCTCTAAACCAAACCTTGAGCCGTTGCACCAATTCATATCATACACATGATTTTGGATTGATGAAAACTATTGCATCTTTGTACAGTAACAATACATATTTGTATAGAGTAAAATGTCAAGAAATTAGTGTCAGTAGAAGGTTACCTATGTCTCCACTAGCTTATACAAAGAATAGGATAGAACCACCCAGTTGTGACCAAAGACCCATACCCAACCTATAGGGTGTAGTTATTTTTAACCAAGGTTGGAACATATTTCCAACCAAAGCTTAGAATGTGTTTTTTCTTCCTTTTTCAAGGTTGGGACAAGGTCATGACATGTGTTCCAAAGTAGTGAGCAAGAAACTAGGAAGTAACGAGTGCAAATGCACTTCTTGAATGATTGGAATTGGATGACTCTAGACATTGGACATGGGTTTAAACCAACTTTTGCCTTTTAAAATTTAAAGTAACTTGAATTCAAACAATAAAATTACCAAATTTTTGGCAATCCCCATCCTTTCTATCTTTGCACTTCTGAAAATGTTTGCATCGCCATGGACTACTCCAGATCATGTTTACAATTGCTTTTTTGTCGGTTCTGGGTGGCTCCACCTTACTCACGTACGAGCAGGAATAAAAACCGCATCAATGCCCCATTTTGTTGCAAACTTATTACTGCAGCTGCCAAGTTTTCATGTGGGTACCAACCATGCCAGGTGTCCATGAATCGATGCTCGTCCAGTTCTAGTAATCCATGCTGGAGAATAAATTTTCTTCGAAACTCGATTCATTGAGCCGCCCCTGCCCATAATTCAGAGCAGCCTTATATAAGCTAGCTTGCTCGCAATCGTCCGATCCATTCACGTGGAGAATAGAAAATTCCGGATTTGACTCTCAAAATAAATTTATAGTTCTGCGCCGGAAGCCATCATTGATAAGACGAAGCGTCATTCCAACCCAAATACATTTACTTAGATTACTTAAACTTAAAGCTCTCAGATCGATAGATAGCATTTAATTTTCCAGTGTCGTATTTCGCGTACCCTGCATGCGCTTGCGGCACACTGCAATCGAGCACTCTGGCCATAAAAGCCGGTTGAGAGAGCAAGCTGTCACAATCGTGTGTTTCAGGTGCAAGCCGATCTCTTCTCTAAGTTAGTTACGATCTCTGAAGTTAGTTGCTGTCAATTGGTTGAGGAGCTCAATGGCGCCCAAGAGAAACACCACCCCGGACGTGCCCGCCACATTTCAAGTGTCCCTGCTGAGTTGCAGGAAGACGGGTCGCGTGTTGTTTCTGGAGACGGGAAAGGAGTTTGTCGACCTGCTTCTCAGCTTCCTGCTGTTGCCAGTCGGCACCATCCTTCACATACTGTCCACAGGTAATCAAGTTGATTCGATTACATCAAATTGGGTATTAAGTATGTAAGGTATACCCACTGATATTCACAAGTTTGATGCCGTCGCAATCTTGACGAAAACTCTTCTAGTTTGGATTACATAGAATTTCAACTAGTTGCAAGTTAAAGTACTGCTAGAAAAAGTGCCAACCTAGTTAAGTGTCCGAGTTCCACGATTTTGCGCTTTTCACGGCGCAGCCTGAAACGCAAATCTACATATGCAGTCCTAGTATTTAGAGCATTGCGAAGACGAGTGTCAAAACTTCTACCTGTAGTCCGACCAATTTAACGATACCGTTGATGGCTCGCCAGTTCACCTTGTGAGTCACCATTCGCGCTTGCCAACTTTGATGTCAGCTCTCATACGGATTCCCTTGTACATGTGTGTTTGTTTTCATTGGCTGCTCGTAACAGTACCTTCCATGTATATTCCATTGACGACAAACTAAGGTATGTTTCTACTTTCTACAATGCAAATTGAATTAACCGTACGACAATTTCAATGTTTGCTCCAACAGCTGCATGCATGAATTTACTAGCATGCATGTTGTCACTTGTGGCAGGACTTCTGAAAGGGAAGCATCTGGGGGGTATCTCCAGTGTTTTCCAGAGCGCGAAGAACCTGGAGCAGTCGTGTTTACATGTGGACAAGCAAATTCTGGTGGAACCAAGACCTGCAGCCGTGGGCACTTGCGTATCGACTGGACTGCTTCAAATGACCAACACACCAAATTCCTCTTACGAGATTGATTTGCCCAAGGTGTACTATCGGTGCAATAGTAACGCTTGCACCAACCTCTCCTCAAAGTCTGGAAGTCGCTGTCAGACATGTTCCAACCGTCAATATTCAAATTTCACTTTCAATACGGCAATGACTGTTCCCCCGAAGATCTTGAAGAACTAGAGACGACGATAGTGCGTAACAAGGCTCCACTGGAGAAGGCCAGTTCTTCCACAGGATTTGTGAAGGAAAGCATGACGTACATGGTCACCGACAGTCTGGAGATCATGCCTTCCACGACGATTCGAAGCATCAAAGTGCTCAACAAACTGAAGGTGGCCACTCTTTCTGATCTGGAGAGTAGCGACATCACAGTGACCATCGCACAGGTAAATTTACACCCATTCCAACCATGGCATATCTTGCCGTGGTCATGTTTCTGGTCATTCGTACTTACAAAATTTTGATCAATGTGCACAAGGCTAGCTCGCCCTCTGTCACAGTTCCGTTCGTCTATATCGCAGTCCGATCCCAAAAGAATAGATTATGTTCATTACTGCCTAGCTTCATCATAAAGAAACTAGCACCTTTAAGTCAGCAGTTAAAAAGTGCGCGAAAGATCAATAAGCAGCTAGGATGATTGGTGTACCCTTCATTAACTTTCATGGTCAGCGTTTGCACAATGCACGTTGCATTGGTACTCATAATCAGAACGTCAATTCCTTTTAATTGGTGGTATTCCTTTGATATTTACATCAGCTTGTTCTACCCAATCCATAGATATGCAAAATTTGATTTAATTAAGAATTTAAGATGTCAGTTGCATTTCATCCACGCATAACATTTTTCACTGCCAGGCTACGATTTTCACCTTATCCCCTAAAGACTCCCTAAGTTATCTCATTTCTTGACGGTCCAAAGCGCCATTCGAACGAAATTTTCGTTTCTATTAACTGTTCTGTCGAGGCAATCACGGTATTACGAGGCTAACTGATCGATTCGAAGTCACCATTAGCTCATTCAGCATACTATCTAGAGATATGGGCAATTTCGTTAAAATGGCGGTATTCCATGTGCCATTTGTATGTGATGGTTTAGGAGGTGGTCAACTGTTTTGCTTTGTAGTTGGTTGGATGTCATCAATGGCGGTGTGTAGCAAATTGAACCCCAGAATATCAGTGCATGGATTTCTAGTTTTCTACGTAGAACGTTCATTGAAGATAGTTAATGTACATGGAGCTAGTATTGGGATCTGAGGGTCGTACTAATGGCCAAGAGATGGAAGAATTTTTGTGGAATCTTTTTGTGATTGAAGCATGTGTTGTCGCTCCCAAAAATAATGGAAAGGAGGGGGTGCACTTGGACTCCAGTGTGACAATGGGTTCAAATTTGGGTGATTGTTTAGGCTTGGCATTGTACATGAGCGTGAGGTCAACCAAAAATAAATCCAGAATGGGCGGAGTTCAAATGGATAAGAAGTAGCAGGAAAAGCACTGATCTTTTGGATTAAACAACAAAAAAGGTACAAAATATTGACGAGTATGCACTCTTTGCTCGTCAGAGACTGCAAAGGAGTTGGCCATCAAAGGTTTTGTTGTTGGATTAGACGAACTATCAAAACTTGTTGCGTTCATTGAAAAAATTCCCCTTCTAGAACACACGCTACCGTTGTTTCACTCCCTGAGCAACGTTGTCTTTGAGAGCCCTTGAAGACTTCATATTCACATGTCCTGTTCTTCTGCTGCAATTCGACGCAAATGCTCGGCTGCAAATTGAACTTGTTGCCGGGGTGCAATGAAGCTACGGCCTTCGTTCATCTTTGGTTTCCACGATGCCATAATGCTATCCGTGGAAACGTAGTCGGCTTGAATAGCGGTGGGGTCAATCTTCCATCTGAAACCGGGTTTTGTGTCCCACCCTGCGTATAATCGTTGCATGTCCTTGGATGATCCACATGGGGTGCACCATTGCACAAGAATTTCGCGAAAGTGCTCTACCGTTGGATCAAATTGTGGCTGCTCTACTGCCCTACCGACCCACACGGGCTCCTCACAATCCAATCCTGGCCTCACAAACAAGTAGAATCCTTCGTGGAGATCTCTGGCCACATTGTAAGCTGGCGGTGGTCTCCCCTCTAGAGTGCCAATGTAGGGTTCTTCTTCCTCGA
Source organism: Antitrichia curtipendula (assembly GCA_951230915.1). Lineage (NCBI taxonomy): Eukaryota > Viridiplantae > Streptophyta > Bryopsida > Hypnales > Leucodontaceae > Antitrichia > Antitrichia curtipendula. Next base: position 22,944,561 of record OX579642.1, read on the forward strand.
GTTCTTCGCGCATCCTGCCGTCTTGCATGAAATCCGTCGAAAGATCCCCAGGTTGGCGAGTTTGAGGCCAGAATCCGTCCTTTAATACTTCGGACTGTGGGGGGTCTTCATTGGCTCCATTGCGTAGGGCATTTGTCACGGCAGTCCAATATGTGACCAAGTTCGACATGCGGTCCTTATACTCTGTTGTCCCGTCTTCTTTAGATGCATCCATCCAATGCTGGATGTATCTTTGAAGTCCACATAAAATCTCAACTTCATTGGGCATTTTCTTGGGAGTCACACAAATAGGATCACCTTGTGGAAGGAGAGGTTTGTGATCCTCACCTTCCTTCCATAGTTGCAACCCTTGCTCGGGCAACCATGGAATGTCGGTACATGCCATTTTGTATTGCATGATCGGCCAACCATTGTCGTTCATGAAGAATTTGTACTGCCTTCCATTGGAGTGACCCACCAATTGATTCTTCTTCATCCCGATGTATGGTTTGACGTAGGCCTTGAAGTCGGGCACTTCTTCTATTAGGTGCGGAATGAAGGGGCCTTGCTCCATTTCCATGTATGATTGCATCAACGATGGCAAGGTAGGATGGTCTTTTTCGCGGAGTTGCATGCTCCATCGCCCAAACGACGCATCTAGGTCGTCGTGTGTGTGTCCCACTATCATGAAGGAGACGACCACTTCTTTTACAATTCGCCTTGCAACCAAAAGGGACCAAAAACAAAAGACGTACCGATTCTTGTTTTCCCTCCATGAATTGTCCATTTGAATGTGTAGCACTGGTGGTAGTGGTCGAGCTTCCATTAGTTGCGATGGAACATCTCCCAAAGACTGCATGCAAATCTCGCTTCCCTTGAGCAACGCTCGATACAACTCGGTGCTACCGGCGCCACTAAACAAGCATCGCGAAGACTTCACGGGTGGCTATTCCAAATCTCGCAACAATTTGGCAATGGAGCCCACCGTGAAGTTGCTATCACTTGGAAACACATCCAAATTGTAATGTGCATATTTGCCATCGCCGTGCCCATGTGCAAAAATTCCTGACACTTTCACGGGCAACTTCCTGAGTCCATCTAGTGCCTTTGTTTTCCTCGCTAATGCAGGACATGCAGTTTTTGAATGGTCCATTTTGTCATGCATGATGGATAGTAATTGCGTCGGTCTTAATTTGGACAATTGCCTACTACGGTAGTAGGCATGTCGACAGGCTTCTTGCAAGAACAAGTGCTTCTCGAAACGCCTTTGAATTCGTTGATAGTCCTCTGATCCGGGTGCAAAGGATGCTCGTAATTGCTTCAAGTTGTCGCAAATGGTACACCTTGCAAAGGAATCTCCTCTTCCTTTGATGACGTATTCTGCAAAATGTCTAGTTCGAATTTTACTAAAGCATGATTGCGACACTGGAGGGAGACCGAGCTTCACGTTTGCCTGCAAACAACGGGACCCACGTGGCCACTCTTTACAATTTACATTGAATAGGTATCACTGTGAATACTAATGGACTTCATCTACGTCATGAGTGATGGAACAATACAAGCGTGTCCTTGTCATATCAGTCTAGTGGACGGCTTTCCACGCAAGTGCTGGTCTTACCTCGTTGACGGTGGCCAATAACTGTTTCCATTCGGTACCGGCAGGAAGAACTTTCAAGCCAACTTTTTCGCCGCCGCGCAAGGTGCGTGATAAATGGGGCATGTGGTCAGCTGCCGCCTCTAATAATGAGTGCAATGTCTCAATGGCTTGAATGGTTGCACTCCTCGACTTTGCTCGGTTCAAATTGCCGTGTGGAGCGCCTCTAACGCCGTCCTTGGCCTTGGCCTTGTACCTTTTGAACGTGCGGAGAGGAATGTTGTGGAGAATCCGCCACGCAGTTGGGCAGATGTCTATGCCTTCGACCGTGACAAACTGCCTCCGCCCTTCTAAAACTTTGTGCATTGTCCGGTGGACGTCCAGATTTTTGGAGGACTTCACTTGGAAGGATTGCATGTGCATTTCCGTTTGAAGTGCATGAATGGTGGAAGGGGGAAATTTCCGTGTGCACTCTTCCTTGCAACAAGGTTGCATGAAGACTGCTGCGATAGATTCGTGTGATACCATCTTCGTCCTCTTGTTTAGAGCCGCTGCTGCTCGAGTTCTCCTATCATAGCGATATTGTCTCACGCCCACTCTTCTACGATTTCCCTCTAAATGCTTATCAATGGCTTCACGCTTGCGGGCGTGATCATAAACACTTACATAGCCATTCTCATCCTCGTAGAATACCTGGCGCATAGGCCACCGCAGACACATGTCACCGATGCGCGGGTCACCGTTGTGGACCTCGAGTACGACAATGCCCACATCGTCATTCCCCAGCCTACTTAGTCCATCGACACATGCATTGGGGTCGACAGTAATAATGATCACGTCAGCAAAGTCAGAGCCGTCCGCATGCCTCGCGAGAAGGGCCTTGCCAAGCCATCCGTCGCGGCCGATGCCCTCGCAATCTGGGATGGGACTAGTGTCCTCGCCTATCGCGTTAAATGCCTCAAAGTCGATATCTTCTTCCTCGAATTCTTCAAAGCCCTACGCGTCAAACATGTGTGAAATGACATTTCCACAATAATACAACGGAATGCAGAATTGCAAGTGCCGACAATTTCGCGACAAATGAAACGAATCATGAATAGTTCACCTCATCAGCGTCAGACTCGCTGGAAGGAAAATCGCTCAAAGTAGACATAAGAGAATAAAGTCTGGAGGGGTATGCAATGCTTAGACAATTGCAGTCACGGTGATAATAGGAGTGAAACGTTGAACAACTGGGATCCGCAGTTCCTTTCAGGCTCTAGGAATTCCGCAACCTGCCAAACATAAGACGAGTGAAAATATGTCGCATTAAGACATAAGGTAGGCGGTCCTAGAAGCCCCATCAATCATTTTGTCACGGAAAGAAGTGACGGCATGCCTCACATAGAGTGGATAATAATGCGTGGCATGAAACGAAAGACTTCAGGCACTCCATCAACGGATGGATGTGAAACACAAGCTTCACGGGACGACCATTTTGAATATGAGTACCAACCAATCCAAGAGGAACGCATTATGAATGAATTAGACACTAACGCAGTCAACCACGAACGCGACTCAAGGGATGAAGTACAACACGGCTGACAAAAGAAATCCACTTCTGAAATTCACTTCAGAGGGGCCGCACTAAACCGTGAACGCGACTCCAAGGACGAAATACGACATTGTTGAGAAGAGAAATCCACATCTGAAATTCACTTCAGAGGGGCCGCACTAAACCGTGAACACGACTCCAAGGACGAAATACGACATTGTTGAGAAGAGAAATCCACATCTGAAATTCACTTCAGAGGGGCCGCGCTAAACCGTGAACACGACTCCAAGGATGAAGTACGACATTATTAAAAACAGAAATCCACTTCTGAAAATCACTTAAGAGGGGCCGCACTAAACCGTGAACGCGACTCCAAGGACGAAATACGACATTGTTGAGAAGGGAATCCACATCTGAAATTCACTTCAGAGGGGCCGCACTAAACCGTGAACGCGACTCCAAGGATGAAGTACGACATTATTAAAAACAGAAATCCACTTCTGAAATTCACTTCAGAGGGGCCGCACTAAACCGTGAACGCGACTCCAAGGACGAAATACGACATTGTTGAGAAGAGAAATCCACATCTGAAATTCACTTCAGAGGGGCCGCGCTAAACCGTGAACACGACTCCAAGGATGAAGTACGACATTATTAAAAACAGAAATCCACTTCTGAAAATCACTTAAGAGGGGCCGCACTAAACCGTGAACGCGACTCCAAGGACGAAATACGACATTGTTGAGAAGGGAATCCACATCTGAAATTCACTTCAGAGGGGCCGCACTAAACCGTGAACGCGACTCCAAGGATGAAGTACGACATTATTAAAAACAGAAATCCACTTCTGAAATTCACTTCAGAGGGGCCGCACTAAACCGTGAACGAGACTGCACGAACGTAGTAAGTGAACGTTGTGAAGAGATCCACATCTAAAATTTGCTTCAGAGCGGTCGCTCCGAACCGTGAATGAGACTGCACGGTTAAAGTAAGAGATCGATGAAGAGTGAAATTCACAACTGAAATCCACATCAGAGCGGCCACTCTGAACCGTGAATGTGACTTCAAGATTAAAGTAAGAAATCGATGAAGAGTGAAATTCACAACTGAAACTCACTTCAGAGCGGCCGCTCTGAACCATGAACAAGACTACATGGTTAAGGTATTGGATCGTTGAAGAGTGAAATCCACAACTAAAATTCACTTCAGAGTGGCTGCTCTGAAGTGTTACTGGGAACTCGAGACCTCACGTACGCAAGCAGGAAGGGATTTTGAAGTTAGTTCAGGTAAAATCGACCTTCAGAAATCACTTCAAAGCAGCCGCTCTGAACTGTTATGGGCATGCTTAGTTCACGATTTGATAGGGACAAAACGATAGTTGAATGCAAGGTCTCCAGGATTGGGAACCAAGGTCACAATAATTCATAAGAGCTACACTAAATAACATAATCGTATGAATTTCTGATTCAACCGTTGCAATGTGCGTTCGTACAGACTGCTATACAATGAGAATGGAGAATGAATCACATACAGAAGAAAATTACAATGATGCTAGTAAATACCATAAATTCACTAATCAAGTAAGGCATTGTGACTTTCACCCTTCCCACAAATGCAGACGACAACGTGCATTCACGGCGATGGAACGTTTCTGCACAATCATTGAGCAGAATCACAATCAAATTCAAGGTCCAATGTGAAGTGAATCATACCTGAGTGAAACGCTCCAATGTCGCCGGCAACTTCGGAGCAATGGAGAAGGTACTGAAGGACAGCGCAGCGACGTCGAACATGAATGGAAAAAGCGGTGAAAAAAGTCCCTCAACACGACGACGACATGATTCGCAAAAAAAAAATGAAACAAGGAGCGCCGACCGAAGTCATTTCGATACAACCCACATCTTCCGGGTGCCACGGACATGGGCTATGGAATTCCTTTTGGTACGGTGTCTTCTGACAGTCCTTCAATCTTGTGGCAGAGTTTTGTTTTTTTGCCGCGTGTCTACCTCGTGCCATTGTGCTATAGGCTAATTTAAGGAGGGAACTGACATTGCATTTCAATATTTGGCGGCTGAGTAGAAAAATCATGGCTTTCACTGGCGCTGCAGCCGGAATTTCAGGTATTAACCCCTAATTACCCGAGGCACCAAAATCTGGTGTTTGTAAAACTTTGAAGTTAAATAAAACCTAACCTAGTTGCTATTTTTAGTAGTTTATATTTTTAGAAAGCTTTTCTTAAAGTCTAGTTTTAGCATCAAAAGTATAATCTTGAAAATAAATGATAGTGATTTTTCTATTCAAGATTTTGTCCAAGGGTACCCAATGCAATCTTGACTTCCCGTAGTGTTGAGAGCTCTTGAAAATGAGCCTCAAATACACTAGAGCTTAGAGAAAAAATCACAATCAGATTCATTTAAAAAAATTATAGATTACATTTTAAGAAGCCATAAATTGATTGGGGTTATACATGTTAGGACCTTGAACCTCATATTTTTTTGGTCACCAACATTTTAGATTTGACTTGTGAAAAGAGGATTGAAAGACTTCACATCACATTTGCAGTTTTAACACCCTCATAGTCAAACATTACAATCTTCCACTCCATAGGTAATATTATTGCGTTTTCTTTTCCTATGAGATCTCTAACATGTCTAGTTTGAATTTGTATGGTTACAATTCAAAAAAATTGATACAACTTACCAAAATGTTGGCATTTTGTTCAATTTAGAGCTAATTCCAAGACGCTCAAAATAGGCCTTGGGCATTTAGGGGTTAAGACCAACAAAAGGGTAATGATAATTTCATCTTGATGTGTTGCTGTTGGATTTTTTTTATTTTTATTTTTTTAAATCTTGCCAAATTGGATTATTGAATATGGATTATTTTTATATCTAATAGTATCTTTGTCACAATAAATTTTATTTCTGGCACGAATGACCTTAATTATAACAAATTATTGATTAGTTGATTATTGTCCTCTTGTGGGACCTCCCAGGGTGATTCTTCTTCATTTGATGATCTAAATGTTAAGAAAAACAGAAATTGTAGATGGGTTTGTTTAAAATCAAATATAGTTGGTCCATTGAGATTGAGATTGAGATTTATATAGTGACTGTCTTCTTGTTTTTATGGACCTCTTGCGGGTTGACAGGAAGCCTTCAGCATGAGGGAAAAATAGAATCCAAATTTTTTTTTGGTTTTTTAGGAGGTGGTGGTGCAGGTGTTTGGGGTGCATCATGGGGTAAAGTACAAACCCTTTATTGGTGATGAGATGAATTTTACACACAATTAAAAGGAGCAATTTTATGTAGTTGAGTGTAAAGATGGTGAACTATGAACAACATACAATTTGTAAATGCTGCACTTGACCAAGTGCATTGATTAAATGACAATAAAAGTGCATTTTCACCCTTTTTTTGGACTTGTGGTGTACCATTTATAGAAGAGTTTTTAGGCTTCTCTCCTTAGAATTGTGCAATGTAAACCTTCCATTTCTATCACAAAATAGTACACTAACTATACATGATGTGATTCAAATGCACTTTACATTTGTGAAAATTTGTACTCTTGAAGTCTTAGAATATCAAATCTATCCTTCAAAAGCTAAATTGTTAAAATACACAATAGTCCTACATGTTCCTTTGTTTAACTTAACCCTTAAAAAGATGCCAAGGCCAAAAGTGATCAATAGATGACATGCCTGCTCACTTAAATAAACAAGGAATGCAACTATCCGTCCAATAATAAAGCATTCTGGTGGCTCTCTTTTTTGTGGGGACTACATCCTCTGAAGATTAAATGACTATTTCTAACGTTTCACAAGTTTAGAATTTATCTTGACATTATGAAACAAAAAGAAGTCCATATTATAAACTCTAATCTTTCTCAATATTTACCAAAAACTATTGCAATCACAAGCTCCAAGTATTAAGATCCGTATTTCACCATATTGTGTTTTTTTCATTCAACTTTTATCCTTTCAAAATGTTTATTTTAAACTTCAATTACAAAGTGATATTTTTCATTCTAACTTTCATTTATGTTAAAAAGAAAAAAAAAATCTAAATCTAATTTCTAATTGATATAATTTTATTTCTATCTTCTATTTTTTTAAATTATAGTTACTTGATTTTTTTTGCAAGATTTATAGAAAAATACTTGTCAATAGAAAACACCCTTTTTCACCCATGAAAAATATAAACTTTATATTTTTCATTATACTTTAAGTATATAATAGGATGAATTTAGCTTAACCCTTTAGTGATCGGTCGACCATTTTGTGGTCGATTTTGGGACTCTTGGTCTAATGCTATTCCAAATACATTTGATCACAAAAAACTCAAAGAGTAACGCAATTAGAGTGTCTTCATGCGCTTCAAACAAAACCAATTTTAAGGGAGTTGGAGCATTCAATTTGATGAATTAGCAATGAGGTTGCAAACTCAAATGGCCTGGACCTTCAAATGGAAAGTATTCAACAAAAATACAAAATAATGTCAACCACATTGTGAGATTTTTTTGTAACTTCATGTCTTGACAAGGCATAAGTGTTTCTTTGTAATCTCATGAATGCCCAAAGTAAACTTATGCATTGGTATTTATGTAGCGCAAATTCTAAAGGGACATTCAAATCATTGATTTTTGATTTATCAGAAAAGCAATTCAAACTCAAACAAGGCTCTAGAAGCAAACATGATGTAGAGGTACATTTCACTTTCTTCAATGTACCAAATCTGCACATTTTAGAAGGGTATTCGCATTGATGACCACAGATGACTATTTTTTGTGAACTTCAAAAATTTGTAACTAATTTCACAAAGCTTGAAAAATATGAAACTACTTGGGTTAAGGTAGAACAACCTATTACCATACTGATTTGCAATCTGACTATCTTTGGGCCAACTTCGAGAGAGGTACATATTTTTCAGAGTTGTGTGGTTGTTTCACAAATCAAACCCAAGTGGAATTATAATTTTCGGATCAAAATTGTAATTTCTGTGAATTTTCAAAGTAAGCTGCCCTAAAAAGTTCAAAACTGTGCATAGAGTCGGGTCAAAATTGTCTCATGAACAATCCATTACCATCTTAACATGTATCTATTGGCACTTAAGTTCCCACCAGTGAAGGATTGACACGTTAGTCCTTTAGGCATTAATGCACTGAAATTTGTCAGGAAAGTGAATGCATATAGATTTTACAGTTGACGGAATTGGGGCCAAAGCATAGGCAACGGAATTGGAAAACTGACGGAATTGGGCTGTTCTACCTTAGATGCCTATTCTACTTGTCTTTTGTGGAAAATTTACTAAAAAATATTAAAAGATGTTTCACCTCCCCAAAATTCAATTTTAGCCCTTAAAAGGTTCATTTATGGACCTTCTACCTTATTTATAGAGATTTGTACCGTTGGATGAGTTTGATTTTTTGTAAGGTTGGAGAATCTCCCTCATGGAAACACCTTGTATGGTTTGATCTAAGACTACATCTTTAGAGTGGCCACAAAGTTCACTTTCTTGAAAAAATACGCCCGCCCCCCAAATCAACCACGGTCACTAAAGGGTTAATAGTAAATTTGACTTGAAAGTCATTGCCAAGTGTGTTTTGGATGTACAAAATAAAATAACTAATTGAGAAGTTATCACACTAATTTCTATTGCTCTTTGTATTTTTTTTAAATATTTCAAATTAATTGAATTATTTTTATTATATTTACAAATTTATTTTTACTTTTAGTCCCAAAAATTATAATTATGTCAATTTTGAATCGCACAAAGTGAAAATTTTCATAATGAATGATAGTTATAGTGTCACATAATAGAAATATAAGATTGATAATTAAACACAATTTAAAACAAAAAAACTAGCTCTAATATGATATTTGACTATTTCATAATGGATTAAATTTTAGACCTTTAAGCAATCACACTTGTTGAAGGTATTGTGATGCAACAAGGTCGGGTAAAATTAATATTAGATAAATAGTTTGTAGGTTACAAGATCCAAATTCATAGCTCTAAGATGGAATCAAAAGACATTGATTCCAATGGTGAGATTGTGCTAAAATCAAATTAAATCCTATAGAATCTTTTGTTTGGAAAACAATAAAAATTGAGCTTATAAATGAATCCTAGCTAAGTATACAAAAAAATTTCAAGAAGATGTTGTGATTGCTTGCAAAAGAAGATGCACCATAAGTTTTAATATACAAATTCAAATGGAATGAACAAAAGCTTTTGATGCAGACAATAATACAGTCTATAAGATAGAGTTATCAAAAAAATTATTTCAATTTTTTTTTTTTTTTTTGTGAGGGCATGTTGAAGTCATTTTTTGTCTTCTTATGGTATAACTTTTGCTCTTGAGCATCTATAAAAATAAAATAATATTTCAAAAAAGCTATTGTAATTTTCTATCTTTACAAAAAAAACCCAAAGTACCATTCAAAATTGAAGTTATAGGATCCAAACCAAAATCCTTTGGTTCCTTAAGGAAATGATGGTCATTTAAAGAAAGTTTCAACAGGGGCCCCAAGTACTACATGTCAAGGTCCCAAGTGTCTCATCTTGGGCCCCAAGTGTTACACTTGAGGGTCCCAAGTGTTACACTTGAGGGTCCCAAGTGTTTCATCTGGAGCCCCGAGTACTACACTTAGGGGTCCCAAATGTCTCATCTGGGGTCCCAAGTGCTACATAGGGTTAACATTGATCCCTAGGTATTGTAAACAACTATTCCAAGTCTTTTTATATTAGTTTATTTTGGAAATTCCAATTCTCTATTGTATCCCTATTAGTAAATGAAATGGCAGTAAACGTCATCACCAGAAATAATTTTTAGAATTATAATTTGAATGAAGTACAAAAACTAAAGATGGACGTAGTAGTCTACTACAATGATGCGTGGCAATCAACTTACGTCGATCTTTAGCTTGCCTAATCATGTATCTGAAGTATTCTTATATTAGCTTATATTGGTAATTTCAATCGATATGGGATAATTAAAGGTCACCGTTCTATGTATTGAATATACCTATAAAGATTGTAGGAATGAAAAAGTTAATATTTTGAACTATTTATAGGTCCACGATAATAGGTCCATGGCCCCAGGTCCGCAGTCATAGGTCCACTATAAAAAGTTTGTAGATTCACTATTTCCTACCTAGAACTTTGAAATATATTCGGATTTTTTTTTCCTAACACTGAAAAATTTGAAACTTTTTGAAAGTCAATCTTTGGGCTCACAAAATGTACGCTCACAGCTCTTAAGCTCGCATTTTGAGCCTCACAAACTAGTGTTGTTGAAAAATTTGGAATTGGAGTAGAAGCTCAACTTTGTTAATTGCAATTCAAATTGTTGGGGTCAAATCCTGGAAAGAAGCATCTAGAGCATTCCATAAATTATGGATGACAATATATTGTTTTCTATTTTCTAAAAAGTTTTAAATGTCACATACAGAAAATAATTAGGCTTTTTCATCAAGCATTCAATGTTACTCTTGAAATGAAAATGAAGACATTTTTGGTGTTTACACGATCTAAAATAACTTTAAAGGATGGAGACAAGTATTTTTAAAGCTTAGAGTTGAATTAAAGTTCACACACTGTTAAAAAAAGAATAACCAACGACGTGGGGAGTTTTGTTATCATCATGGCTAATTTTGTTATCGTTCATTAATATTTTCAAGTTTTTAATTTACGTACTTATTCATATACTGAATCTATTTTTAAAAGGTACATTCAAGAATCAGAAACATAATGTTGGAGCGTAATACATATTTATATACTTTCAATTGTACAGTTCCACAGATACATATCTTACAAAATTTATGTTTCGAGTGCCCAAAACATTTTCCCTTGTTTTTCATTTGAAGAATAATTCAAATGGAATGAAACACAAGTGGTTTCATGTTTTGTAACAAATTTGTGAATTACTTATGAATTTCTAGAGAATTACATTGTATGCAAGTATTTATGATTCTGAGTTTCACAAAAACCATATGCGTGTAATCTAGAAAAAGATATGGCTTGAACAAAAACAAAAAGTGTGGCATTTAAAAAATAATATACAGGGGTTCCTAGATGCAACCCATATTAAACTTTAACGGACCCTACTTTCTTTACCCATGTGTAAGATGGAAATTGGACAATCAATTCTCATTTAGAAAAATGGAGTGGCCCCCTTTGGCTTTAAAATGGACCCACAACTATGGTTCTTATTCCGTCCATTGGTAAAGTATTAAGCAATATTTGGCAAGTCTTAATTATGTTCTCACATTGTTGGTAGTCCACGACTCCACATAATGTCCATTTCCAAACCACCTAGCAGTTTGAAAAAGAGGATTATTGTTTGAGGCACTTATCGTAGTCTAGAAATTTTTTTGGACCAATTAAGCAGCAAAATCAAGAATTGGTAACAAATTTTCACAACAATCATTGCATAGAAAAAAATTTCAAATTATTGGCTTCAACTAGAATGAATAATCCAGTCATTCTTCCTAGTAGACCGTAACCCCTAAATGCCCGAGGCACCCAAATCTGGTGTTTGCAAAACTTTGAAGTTAAATAAAACCTAATCAAATTGCTATTTTTAGTAGTTTATGTATTTGGAAAGTTCTTCTCGAAGTCTAGTTTTAGCATTAAAAATCCGATCTTGAAAATAAATGATAGTGTTTTTTCTATTCAAGATTTTGTGCAAGGGTACCCATTGCAATCTTGACCTCCCGTAGTGTTGAGAGCTCTTGGAAATGAGCCTCAAATACACTAGATCTTGGAGAAAACATCACATTCAAAATTCATTTAAAAAAGTTATAGAGTAGATTTTAAGAAGCTATAAATTGATTGGGATTATACATGTTAGGTCCTTTAACATCATATTTTTTTGGTCACCAACATTTTAGATTTAACTTGTGAAAAGAGGATTGAAAGATTTGTGCAATTTTAACACCCTCATGGTCAAACATTATAATCTTTCACTCCGTAAGTGATATTGTTGTGTTTTCTTTTCCTATGAGATCTCTAACATGTCTAGTTTGAATTTATACGGTTACAATTCAAACAAAATTGATACAATTTATCAAAATGTTGGTATTTTGTTCAATTTAGAGCAAATTTCAAGGAGCTCGAAACAGGCCTTGGGCATTTAGGGGTTAACATGAATGAACATGTACTTAGTAGATGCATGGCAGGTTTGGTGAATTCGTGGAGGCTCGGGACTGCTCCAGATTTGACAGAGGGTCGGTGTAGCTTCGGAATGAGGTCCGTCAATCTTGCCTTGGTTGGTCGTCGTCGTCGCTCCTTCGAGGGTTACCAACGCGGGCGTTGAATGTCCACTTTCTTGTGTTTGCTCTCGTCCCGCACTGCCGCGCGCCTTCCATTGTGTTTTGTTTTGTTTTACGATTTGCGATTTGCTGTGCGTCTTGGCAACTTGTGCGCTCATCCGCTCAACGCTGTGTGAAGGAGTGTGTACCCCTGCCGATCGTCAGTGAAGCTCCACACTGGGTACGTTTTTCGTTTGCGGTGCTCTGTTTTGTTTTTGTTTTCCCTTGTTTTTTCATTTGTGTTTTTGTGCTCTGTTGTGTTTTGTATCTTGATTCTTTCGTTGTATAGCTTTACTTTGGTGCAGTCTTTGGGTTTATTGAAAGCCAGATAGAATGTACAGCTAGCTAATTAGGTTTCTCCTAAAATTTCAGCGACATTGTGGAGCCTTCGTGGAGCCTTTGTCATTGCGGTCGCGGTGCTTCATCCTCCACGACGAAGAGTGCAGTCGATCGTGCGTGTGCTTCCAGGTATTTCTCAAGCCACTGAAGTCTCAGTTCCATCACCTTTGTGAATTCTTCAATTCCATGGCAATTCTAGGGTTTCAGTTCAATTTCTTGCAAGCTTGAACGTGTGCAGTTTGCCGAGTTCATTTGCATCATTGATTTGCTCCGTTATGGTTTCCTTTGAATGTATCAGTGTACCATACAATTATGTGTGCAATGCTTCACATTGTGGCCCTAAGAAGTGCATATCAATTGTCATGCAACCAGATTCATTTGAAAAACAACTTCCTAAGTGCAGTGCGGAGGAGGGAGTGCTCAATCCGGACGCAACAGTCGAAGGAAGCAGTCGTTCTCATTCAGGTACTAAAAATAACACTTACACATGTCTCCGTTAGGTACATTTTAGAAAGGTAGCCTATACCCGCGGTCATTCTAAAGGATCAGAGCGGCCGCTCTGAACCTCTACGAATTCCATAAAAGGAATGACTAGATTATAGATTAGAGCGGCCGCTCTGAACTCGATTAATGTAGCCCAACTTCTCGGATGCGAACAGGATCAGAGCGGCCGCTCTGATCTCATCGGACGTTTGAATTATGAAAATTGAAGAGGATCAAAGCGGCCGCTCTGAACGGTTGCCTCGTCGTCTGAACTACAGGAATTGAAGAGAATCAGAGCGGCCGCTCTGAACCTCATCAATGTGCATACCCCACATGGATGAGCATAGGTTCAGAGCGGCCGCTCTGAACCTCATCATTGTGCATACCCACCATGGACGAGCACAGGTTCAGAGCGGCCGCTCTGAACCTCATCAATGTGCATATCCACCATGGATGAGCATAGAGGTTCAGAGCGGCCGCTCTAAAACAACTGCAGCAAACGAGGATACAATCAAGTCACCCATTCTAATCCACTACTAGAACAAGGAAGGGCTAGAAGTACGACAGATCGTAGGGTATCGTTCGTTTGGATATATCCAATGTCTAATAAGGCATAGGGATCACGAACTAGAAGTTACAAGACATTCATTTAATAGAAACGATAGTCATCTAGACTAGCATAGAGTACCCTCACTAATCTAGGAACCCCTCCATCGATTAGCTAAAACTCGTTAGAATAGAAACCTACTAAATATGAATCCCTTCCAAAGGAACCAATGTAAAAGTCAGAAGTCGCATACGATTCAGAGCGGTCGCACTGAACCGTTGCGTCATTTCCTCGGTATATTCGTTGCACTAGTTCGGAAAGGATCAGAAAGCCCGCTCTAATGAACTCTTCGGGTAATGTAAGTTCTAAAACGCGCGCTCTAAGTTGGATTTCCGCTGACGCGGATAAAAAAACGTTATTGCAAATTCCAATTTAGACCGCGTGGTCTAGTTCGTACGAATTCCTGTGGACAGTGCCATGGAGTCCTTTTTAGAGAGCAAGCCACCACTCATAGGCTATACAAAACGGCTGGCGCCTGACCGCGTGCACGAGTGCTGGAAAGCTCACATAGAGGAGAAAACTCCGCTGCAGTTGTTGGCGACGAAGGCCTTGTGGACGGTGGAGATGAGCTACCATCACGACTCGCCTGTCTTCAGTCTAGCGCTGGGATTTACGAAGCATGGAGACCCTAGATGGAAATCGTTCAAGGACATCATAGTCATTAATATCAATGTGCTTCAGGAGGCCATTCTTATAGACGTAGTGAATGCAACAAACAGCACCTTCGGTGTCATCGTCATCCGCGTAGAAGATGAAATGACTTTCTCCCACGAAAGAATAATCAAGAACTACGATAATGTTCCACCTCATTTCCAAGCCCTGATGATGGACACCAAATCGATATGCGAAGCACTAGGAGGCGACTTCGTACAAACCGGCTTCGCTGTGAAGACGT